>CAMZMU010000063.1:126724913-127089141 GCA_947311845.1 Poa pratensis | reverse complement strand
CCCTCGCCACCATGGCCGGACGGAGCAGAGACGTCGAAGGAGACCATCACCACCACCACCACCCAAAACGGGAAACGAGCAACCACTAGCTTTTCCCCTCGCCGCCACGGCCGGCCGAAAAGCGGAAGCAGAGGCTCGTCCCCGACGGAACACCTTCACGGCCTCCCCGCAAAGAAGCGGAACGGGCAAGGAGGGGAAGGACCGAGCCCAGCTCGCGACGCCATCGCCGCCGTCTTCGACAACGCCGGAGGCACACACGGAACCTATCTACACGCACGACGGATACCGGAGCTCCCCCCCACCTCACGGTGCCCTGACGGCGACCGGAGGCAGAGGGGAGCGGCGGATCGCCGGCGAAGACGCGAACCTTCGAGTCGCCCTCCGAGTCGCCCTACTCTACTGTAGCAAGGGACACGGGAACGACAGTGTAGTCGCCTTTCGTCGGTAAACTGCTGATGCTGGCGGGAAATAGATAATTATTCCCATGTTTGAGAAACTTTGACATGCTCATTCTAGACCATCCATTACTTTGATCTAATGGTGGGATCATCTATCACATTTTAGATGGTAGTAACTTCAACTCTCATGGCCATTTTTTCGAAAACGGGAAAAGGCCCATCCTCCGTATAAATCAATGCATACACGTATTTATATAATTACTGTACAATATTCAACCAGAGTCGGTATACATATCACACATGGTCGATACATGAATCAACCCATCAAAAATAAGCATCACAATGAGCAAAGCCTTAAAATTCAATTCTAGCTACTAGCAAGTAATGAGGCGCCCCGGCTAAACAAATCTCGTGTAACCGGCTCCAGGCGGCTGCACCCAGAGTTCATGGCTCTCATTTGTCCTCATGTTGGAGACATGACCCATGAATTGTTGATTCTGGCCATGTATATGCATGCATCATGAGCCGTACAAGTCTGATTAAGGTTGAGTGTCTTTGTAAAGCTCTACAAATTAATCATCATATGATCACATTTGTTGTTTTTGAATATACATTGTAGTACATAAGATTGAAGACGCGTAAAAATTATCCGCAATTTAAAATGACTTTTTCATTACAATAACAACATCACATATGGATTTTTCTTTTCCTCCTCTCTCTCCCCCCCCCCCCCCCCCCCCCCCACCACCACCACCACCTTCTAGATTAACTTCAGAATAGCTTGCATAGCTTTCTTCTCCTCTTCTCTAGATTTGCAGGAACGAGAGCATGCTTAAACTTTTTTGCTCCCCACAATGAGAATTTAACCCGAACTCAACCGATATCGTATATGAGATATTTTCTAAAATAAAAGGCATGCCCAAATTAGTGAAAGAGTGGCAGGCCACAAGCCCGGCCCGTCAATCACCAAATGATTTGGGATTTTAAGCCGGAAGCCAAAAGTAAGTTATTCACATGGACATAATAAAATCCGAGGCGGCATGCTCGTGATGGACGCCTTCAGATTACATATACTCGTCATTGGCCCGACATGTGCCGCTATTTTCCAACGTCATGTCTTTTGCCTCTCAATTGCACGGTCCACCTCATGAATTTCTCGGTAAACAAAAAGAAGAAACAAAGGCATGCACCAATGTGGGCAAATGGGGATCATGTAGACTAAAAGGAAACCCTAGCATAACTTTGGTCTACCCCTTGCCATCATTTCTAGCGCCATTGTGGCGAACCAATTATTACCACGTAGGATTAGCATCAGCACATCAATAATTTAACTCCTATTTGCGTTCGAAGGGTAGTAGAAGTAAACAAACGCAGACAGACAGGACGAAGAAGGATAGAAGGGAAAGGTGTTAGGCAGGTTCGCATGATTGGTCTGGGCGCCGTCCGGTTTAGTTAATTAATTTACTACCGGAGAAGAAGATGGAGTCATGGAACCTGGGCCTCCCTTTTCGGGCCGCTGTCGGCCACTCGCCGCCGAAATCCGCCTCTGGCGATAGGATCGCTGTCGCCGGCCGGCTGCCTGCTACTTTAGACCGCAGCTATTTGCACCGGCGCATCTGGTCCGTCCGACACGTCGCCAGTGCGTTTCAGCAACTGGCCGCGTTAATCATGCCATTATCTGTAGATTGAGCAGCTGCGGACACGTCTCTAGGTGATGTGTTCACTAAGGGCAACTTTAGCGGGTCGATTCAAAATGGACACGAAATGTGTCTCTATTTCGATGTGTTTGGGTGGTGCTACGTTCGGCTCATGTTTGTTCTTTTCTGATCAAGACATTTAACACGGCGAATGACAGCAAAAAATTTTGTTCATTATCATCATTTTGGTCATTTTATCCGTCATGTCCTATTTTTTGTCACTATCATCATTGTGGTCAATTCTTTATCAAATGATAGCAAATAAATAAGCAGTACTTGGCAATTCAATTAAGCCACATCGACATACAACGAAGTACCAAAAGAATCGAAGATCCCCGACATGTGGGGTGGTCTCATAGTTACATGTAAAACACACAAATATAATGCAACATATCGAGTGATCACTCTCGATCTTCGAACATGTTTTTCATCTTTTGAAACCAAAACCTTCTTATTGGGTCCATGATTCTCAGGTCGGTCATCCTGATCTAGGCCTCCTCGGTGAGTATAGCAAGCTCTACTTTCTTTTGCTTGAGCTCCAATTTCTTGTCCCTTGACCGGGTATTGGACTCGGTACTGTCGAGTTTGTTTTTATTATTTCAAATTGGTTCTTGATTTGCTACTCTTTCTCCGGCGTGTTTACTCTCTTCACTCTTCTCACTTGACACCTCCTATACGACTATCAGCCATTTCAATATCTTTTGCAATGTGATTGTGGAAGCCTCACGTTTTGCATCTAACTTGGAGTTGGCCCTTCCCCTTGGCCTCTTCTCACTTGGGGTGCCCTAATCAACGCCGATGGCCAATGAATTGATGCCACCCTTTTTTGCTTAAGAAGAACCAACGAGCATCGGGGAATTTTCTCGACGTGGGCATTAGCAGAGGCTTCATTTGTGCCAATGGTGTGGCGTAGATCAAGGGGCATCACCACGGGGGACAATTAGCACAGAATCGTTGATTTTTGGCGAGCGTCACGAGCCGAAGTGGAGAATTGAGACGTTAGCATGGTGTGTCCATGTAGGTACCCATTTGCCGTGGCCACCCCACGTCACCACCCTATCCACTACGTTGGTGGCCATGGCTAGGGCGGGCGGTTCGCGGACGATCCCGAGCATGGGGAGGGCTTGATGCGCGGTTTGGGTGGCGATGGCAACGGTGGTGGCATGGTGCTGAATAGCGGCGGCCTATTGACAAGACTAGAGCTCACAAGAGCCGTAGCGGCTGTTGCTTCTAGCTCATGGGACTTCTCTTTCTTCCTTTGGACTGCCCGCTTCTTTGTGTCGACAACTCTCTCCGTCTGGGTGCGTCCGCCATGAAATTCTGTGGCAGTCATGGTAGTGTACTCAGTTGGGAGAGGGTAGAGTGAGATGGTGTGCCGCTGATAGGCAGGTCAGGGAAACAAGAGGAGGTCAACGTAGCCGTCTACGACGTGTCTGGCTAGACGCAAATCTACTTTAAATTTATAAATTTAGGGTACAAAACCAGCAAATAGATATTGATCTGTTTACATCCGCCGCGTTAGGCCGTATTCTTTATCTATGCGAACAAAAACAAACATGGGCGGACTAATTGGTTCACCGAAGTTGCCATAACATGTTCGAAATAGGCTTTCCCCGCTATATTAATATAGCAACCACACGGTACAACTCTGAGTCCACTGCTTTGGCAAACATCACAGTCAAGACCAAAAGAAAATAAAGAGAAAAATATAGAGAAAACAATGCGGACATCGGCGGATCAACGAAAACGAAAATGACTCGCAACAGCTGCGTCCTCTCCGCAGTATTCCCAGCATGATTCTAGCACTCTGAATCGACACGTATCAAGCAGCACCTCCAAGAAGGAAAGCGACGACGATGCTACTGCCCGGACTAGTCCTAGGGTTTCCCTTGGTACGCTCTGAAGAGTGGGGAAGTGGTACACCCGACGCCCTTCAGGAAGAAAGGTGACACCCTCAAGCGTCACCGCGTCGGTGCCAAACGACCGGGATTTCTCCGACCCCAAAAAAACCACATCCCGGACAATCTGTAGCGCTCCACTAATCTTGCCATCCACCAACACACGCTACCATGGTCTTAAAGTCACCAACGTCATCTCACCAAGGCAAACGTAGCAAGACCGGCCAGTCCGAGATGAATCAGCCGTAGACAAGATCCGGTAGTATCCCAACCACGCGTAAGGAACAACCTCCACTGCCATGTGCAGAGGTCAGCAGATTCCTCTGTTGGCTAGGTACGCCGCATGCATGCAGGCAATGTGCCAAGATCGTCTGTCCTCGCCGCCGCGGTGGCCCTCGTCGTCGTCTGCGCCGGGTGCCGACGCAGAGAGTGCGGAAGCGGCCGGGGGGAACCGAACGGCGGGCCAATCATAGGCGACACGAGCCCCCGCGCTGGCAATTGTTTAGCCTGTTCCGAGGACGTGGAGCGCGGAGCAGCAGAGGAATTTTCTCGTCGCCGCAGGGAACAAGTTGCCACCGATCGCAGATTCCCTGCACAACACCACGTCAGGGAAGCACCAAGGTAGTAGATGGATAGATTCTTCCTGAATGAATATAAACAAATCTATATATATATCGTTGCACACTTGCACGTACGCACCAACACCATCGACGGCTACATCGTCATTTTAGCGACAGATCATCGGAGTTGTTCGTGTGGGGTTGGCTCCATCCAGGAGCCGGCCTGGGATGTGGGCGACATGCACGGAATCTCTTCTTATCCACGAGGGTACAGTGGAGCGGGCAGCGGAGCCACGTCGCGATGCCGACGCCCCCGCGCCGGGGACCGGACATCCGCCGCGTGCTCGCTCTGGCCGACGCCGACCCCGACTCCGGCCGGCGATCGATCGATTGATCTATCCAAGTACCGATTGCCTAGGCGTCTCCTTCCGATGGCCCCTGCATGCAGCCAAGGGCAATCCAAAAGCAGCAGGCCAAACCGTACGTGGGGCACATGTGTCGGCTTCATATCCTTTCCAGGATCGAGCACATGTGGTTTGTACGCTCTTGCCTTTAAGGCTTTAAGCGAGCCTATCTTAATTAGTAGCCTGCTTATCTGGTCGGGGATATTGACGCCCGTGCTTCTCATCTTTCTACTCCCTCCGATCCATATTAGTGGACACAACTTTGTCTAGATACACATGTATCTAGTCTAAATACTTAACTGGATACATATGAATTTAGACAAAGCTATGCCCACTAATATGGATCGGAGGGAGTATATGTTTTCGCAATTTGTCTCTTTGTTGTGTATACATGTTTGGGTCTAGCTACCAAAGTGGGTACGTACTTTGCAAAGCGGTTTTGATGTTTTACATGTGCAAGGATGCTTGTCATTCACAACTACTCTCTCTGTTCCACAATATATAACCTTTTTTGGCTAGCCAAAACATGTTATATTGTGGGATAGATACCATAGTTTGTAAAATGTCTTGCCTCGAGTAACAAATTTGTTTTGCATGGGTAATCCAACTTATAGGGCCCATTTTGTTCATAGGATAGGAAACGTATAGAGATAGAAATGCGAGGTGGAACTATCTTTGATTATAGTGAAGATTTTTTCTTGAGGTCTGGCCTAGTGGACAATTCCAGTGAACTTGACACCTGAAGATTCATGTAGGGTTAGTTCTTGAGGATATGATTCTGTTAATCAAACAGCTTCTGCAGGAAAATTCCACATGGTATCAATCCTACACAAATCCTACGAGAAAACCCCGTAAATCAAAGGAGCCATAGAATCTCGGTACACACCGACGGAAACCCATCCATCAAGATAATCCCGCAACATCATCGACATTTGATGGCTCATCACCACCAATTTGATGAGTTCAAGTTCACCATAGGCAACTACCACTCCACCAACACCGCGATGCCACACAAAATCCATGGTACGAACCTGGCACGAGAAATATGCAAGCTTCCATAGCCCATGACCACATAAACCACTCTCCGCGTGTCAACATCGCCGTCATCTCATGTCGTCCCGCGACACACAACTCCGACTTTACCGTGATAAGGCGAAAACAGTACACCGGGACACCAACCCTGACACGGTGGACAGCCGACGACGACGATGGCCAAAATGGAGCCTACTATGCACGCAAAAAAAAAAAAAGGAGCACCGGTGAAGATTCTTTTCTGCATCACCATCAGAATGTTACCCCGCTCACTAGCAAGCAACACTATATATAGTGTGGCCAAAGGGCTCTGTCTGACCAAGTAAGATCTCTCGCTCTCCCTTCATCGTCCAATACTCCAAATTCCAGCTAGCTAGCCGTTAGTTACTTACGCAGCTAACTCGATCGATCAGTCGTGTCCATGGACGGCGGCGGTCACAGCCGGACAGGCAGGCAGCGGCGGAGCCGGTGCGGTCACGCTGGACGCCCAAGCCGGAGCAGATACTGATCCTGGAGTCCATCTTCAACAGCGGCATGGTGAACCCGCCCAAGGACGAGACCGTCCGCATCCGCAAGCTCCTCGAGCGCTTCGGCGCCGTCGGCGACGCCAACGTCTTCTACTGGTTCCAGAACCGCCGCTCCCGCTCCCGCCGCCGCCAGCGCCAGCTCCAAGCACAGGCGCAGGCGCAGGCCCAGGCACAGGCGCAGGCGTCCGCCGCCTCCTCTGGATCGCCACCCGCGCCTGGAGGACACGGCTCGGCGGCATCATCGACGTCGCTGGGGCTGTTCGCGCACGGCGGCGCGGCGTACAGCTCGTCCTCGTCCTCGTCGTCCTGGCCATCCTCGCCACCTTCGGTGGGGATGCTGGCGGAGATGGATCAGTGCGGGGGCGGCGATGACCTGTTTGCTATCTCCAGGCAGATGGGGTACGTGGACGGCAGTGGCGGCTCCGGGTCGTCGACGTTCTCGGCGGCCGCCGCGCAGCAGCAGCAGCAGCTCTACTACTCGTGCCAACCTGGTGAGTCCCGCCATGCATGTCCCACGTCACAACGAACAATTCGATCGATCACAGGAGGTGGCAAATTATCAAAATGAAAAGTGAATTGTGGGAAATGGCCAAATCCCCCATTTCCAGTCGGCTTCCTCCATCCCAACTTTTATGGTTTTTCCTTGATCGGTCGATGGAGTTCATTCTTTTTCTTTGCTATAAATTCCGTGAAAAGAAAATCACATTCTTTAGCTTTTGACCTATAGTTTGGATGATAACCTTATTGAAGAGAAACTTTCCGCATCATACATACATTGGCTAATTCCAGGGACTGAATTTTTTAAACCTAAAGTTTTCTTATCCTTTTCCTTTTGCGGGGAAGAGATTTTTGTAGTGCCCTCCTTGGTTTGTCGGTATTAATTATTTTGAGACTTTTACCGAGAATATATTCACGCCGTCTGATTTTTATTTTCTATCAAGGTAAATGCAACAAGTCTATGTAATTGGGACATGTTTAAAGTAAAGTCTGTTTACTTTTAAAATATATGTTTTTAACCCTTTTGTTTTTGTTCGGTCACATGCTAAAGAATTAGGCCTATAAGTCAGCACATTAGGTCATTATTTTTGGCTTCCTCGATACCTAACTTAAAAATGGTTAGTTCTTTGTTGATTGGTCTATGCAGATCATTCTTTTTCTTCACTCTAGGTTCGGTAATTAAAAGGAAAATCAGGTTTTCCGTTCTCTCTCTCTCTCTCTCTCTCTCTCTCTCTCTCTCTCTCTCTCTCTCTCTCTCTCGGATTTTGCTCTGAGTTTTTTTTGTTCTCTTACCTGATGATATTGAAACCCGGCCAATTGCGGTGTATGGAAAGAAATCGTGTTCTTTAGCCTTCCATCGCTCGCTAGATCATAAAAGGATAGACCCCAGCGCATAGAGCCTCCCACACAAGGTGGGGTATGTGGAGGGATTATATGAACCTAGTCTTACCGCTGCAAAGTGTAGTGCAGGGACGTTGGTTCGAACCCAGAACCTATTGGCACAAGTGGGGAGGAACTCACTACTGCACCAAGGCCCTCTGGATCATAAAAGGAACAAAGAGAAATATTCGGCATCATAGATGCATTCAAATTCTATATCTAGTACTCACTCCATCTCTCAATACAAGACGTTGTGGCGGTTCAGATTGTACTATTAGGATGTCTTATATTTTGGGGACAGAGGGAGTACTAGTTTAGCCATAGTTGACGCATGTGCTTATTAACCCAACATATTAAACATCCGACTATGTGAATTTTGTGCAACAAAGGCATGCATGCATGTTCATAACAAGGGAACACAATATATAGCGCGAATAATGTGGGACATTGTGACGGATAATCGGTGTACGTTGATCTTTTTACAGCTTATAATTAACTGAAGCTGATTAATATGTTTGCGCGTGCGTGCAGCCGGCATCACAGTGTTCATCAACGGAGTGGCGACGGAGGTGCCGAGGGGCCCGATGGACCTGCGTTCCATGTTCGGTCACGACGTGATGCTCGTCCACTCCACCGGCGGCCTCCTCCCCGTCGACGACTACGGCGTCCTCATGCAGAGCCTGCAGATGGGCGAGAGCTACTACCTGGTCAGTGTAGCATATCACTAGCTAATTAACACACTGCACACGCGCAAACATGTTAATTAGTACCAAAACATGCATGCAAAATGTGTTCTTTTGTGCTGTCTCTTGTTTCCTGATTTTTGTGTTGTCTCTTGTTTCCTGATCTCGGCAGGTCACGAGGTCGAATTAGTTGAGCCGGTTGCTGGTTAAGGTCAAATTGAGATGGTTAATTAGTTCATTGCTCGTTGGAGGCGCTTTGCATGCTGAAGGGTTTCGGTTAATCTTGCTCGTTGGGGGATAGAGAAACAAGCGGTGAACCGCGCGCGTCAACCGTGGCGGCCGGGCTGCCTGGTCTATATACGCAAGTATATATAGATATTGCGGGCGACACAGATAGAGCACCATGTCCATGTGCAGTCCACAACTTCCACACATATATATGTCCACCTATATATATCATCAGTCTGCCCCATACCACTGTGAACACATTGTAGCCGATTTACGGCCGATCGATGGCACTACTAGTGTTGTAGCCTAGTTCTTTTACCTAGCCCATCCGAGCAATGCATTCTTTTACCTACCTACTATGTAATTTCTCTGTATTTGCTTCGTCGAAATGTAACGCCAAATAATACAGAGAAGACATGTTTCTGTTCTGCATGCATGGGACTTACGCCACTGTAAACGTACTCCATAGTAATACATATGCCGACATATCGCCGGACTGCACGAAGAATCGCTGGATAGAATAGAGAGAAGTGAGAGCCGAGCTCGCCGCCCCGTGCCGACCAAAAGCAGAACACCGCGTGTCAAAAAAGCATATATATCATAATCTTGTGTACTTTGTCACCATCGGTGCTTGCGGGTGCCGGGTTCAGACTTGAGAGCGAGCTCTTGGATCTGGTGACCATGATTGACTAATCCATCACCTCACGCTTGGGATCACATAAACAAGTACCCGTAGTGTCATCTGCCTTCCCTAGCTATCTCATTCTGCCTCATGGTCACTGCCCTAGCCTTAGCCTAGGGGGACTTATGTCGGTCAAGTGCCTGCCAAAGTGTGGCACTATATCATGGAGGAATCTCCCTCTTTCTCCACTATACTAGTACGTGTCAGTCAAACTAAGACGCTGGTTAACATCACAAGTACGCTTTCACGTAGGCTTGCTTGGGACTTTGACTGGAGTTCCCTCCCTACAAGCATGGTTCTGCTCTCTGCCTAACATTGGCAGCTGGGTTGCATCATTCGTCGCAGTTTTGAACTAACCTCATTTCAAAACTGAGGCACTTATTTTTGATCGGAGGGAGTAACTACGATAGCCGATCGTATGCTAGCTGGCCAGTGACACACACACTGTCATTTGGTAACAGATTTGCATCAACAGTCAGATAAAGCACCAATGGATGGATCAACCCACCATTACTCATCTCATCATTACCAAAAGAAGAAACTAACAGGAGACCAGCACCTCAGCCATATTACTTGCAACACCTCAAAAAAAAAAATCTGGGAACTGAAAAAAGATGGTGGAGCATGCACACAAGGCGCACGGAATTCGCCGCGCCGAGTCACTTGTCACATCGGCAAAGAGCTTACCGAACCATACATACATAAAGGGATAGCTTTACGACTTGAGACTTGAGCTTCCAGATGTTGATGTAAATAAAGGCAGCATAACATGTAGGAGTAGTAGAAGAACAATGACAGACAGGGGCACCTCAACTAATCAGAGTGCAGGCCACAAAGGTGAGCAACCACTAGCAGTTATACTTCTAGATACCGGCCCATAGCTTACAACCACTACTCACTTTACTCAGTGGTTGATCATCACTCACAAACACTCATGGCAAGTGAGAAGCAGAGGCAGCAAACATCCAGAAGCAAAGAAATGTTACCGGTTTTTCTTCGGAGTTGAAGTTCTCATCACCATTCGTGCTTCTGAACCCTTTTGGAGTAATAAAATAACATGCCATGTTGACTCTGAAAGCAGAATACCGGTCCTGTAAGCTTTACGCAAATCTATTTACACAATTATTCTTGTACAACAAAATACATGCTGACAATCTGTCCATGAACCTGTAGGACTGGTGCATGCTCTACAAGATAAAAATACAGAAAGAAAAATGTGAGAACACTCTTTCGGTAGTACAGTTGCGCAACATCTACGTCGTCGCCGATCATTGTTCAGATTACAACATTTTCTTGATATAACATGTCTGAAGAGAAAAATAATACCGCACAAGGTTCCATATCACGTTGTCTCCTGGAAAGTCTGGTGGCGCAACTGAGCCGCCGGGTTCGCTTGCATGACTCGAGCTGCATTGGATATTGGCTCCCTGCCATCAGATTTCGACTGGAACGGTCTAAACATGCCACGCTCACCAGGTTCAATCCCAAGGGTGGTCCAGATCGAACTCTTCGCAGCTTCGTCGGGGTCGTCAATCCGGAGTGTCTTAGGAATCCACAAGGATCTTTCTGCCTTCTCATCACCTTGCGGATTAGAATCCCTTGAGTGTTTTCCAAGGACTGGAGAGCCGCTATCCGAACATGTAGTATTGCTTGTGGGAGGTGTAGCTGACATGCTATAACTAGGTGCAAGCCATGGCGCGCTCCATGCGCCATTAGGCCAGGGAGAAACCAATGGCCAAACGGAAGGCGGCATTAGTGGGAAAGGAATGGGTGGGCCACAGAATCCTGGTACCGCCACCATTGGTGGAAAGTTCCATTGAACATTAGTTCCATTGCCATTTTCCGAACAGTTTGCTGGTTCAGCTGGAGCTGGGCATACTGGTGCTGCCATGGCAGGAATACCATTCCATGCTGGATTCCATGGGTACACAAAAGGTGGACCAGGGAAGCATGGTATAGGATGCATGGGAGTGGCGCCATTGCAATCCACAGTAATTCCATTTTGATATCCACTAACTGTTCCTTTACCTGACTCAGTCCGAGGAATATCTGAAGTTGCTGAAGGTGGGCAGGTCTGGGTTTCTCCATTTCTCAGATGTGCTGTTGAGGCAGGGTTGTCACTCTTATTCTGCTCTTCAACTCTCGACAAAGAAGGCATGGAGTTAGAGAGATGGGAGTCAGACCCAAATTTAACTGTTGCTTGATTTCCTTTTGTAGGCAATGGAATGAGGGAAACGTCACCACCAGGACAGGCTAGATTACTTCCTTGACTCAATATACCATGGCAGTTTGCACTGGAGCTCTTACTCTTGCGTCTGTTGGAGGAATAGCAACTTGTGTTCCACGGGGGCCAAAGGCCACAATATATAGTACATGTACAGGTGTAAATATGCAGGGAGCCCCCTATCTAATAGGGAAACTACAATATACAAATATCTCTCTAACACCCCCCCTCAAACTCATGGTGGATCCACAACACTGAGTTTGGAGAGGAAAAAACTATGCTGTGCTCTAGTCTGGGCCTTCGTGAAAAATCCGCCAACTGTAACTCTGAAGGCACATACTGGAGCGCAATAATCTGATCCTGCACACTAGCACGGACAAAAGAAGCATCAACGCCAATATGCTTAGTAAGCTCATGCTTCACGGGTCACGTGCAATGCTAATAGCACCTGTACTGTCTGACAATAGAGTCGTGGGTGTCGTAACAGAGACACCAAAATCTGCAAGTAACCACCGTAACCAAGTCACCTCAGCAGTCAAAAGAGCCATAGCTCGCAACTCAGCTTCTGCACTCGAACGGGAAACTGCGGTCTGTTTCTTCGTCTTCCAGGCAATGAGAGAACCACCAAGAAAACACAGTAAGCAGAAAGTGAACGGCGATCCAAAGGATCACTAGCCCAAGTGGCATCGGAGTAGGACTGAAGCTGTAACGAGCTGGAACGAGGAAAGAAGAGACAAAGAGAGATCGTTCCACGAAGATAGCGTAGAACACGAAGAAGGTGACTATAGTGAACCGAAGTGGGAGCAGAAACAAACTGACTCAGAATATGGACAGGATAAGAAATATCAGGGCGAGTAACAGCCAGATAGACGAGACTCCCGACAAGATGTCGATAACGAGTCGGATCAGAGAGAGGATCGCCATCAGAAGCACGAAGAGAAATATTGAGCTCCATGGGAGTCTCAGCAGTACGGTCATCAGTAAGAGCGGCACGAGAAAGAAGATCATGAATATACCGTTCTTGGGATATAAAGAAACCATCAGAGGTGGACGAAACCTCAATCCCAAGAAAGTAACGAAGCGGACCAAGATCCGACATAAGAAACTGCTCACTCAGACGTGCCTTGACAAAGGCAATATACTCGGGTCGTCACCAGTGATGATCATGTCATCAACATACAGAAGAAGAAGAGTGCGACCACGAGGAGAAGAGTGAACAAACAACGCAGGGTCATGAGCACTGGAGAGAAACCAGCAGCTGTGACCACAGAAGCAAAGCGCTCAAACCATGCACGAGGGGCTTGCTTAAGGCCATAGAGAGAGCGACGAAGACGGCAGACCATGCCATCTGTAACAGAATACCCGGTGGTGGTTGCATATAAACCTCCTCACGCAACTCACCATTAAGAAAGGCATTCTTAACATCAAGCTGAGACACAGACCAATGGCGAACAGATGCCACGGCAAGAAGAGTCCGAACAGTGGTCATGTGAGCCACTGGAGCAAAAGTCTCATCATAATCACGGCCATGCTCCTGCTGAAAGCCACGAGCGACCAGACGAGCTTTGTAACGCTCAAGAGTCCCATCAGAGCGGTCTTAACCTTATAGACCCACTTACAGGTGATAGGACGAACACGAGGAGGAAGAGGGACGATCTCCCACGTACCAGTGCGCTCAAGCGCAGCAATCTCCTCAGCCATGGCAAGCTGCCATTCAGGATGAACAACAGCCTCACGATACGTAGTCGGCTCTGGGACACCGAAACACTGTAGGTAGCGGGATCAAGAAATCAGGTGAAGGACAAGGCCGAGTACGAAGAGAATAAGTCGGCTGAGACGGTGCACCAGAAGTAGAGGGTGCATCAGATGACTCGGTCACAACACGTGGACGACGAGTATAATAGAAAGGAAAAGTAGGATGAGAAGGAGCAACAGAAGACGGAGGCGGAGACGGGGAGGGGAGGGTGAAGAAGGCGGCGACGAAGGAGGAGAAGAAGGCATCGATGAAGGAGGAGAAGAAGGCATCGAGTAGACGGCACCGGATCAGGGAGGAGGAGGAATATGAGGGACATCGGGAGGAGAATCAGGAAAAGTAAGAAAAGAGAGATCCTCCACAGTAGAGGTCGAGGAGGTCGAGCGTGGAAAGAAAGGACGAGACTCGTCAAACGTCACGTCCCGGGAAATACGCATCCGACGAGCCACGGGATCCCAACATCGATAGCCCTTATGCTCATCACTATATCCGAGAAAAACACACTCAACAGACTGAGCGGTTAGTTTGGTGCGTTCACGAGGAGCGAGGAGAACATAGCAAACACAACCAAACAGACGCAACATGGAATAGTCAGGAGAGCGATCACATAGTCGCTCGAGAGGAATACCACCCTGAAGGGCGGCAGAAGGCTGAATGTTAATGAGATAGACCGAGGTAGAGACAGCCTCAGCCCAGAAATGTGGCGGGAGAGAAGAAGCGATCATCATCGCACGAGCAGTCTCTAGAAGATGACGATGCTTACGCTCAGCAACGCCATTCTGAGCATGTGCACCGGGACAAGAGAACTGAGCGAGAGTGCCCTGCTCAGCAAGAACACCACGCAAATGCTTGGAGATATACTCACCAGCAGAATCAGCACGGAACACACGAATAGGTGTAGAGAACTGAGTGTGAACCATGGCAGCAAAACGCTTATAGATAGAGAGAACCTCACTACGAGAGGACATAAAGTAAATCCAAGTGTATCGTGAGTAATCATCTATAAAGATAATATAGTAGCGATGACCCCCTTTCGAAGCGAAGGGAGCCGGACCCCAAACATCTGAATGAACGAGATCAAAAGGACGCTCGGACACAGAGTCACTATGAGGATATGGTAGCTGAATCTGCTTACCAAGCCTACAACCCAGACAATCCAAAGAAGCGTTTCCGGAGACAGACCCTAGAACACCACGATGAACTAGAGACGAGAGACGAGAACCACATAAATGGCCAAGACGATGATGCCACTGCTGAAAAGAGCTGGTGGCTGCGGCAACCTGGGTCGAGAGACTGGCGGCGGTGGCAGCGGAAGGAAGACGAAGCCAGTCAAGCTCCCATAGACCATCATGGCGTCGGGGACCAGCACCAAGCAAAGCGCCCGTACAACGATCCTGAACAGAACAGGAATCAAAGTCTAGAGTGACCCTACAACGAGAATCGACAATCTGACTACCAGAGAAAAGCTGCATGGTGAGTCGAGGAATATGAGCGACAGAAGGAACATGAAACGCGGGACTGCTAAGAGTGCCTCGACTAGCAACGGGGATGGGAGTACCATCGGCAGTACGAACAGAGACAGGAGACTCGACAGGTCGAATAGAGCTCAAGGCGGAAGAATCGTAAGTCATATGAAAAGATGCTCCAGTATCAAGAATCCAAGGGGATGTACCTGAATGAGAAGAAGGTGGTCTCTCGGTGCCAGAAAAGTCAGTCGCAGAACCAGCAGAACCTGTCGGTGAAGAGTCCCAAGTAGCAAGCAGGCATCGGAGTTGCGCGATCTCACGCGCAGTGAAAGACGCCACTGAAGAGGTCGAGGTAGATGCGTCAGCCAAGGAGGACCAATCATCACAATACGTGGTCGCCACATGGGGAGTCGAAGGAGAGCGGTCACAAGTGCGTGCACACGCCACGCGAGGAGTCGAAGAAAAGCAGCCAGAACCATGTGCAGAAGCCGCGAGAGTCGACGTAGAGCGGCGAGTCGACATAGATGGAGTCGACGTAGAGCGGCCACAACAGCGGGCAGAAGCCCCGATAGTCGGCGTAGAGCGGCGAGTCGACATAGACGAAGTCGACGTAGAGCGGCCATAACTGCGGGCAGAAGCCGCGAGAGTCGACGGAGAGCGGCGAGTCGATATAGACGGAGTCGACATAGAGCGGCCACAACAGCGGGCAGAAGCCCGATAGTCGGCGTAGAGCGGCGAGTCGACATAGACGAAGTCGACGTAGAGCGCCATAACTGCGGGCAGAAGCCGCGAGAGTCGACGAGAGCGGCATGCAGACGTCATCGAGGGAGACGACGAAATAGGCAACAAGGACCCCGGAGCAGCACCGAGCAAAGACGGAAACTCGGGACAGCCTAGAACGGGATCAGCAGTAGACAACGACATCTTTTGTTTTTTTTTTTATTTTGATTTTTTTTTTTGATATTTTTTTTTTTTTTTTTTTTCAACAATCGGTCAACGCACGAGCTGAGATCCGCTCGAGAACACAGCCTGGAGCCCTGGATCGATCGAGAACAGGCAGTAAGGCAACGGCCGGAACTCCAGTACACGGTCAACGCTCGGGAATCGATCGGGAAAACAGCGGCCGGAACTCCAGCACCCTGGATCGATCGGGAACAGCCGGCAGCAGCCGGAGACGGGCGGCCGGCAGCGGCCGGAGACGGGCGGCCGGAGACGCGGCGCGGACAGCCGGAGGCGAGCGACGGCCGGAGACAGGCGGCGGACGGGCGAAGACGAGCGACGGCCGGAGACGGGCGGCCACGGGCGGCGGACGGCCGGAGGCGAGCGACGGCGGCCGGCAGCAGCCGGAGACGGGCGCAGCTCGGACGGCGGCGGCCGGGAACGGACGTGCGGGAGTGAGATCGATTCGATCTGTACGTACGTAGAACCAGGAGAAAAAAAAAAAAAAAAGGCACGAGTTGCGCGTGCGGAGTCTAACCTAGCTCTGATACCATGTTGGAGGAATAGCAACTTGTATTCCACGGGGGCCAAAGGCCACAATATATAGTACATGTACAGGTGTAAATATGCAGGGAGCCCCCTATCTAATAGGGAAACTACAATATACAAATATCTCTCTAACAGCGTCTACCAGCACCGACGGGGAGGTTTCTCATGTTTCCACCTGCCGTCCAATACCTATGACAACCCCTGCAAAAATGCCTTGGTTGGTGGATCTTGTAATTGTTGTAGTAACAGAACTTTGTATCCATGCTGTTGCAACGAGGACATTGCAGAATCTTGTCTGGCTTCTTCGGGATCTTATCTCCGCTTGATCCGTCACCCTCGTTTTTAGCTGCTTCTGATTTGGATTCTGGTTCAGTCATCTCATCACCGTTGGGTGTCTGGTTCTCACACTCACTGGAACTATTAAGGCCAGCATTATTTGCTTCACCAAGATTTAACTCCTGTGGTGTGCATGACTTTTCCTCAGTGATCCTCATGTTTCCTGTCTCTTTGCATGATTCCTGATTAGATGAAGAGTAAGTAAAACAAGATGAATCACAAAGTAACAAGCATGTTTTTGAAAGGAAATAGAAAAAACAATAACATATAAAATCCAAGTATCAGAAGCCCTTTATGCATTTTCTTATATTTAAAGCATTCACAAACACAGTATATACTTAAACAACACGTAGTTATAATACAATTCCCGTAGCATAAATCCCTACCTTCGATGCCTTCCTACATGCGTGCGTATATTTTTTGGCAACCAGGAAAACCTTCTTTTGTGTAAATCTTATCAGTAAGAGGTGAAGAGCTTAAAAAGATGAGCCAATGTCCTAATGGTATCAGAGAACAGATTAGTTTGCTTCCGAAATGAACACGGGTGATTTCAGTGGAAGCATAACTTGTTCCATCCATGAGCATCTGGATGATGGGCTATTGTTCTTCTTGCGGTTAACATATCTTTTTTTGTGGCATCACTGACAGAATTTTCTAGTATTACAGTATACTAGCAAGGTTCAGTACTTTTAACAGGATCGAAAGCTTACTTCCTATGGTTACCCGGAATAGTTTGCTGTTTGCCGTTATCGAGCTCTGGTTTGGGGGTCGAACTTTCAGATTTAAATTAAATGTGTCTTAACATTTTATGAAATTTGAGCACAGTGGAGATAACTGAGCCCAACCATCGTAAATGATACTATATTGTTTGCTGTGGATAAGCTCTATAGGATAAGAATTCTAACTAGAAATGTAATTGTGCGTCTATAAAGCAGTTGGTGCCCAACTCAAGTAGAACCAAGGCAGGAAACTTAATATGGATCGCCATCTACCTGATCCAAGGTACTCATCACACCCTAAAAGTGAGATTGCCAAAGTACAGACAGTAACTAAAGTGCAAATTGTATCAAAACAGCCAACTTCATGAGGAGTTTCCATTTAGACCAAGCAGGAGTGGAGCAGACTACCATGACACATAAATCCAGAGCTGCTTTATAATAGTCTGATGTAGAGGAACTTGTAGCCATATCAAAGTCCCTCGACTAAATAAGATAAAAAGTACTGGAGCATGAGTAATCACTAAACGATCGGTCTATATCTGGATCTACCCACCCAAAATTTATGTGCAGCTAGAGTCAACGGATATACTTGTATCGAACACAACCGCACCACCTCGTCGAATCATCAAATTGCGAAAGAGGATAAAGGAAACAGAGCATTTGACGAACTGAAAAGGGGGAGAGAAGGAGGAGGGGGGATAGGAGCTCGCGCGACTTCACCTCCACCGGCTGCTGCGGAGGCGTACGGGGCGGCGCCACGTGGGAGTCCGGCGGCTGAGGGGGCTCGGCTCCGGCGAGCTCCATATGGGTCTAAGATCCGACAAGAGCAGTCGGCTAGAAAGGGGGAAAAGATTTGCTCACATCTTAGCATCTCGTTCGTGCTGACAGACCCCTGCACTTTTTCAGGAACTGCGTGGCGGTCCTTGGTGCTGAACAGATCGGATCCAATTAAGGTGAAAGTGTCACGCTGTAAACTTCACTGCATTTACGAGATAGTGAGGGGGTGTTTTAACAAAGGGACACAAGTGGTTTACTTTACCGGGAGAGGCCGGTCCGGGTCCCAGTCAGCGCGCGGGGAGCGATCCTTGGCCACGAATAGCCGTGGCCCCACCACATTACGGGCCCTACGCAACGCCACGTCACCTGGTTGTTACTGTCCCTCTGCGTGTGCGGTGTACGAACGCCGGGTCCTCGTGCGCTCAAGCCGTTGTTGCGTCCCGCACCTGCGCCTCATGTAAAGGTGCTTTTATGTGGGTCCGGTTGTTGGCTTGGGCCCACGTGTCTGCGACTGTAGGTGGTGTGGTGGCAAGAGGAGCTTTCGCCTTTTGTTCGAGTACTGTTTTCTTTTTTGGAGCAACACATGGAATTCACTCTCTCTTGGATTATTTCTATGTTGTTCCGATAATCTTATATTTATTTACCAATCAATTATTTACTAAGAATCAAGTTAACTTTTTCTGAGATTTGAAAATCGACTCATTGTTAAGCGAAACACGATCAGACCGGACCCACACACGAATGAAGGGTAAAACTGGCTGAAATGGTAAGTGCCAATCGAGTGCGACATTTCGAGCTCCATGTAGCTCGGCTTTTAAAAAGTTCAAAATCAACATTCTTATGTTTCAAAAAAATCTAAACAGATTACTGGGTGTAGCTAATGTCGAATTTTACAGCTGGGCAAACTCTCAATGAAAATTCGTTTATTTTGGCCTAGGAAAAATGAAATTATGTATATCTGGATCGGTGAACAGTGCACATTTTAAAAACTTGAAATGTTGCAAGATTTATCATTTTTGTACCGCCCAAAATATATAGATTTGCATTAAGCATCTGTACCCTGGTAGATCTCAAAAAAAATATACACCTTCGTTCTAAATTATAAGATGTTAAACTTTTTCAGATTTTTTTTCGAGGATGACGGGGGGATTACTCCCCACCGGTTGTTATTAACTCGAAAGGAGGGCTTGACTGCCCTTACAACTGTTTATTGCAGAATACAAATGGGGGCGGGGAGAGAGCGGGAAACCGAAAAGGAAAAATTACATTATCGTGCTAAGCAAGAACGCACGCAGGCGCTCAACATGTATGTGATCAGGAGGCGGGAAACGCCCAGACCAAATCAAGAGGTCCTCCGCAGAGCGGCGAATCACGTCAGTCGGGTGGACGATCCTGGCGTTGAAGACCAGGTCGTTGCGAGCTTTCCAAATGTGCCGGAGAAGCGTCGCAAGACCGGCGCGCCAAATGTGGCCGGGAGCCGGGGAGGGGGCGGGAGTGGCCCAGAGCGTGCCACCCGGTGGTGGAGGAGCCACACGAAGCAAGCGCCAGACGACCGAAGCAGCAGAGCAGTCGAAGAAGAGGTGGCGGCCGGTCTCCACTGCGCCGCAGCTCTCACAGCGGTCCGAGGGGGCGCAGTTTTTGAAGAACTGGTTGGCGCGGGTGCTGAGCCTATCGATCACGGCGAGGTAGGAGAAGATCTTCACCTTGGTAGGGACCGAGAGGCTCCAGCTGTTTTGGGCATCAGTGTCGGGGGGGCAAGGAGGGGCGAGCAACCGGTATGCATCACGAGAAGAGAACGCCCGCCCGCCATGGAGGGCAGACGATGAGGTTTCCATGGTGCGGACGTCGGGGTCGTCGTTGAGCGTGGTGGCGGCGATGATGTCGAGGATGTACTTTTACTCCTCTAAAGTTTACTCCTCTAACCGATTGGGGATCGGTTAGAGATGCCCTTAGGCAATAATATACACAGATCACACAATTTTCAGCTTGCAACTTGCACGGTGGTACTAATCACATGGACCACGCATGGATGTTGGCCCCACCACATACCTAAAGAACAGATGCACTGGCCAATTGAAAACGATGTTTAGCGATCTTGTCTTGCATATATTGGAGAAAGAAATCCAGGTAGACAATACGTTTTCTGCATAATGGGCATGTCTTCATACTCGTTAGGTCATTGTTATCTTTTAGGTTTTAGCCATTTGATCGAATAGGTGATGCTTTGCAGTATTTTTGGTTTGTTGCCTGAATTTCATGGCAATTAAATACTAGTTGCCTCTCTAGCGGTTAGACAATAACTGATATTCCTAAATAAATGTATGTACCATCCGATCCAGAGTCAAGATTCGTGTAAATGCAAACATACGAGAATGTCTGGAACCGATGGCAATTATTTCGAGCCCACTAAGATGTAGTCACTCACAGACCCCAAAAAACCATGTAGTGGATATACTTAAAAGGCCGAAAAATAGAAAAGAAAAATCGGCTGAGAAAAAAAACTAGTGGAAGGGGGCAGGACCAAAAAGTAAACAATATGACCACAAACAAACAAGCAACTCAATGTGTTAATGTCAATATGTTTGATATTCAGAACTGACAGATGATCCATTTATCTATCACATTTTCTTTGAGCTAGAAGAGATAACTGAAGCAGGTGGGAGATTGATTGATGGGGAGGTTGTCAGAACAGATGGCACGCCAAGATCTAGAGAGGTTACAGGGAAGTCTGATGAGGATAGGTTGGCTAAAAGGTCCAGGAATGCTGAAGGGGAGCATCAGGGTGCCAAGCCTGTGCTAGATGAGGAGATGGTTCCATCTAGTCAGCCGGAGGTGGACAAGTTGGCAGAGGTGGAACTGAGGAGTAAAATCTTGGAGAACATGGCTTGTAACAAGAAGAATACTGAAGCAAAAGATGGGATGCAGACAGATGATTTCTTGATGGATGTGCAGAAATCCAATCTTTGCTATGATGACAATGGCATGCTGGTGCCCCGCGAAGATGAGGGAGGAAGAGCGGCTAGTGATGAAAACAGTACAGCTCCAACTGTGGAAGAGGAAACTGAGAGTGACGATGCTGAATCATTTGCAAGGAAGGTTGGGCTAGGCACACAGGCAATTGCTTCGATTCGCGATGAAGTGGCAGCTGAGATGGCACAGGAGGAAGAGCAGCTGAAGAGCAGGGACACAGACAAAGACAAGGACAAGATTGTTGATGAGAAGAGGAGGAGGACTGGTAGGGGCAATGCTGAAATGAATACGATGGATAAAGCGACGGACAGGGCCAAGGTGCGGAACCTGAGAATGCAGGTAATAACTCTTTTCAGGTCTTAGTGGCTGATTTAAATGTGGCTCGTTTAAATTTGCAGAATCTAGCAAGTAAAGTGGGTATCAGTTTAGGAAAAAACAATGTAGAGATTGATGCTTCTGTTAGTGTGATTGAGAATTTAGAGATTGCTAGAGCTAATCTTTTTCAAGCAAATAACAGTAAAGATAAGACACATTTTATTTATAAGAAAGTAGAGAGTAAGGCGGTAGAAGAGGATGATAGTAGAGATTTATTTTCTGATGATGAATTAATTGATGAGGATGATAGAGATTTGGATGATACTGTTAGGCTACTTGCTAGTCTTGGTGGTGGGGGTAACAAGTTTGGTTCGATAGGTAAGAGCAGCAGTAGAGGTTTTATTGTAGGTAGAAACAAAGTTAATGGTGCAGTCAAATTTAACATTTGATGTCAGGTTTACTTGGAATAGTAATGTTGCACGTGCAATGCACGTGTTTATAAATTTATAAAATTTAGTTACAAATTAAACTATAATAATTAATTTATCAAAATTCAACTAAATATTATAATTGTAATAATCATGTACAGTGTACAAATTTTCCGCAAAAACCCAACGAAAACGCTAGCCTTCAAGGATCAATACGTTGCCCATTCCCCTAGCTCTATGTAGCAAATTCTCTGGCATTACATGAAAAAATCCACAGTATATCACAATAGGCCAAGAACTCAGGATGATCACGATTACATAAAAAAATGCATAACCTGCTAGGCTACATGGGCCTTGTTCAGTTTTTCACATCCAATTGCACAAACAGGTTTTCCAACCAGCTAGAGTAATTATTTTCCTCAATCGGTTGATGGAACCAAATACATTGCTTGAAACCGGTTCTGCCATAGCTTGAAACCACCGCATAGACGCTCCTATCGTCCATGTGTCACTTCACAGGTTTCCTCGCTTTTGAAAGAAATTCAAGATCTAGAGAGAAAATGACAGCGACGACTTGAGAACAGCGGTATTGCCTACACCTTCTCAATCTCCTCATGGACTTGCTGACGCATATGCATTTATTGAAGAAAATTCTAAGCGTGTCATTTTGGCAGGGCTCCATCAGTGCATCGACCAGATTAACAAAAAAACATTCCCAACTCACCTCCACGGCAAACTCAATGGAAATTAACGGTTTCACATAAGTTTGAGGTGATTTTTTAATTGAAAATCAAAATCAAATTAGAGCACATTTTACAAAATTAAAATAGCTGGGAAGAGAGATGTGACTAAATTCCTGAATTTTTTAGAACACTGTAGTCTGAATCACCACTAATATAAAAAAGAGAATTAAAGATCAGGATAATAGCAATTGTATTGCTATAGTACAGAACCAGATAACATGTACCTTTTTAATACCAGTATAGACTACATCACAATACTCTCACTTCTATCGTCATCTGCGAGAATGGACTTAATCTGAATCATTCCTTAGTAGACCGTTCTAAGCAAAAGAAAAATGTATTAAGAACTATAAAGAGAATGCCTAAAAAAAGTAGCCTGCAGTATAACACATCTGAGGCGAGCCCACGATTGAGAGCAGGAAGCAAAACCAGACATGGATGCCTGAACTTTGCTGCTATGATGCAAAATAAAAGTCCATAGTGCCTAGAATGGCAGATATTTATGACTTGTGAACCGAAAGCTCACAATAAACTATAACTGTCCCAAGTCCCAACATATATATTATCAAAACTCCCAGGGAAACATGGTTTCCAGTTTTAAAGCTGTAACAGAACATTTGCTGCGACGAACTGCAACAAATGAATGATTGGGTTTAAAGCCTGGAAGAGTAGGTTTCACACAATTTCTTAAAGCCACGAATTTCTAGTGCAGATTATGTGCAAATGCAAGATATACAACAAAGTAGGTAACGGTGCTAGCAAAAGGAGGTTGAGATATACCACTTTCTAGAGTTCATCATTTTTGGAGTGGAAAGAAAGCATTGAATCAGGGCTAGCTTTAGTTTCCTTCTTCCCCGCTTAGATGGGAGTTTGTAATCTGAAAATGTATGACTAGGTGTTCTGCTGTCTGCCGGGAGTAGAAAATAAAACATCTGCTTCCTAGCACAGAGGACATGATCAGCAACGGAAAAGGCTCAGTTTACGCATTTTCTAATGCAATCAAAACAAAATTTCAACAACTCTGGCAGTCCGCATACAAATACATGAACTGTCTTTGACAATGGCAGGGAGTTTTCAATGTATTATAGGGACTTCGAGGGAAGGTGCAGGAGCAGTTGGAGTGGAGCCGCTGGAAGCGGCCGTCGACCCACCGCCGCGGCGGCTTCGCGTTACGGCGTGCAGGTCGACCGGTCGCCACGGCCGGCCGGTGCAGGGGACGTGCAGGGCGGCGGCTTCGTGTGCCGGCGTTCAGGGCGCGAGAGGGGCAACTCTCTTGGGGGATCTCGTGCGGGAAGGCGGCGGGCTTGGCGTTAGGTCTGCGACGGCAGGTTTGGGCGGAGGGCAGTGGCGGCGGCAATGGGGATGGACGTGGGCGTCGGGGATTCCGCTGCTGTGTTTCTGGGTGAACGGTTCGGGGACGGTGATTAGCGTTTTCGCTCTGCGTCGGGGGAGAGGTTTGCGATGCGCTGCGCTCTGCCTTCGTTTAGTGCAAATCACGGTTGCATTGTTAATCGTTGGATTAGAAGGTTAAACGTCCACGATTTGTTGGATCTGCCACCTCTCTATCTTTTTTATATTAGTGGTGATGCTAGAGGGGTCTGATAAAGGATTTTACATTCATGATGTGATTTGCAAATTTCGTGTTAATTTCTTAGGAACACAGGAGACTAAGAAAACGTCTTTTTCGGATGCTTGGTTGAATAGTGTTAGTGGCAATTTCAATTTTCATTGGGCGTGGGTGCCGTCCCAGGGGCAATCTGGAGGTATCTTGCTGGGAGTAGACGTTGATGTTTTTGATGTTTTATATAAGGAAATAAGGAGGTTTTATGTTTTGATTCTGATTTTATTTGCAATATTGTGACAGTCTATGGGGCGCCGCATGATAGAGATAGAGTCTTTCCTTGTAGAGCTTGCGCATATTTGTAGTTATAGTAATTTACCTATTATAATAGGAGGTGATTTTAATCTTATTAGAAGAAGCAATGAAAGTAATAAGCATAGAAGGTTATCGAAGTGGTCGAGGCTTTTTAATGCTGTTATTGAAAACTGGGATCTTAAGGATACTAGGTGAATGCCCGTGCGTTGCCACGGATGTATAAATGCATTGATTTACTATTGTAGTTTACTTCAACGGCTTTGGAAGTGATATAATATCCAAAGTGATATATATGTAGTTTACCTCATCCCTTCTAACGTTTTACTCCCACAACATAATATCCAAAGTGATATATATATGAATATTTAGTCATTCAACACATTTTAATTTTAATGGTGCAAACAAAGTCACGTGAAACATTGAATTCTATTTAAATCAAACAACCAAATAACACTATAATAGAC
This sequence comes from Poa pratensis, assembly GCA_947311845.1. Lineage (NCBI taxonomy): Eukaryota > Viridiplantae > Streptophyta > Magnoliopsida > Poales > Poaceae > Poa > Poa pratensis. The sequence goes on along the minus strand of CAMZMU010000063.1, from coordinate 127,064,096 downwards.
GGCATGAAATTCTTTGCTCAGTGAGATCCTGAGAACTCCAATGATTACAATGATCTAAAAGGGGCAGTAACTGCTTACTCAGTTTGGAAGTCTAAACAGATGATGAAACACTTTCTTTCAAGGATTAGCAAAGGAAAACAAGTGAAAAAATAATCAATGGTGCGTACTTCATTCTATATTGTTCATATATCATGTACTCTTAATTCTACCTATTCTCTATAGTTTCTGATTGGCATAACTTCTTTTCTTGAAAAATAACTAATAACAGAAGAATGGTACAATGTCCATCTGATTGTCGCCCAAAAATGAAGGCATCGGCCAGTAGTCCAGATAGTTCCTCCTCTGCAGCACCCCATCAGTCCTCGTGGAGGTAGCCTCGCCATCGCGTCATACCATCGTCATATTTCAAGCCCTGCCCCTGCAAAGGTTACGTCCATGCAATTTAATTTTGCAAATGACACCTACTGTCTGCTGCCATATCAAAAACCAACTTATGAAGGATGCCACAAATTTTATCAAGCAAGCAAGCAAATGATTACCTTACAAATTGGCAGTCAGATTGGACACAGTAACATATCATACATAACAAATAGGATCCATCATCCTTATACCAAAATTAGCTAATGGAATGGCTTGTGGTGCTACCTCCAACGACAAATGCAGAATGAACCAACTTTTTCAGCCATTTAACCAAACACATGGCATGCACTTCACTGTTGGAACGTACCTTGACAGTCCCTCGTTCTCAGAGGCATTTACTGAACTACCGTTTGCATTTTCTCCCATTATCATACTTCAAAAGACACACAGAATTGCCGTACAGCACTATGCTTGTTTAAACGACCTAGAGGGATCCATATCATGTTTTCAGCATTAATACTACATGTGAGGAGTAAATAGAAGAGAACATAATGAAGAGAGAGAATGCTTTCAAAACCTAAAAGAACAAACTATAGGTGCAAGCTACGAAATTTCAGCAAAATCAATTGTTAGAGGCTCACACCTGTACAACCAAATATATTGTATGATGATATCAATGGCAAGAAATGCAAAAATTTCCTAAAACCTCTGATAAGAGATAGTAGCATTACATCCGACAACACCTTATGTTAACCCTCGAAGAAAATATCTAGTGTATAATAAGGTTTAAATCATTATTTATTCCACAAACAGTATAGTAAGATGACCTCGGATAAAAACTCAAGCTCTACACCATGGAGGATTGGAATAGGCTGGGACATGGAATTGAGCTAGCGATGGAAGATACAACTTGCTCCAATGACAATGACCCGGTGTAAGAACAATTGGCCTAGTATTGAGTTCAGTTTTGTGTTTACATGAATATTCGTCATTCTGATGTAAACCTAAGAAAACACAACACACCTCAAGTTTTGCACATGTGCATATTTGACTTCATCCATTCATCAAAACACCTACTTCATCTTCAAAACATTGCCTACAAATAATGGAAAGTAAATTAGTTAAAATGTTACCAAAGCACCAGGATGTGACTACATTCAAAGATACAGGTCATTTCAGTTATATAATCATTTCAATTCAGTCAATAGACACAACTTACGATGATATGAGCTGCACTCACATTTTGAGTTCTTTCCAATCAACCACGTTAGACTTGATCTCCTGTTCAGTCCTGTATATGCAGGCGTGGTCGTATGAGAGAATGCTCCGACCTGTACTCCGTTTCTTCTAGCAATCTGTACAAGCAAATTCGTGAGGAAATTTGTACAGGCCTTGGAGCCACAATCTTGCGGGAGAGTCCATTATATGCAGGTGATGGCAGCGGTACCCTTGTTATGCCATTGCGCCGGAGGCGGTGTCTAATTCCTACCTCAGGTGTTGGGAAGTGGTGATGCTGCCTGCTGGGTCAAGGATCAGGGAGGGCGGCGGTCAGGTGCTAGTATAAACCGTCTGCTCCAAGATCTTTGGGAGACGAGCAATAGCTGCTCGACACTCGTAAATATCTACCTTCACGGAACAATGACATGAATCTTGTCTAATAGTTGGCTAAAGGTTGTACACAAGACATTTGATATTATATATATCATAAATTCTGAACTAATTGTTTTTGCTTCTCTAAACTGTTGCATGTACGACACACACGAATTCTGAAGATTGGACAAATTATTTGGGATCTGTTCAACACATATCTTATAGAACACATATGCATCAGATCAGCATGATAGGTAGCACACATCTGAAGCTAGATGTAAAACAACCATGCCACTACCAGATCGTGGAAAAGATGCGCGCACAGGGATAAGCTGGAGCAAAAAAGACAGAGTACAACTCTTTTTACCTTGGCAGATGCAGTGCAAAAGAGCATCTGGTGCAGACCCGCGGGTGCTCAGGGCAGCCAGAGCTTTGGGGTCGGGGCAGCGGTGGTGGACGGCTCCAGGGCAGAGAGGGCTGCGTCGTCTCGTCGGGCAGTGGACGGCTCCAGGGAAGAGAGCAGGTGCTTTGGACGGCGTCGTCTCGTCGGGCAGTGCAGGTCGGGGCAGGAGGGGCTTGGGGGCGGAGTTGCTGGTGGTGACGATGGCAGCGGATATACAGCTGCCGGAGATCCCTGCACGTGGATAAGGTTTGGACTGCGGCTTGATTTCCATGTTCCTGACTGATACCGTGGCAGATGTTGAGCCCCTTGAGGTGGGGGAAGCCGTCGTGACTGTGCGGGCGGCTGGAAGAAGAGAGCTCCGGGAGTGCCGTGGCTGGCGGCGGCAGGGCCAAACCCTAAGCGGCAGCGGTGCTCCGTCGAGGTAAGGACGGGGAGCTCAGGGTCGGGAAGTGGGCGGTATTCAACCGGCAGTAGGCGGGGATAGATATAGATGGCAGCTGGGAACTCCGGGGCACGCGGGCGGCGGTTAATTCGTCCGGCGACGGTCGACGGGCAAGATTCGGCCGACAGCGGAAAGCCCTAGCCGGCACGCGAGAAACGAGGAGGCAGCCTGGGAGGAGGACGGGTATTCCGTACGGGCGTTGGTACAGGTCCTTCTTCCCGCGCGACGGCAGCTCTCCGTCGGGGAGCGGCGGGGCGCCGGGATCCATGCGATGCAGGGGAGGACGAGAGGGGATAGGTTTGGGGACTGCGGGACGAACCGTTATTTCGCTGGACAGCAAAAGAGGACTGCGGGTTGGTATGAGAAATTCTGAGGGGGTAAAACGAAAAATGTCCGGCAGAAAATGAGAGGACGTACCGACGTACGAACTCTCATTTAATAGTAAAGATAGAGATGCCGGGGAGACGTTTTACCTGGTCTAACAAGCAACAAGATCCTGTTATGGCTAGACTAGATAGATTTCTTGTAAGTACTGACTGGGAAGCTAAATATCCCCTTTTGTTTATTAACATGCTTCCTAGAGATGTTTCGGATCATTCCCTTTGGTTCTTGATTTAGGCTTAGATAAGAAACGCATTAATAGACCATTCCGTTTCGAGTTGTGTTGGTTTCTTAGAGAGGATCTGAATGATGTGGTTAGTAAAGTTTGGAGCTCGTATTTTTTTGGTAGGACTCTGTTGGATAAATGGCAGAATAGAGGTCGTAAATTAAGAAGCACTTTAAAAGGTTGGGATATTAACTATCAAGCTTTTTATAAAAAACAGAAGAGTGTTCTCTCTACAGAAATTGAAAAAATAGATAAGGAGAGTGAGTTGGTTGGTTTATCTTTAGAAAATTTTTATAGTAGGAAAGTGTTAGAGGAAAAACTGCTGGTTATTAGAAGAGAGGAACAAGTAAAGTGGTTCCAAAGGGCTAAAACTAAAGATCTCTTACAAGGAGATTCGTTGACTGCTTACTTTATGGCGAAAGCGAGCGGTAGGAAAAGAAAGAGTAGAATTACAAGTCTGCTACAGGATGAGGGCCTCATTGTTGGAGATGAGGAAATTTTACAGTATGCTACGGCGTATTACAAAAAGCTTTTCGGTCCTGTTATTAATAATACCTGTATTTCTTTGGACATTGTGTTGGAGAATGTGTTATCGGATAGAGATAGACGTAATTTAGTAAAGCCTTTTTCGATGGAGGAAATTAAATTTGCGGTTTTTCATATGAAGCATAATAAAAGTCCAGGTCCAGATGGCTTTCCAATAGAATTTTACCAGCATTTTTGGTCTTTGATCAGTAGCGATCTAGTTAATCTGTTCAATAAGTTTTTTGTTGGGGATTTAGACATTTCCAGGTTTAATTATGGCTTAATTACCTTACTCCCAAAAAGTGCAGATGCTAGTAAGATACAACAGTACAGACCCATTTGTTTATTGAACGTCATTTTTAAGATTTTTACTAAAGTTATAAATAATAGGGTGGTAGAGGTTGCTAAGAAAATTATTTTGCCGGTTCAGACTGCTTTCATTAAATGACGTAATATTTTGGATGGTGTGGTGCTTCTCCATGAGACGTTGCATGAAGTTAAAGCTAAGAAATTAGATGTTGTTTTCTTTAAAGTTGATTTCGAAAAAGCCTACGATAAGATCAATTGGAGTTTTGTGTTTGATATTCTTAAGATGAAAGGGTTTCCGGAACTGTTTGTTAGTTGGGTTCGGAAAACTGTAGAAAATGGTAAAGTTGCAATTATGGCTAACGATTTAACTGGCAAGTACTTTAATACAAGTAAATGGTTTCGTCAAGGGGATCTGTTCTCCCCCATTCTGTTTAATACTGCGGTTGATGTACTAGCAGTCTTGGTGAATAGAGCTAGAGATAGTGGGTTGATAAAACCTTTGGTACAGAATCTGTTAGAGAGGAGGGCTTAGTGATGCTACAGTACGCTGACGATACGATATTCATGTTTCAGGATGATATAGAATTGGCTAGAAATCTGAAAAACCTCTTATGTATTTTTTTAGCACCGGTCGGGTTTTAAAATTAATTTCCTGAAAAGTGAGATTTTCTGTTGTGGTAGGGCCAAAGATAGAAGTACATAATATGCATCTGTTTTTACTTTTGTGTAAGGGGACTTCCCGTTTCGATATCTTGGTTTACCTTTGCATAATAAAAGGCTGAGAGCTGTTGATTGGAGACCAGCATAGGACAAAGTAGAGAAAAAGTCAGGATCTTGGTTAGGTAGATATACTTCTTACGGAGACAGGTTAATTTTGCTTAAGTCGTGCCTTAGTCCAGTTCCTTTTTACATGCTTTCGTTTTTTCCTCTGCCAAAAGGGACCGGTAAAAGAATGGATTTCTTCCGGAAGAGGATTTTTTGGCAGGAGGAAAAAGATAAGAAAAAATATCATTTAGTTAACTGGGAAACAATTTGTCAGCCTAAGGAACAAGGGGGTCTGGGTGTTATTGATCTTTTTACAATGAACATTTGTCTTTTATGTAAATGGCTATGGAAAATTGAAAATGAGGAGGGTTTGTGGCAACAAATGATTAGAGCTAAATACCTGCATTCTTCTCCTTTAGCACATGTAAAGCTTAAAGCATTTCATTCGCATTTTTGGTCGGGTCTGATAAAGGCTTGAGATATTTTCTTCAAATTCTGCAGGAAAAGGATCGGGAATGGTCGTAGGACTAGATTCTGGGATGACCAGTGGGTTGGGGAAAAGGCGCCTATCAAAGATGTTTTCCATAGACTCTATAATTTATCTCATAGCAAGAACATTACAGTAGCTAGAGTTTTTTCTGAAGGCTGGAATGTTTTGAAGTTTAGAAGAACGTTGTGGGGTGAGTTGGCTGTTCTCTGGTATAAATTGCAAGATTTGTGTTCGCATGTTAGACTGACAGAGGTAGAGGATAGATGTGTTTGGTCTTTAACAAAATCAGGAGTTTTTTCGGTTAAGTCACTTTACACTGTTCTTAAGAAATCTCAAGTAAAGGTGCCCTATAGGAAAGTTTGGTTTGTTAAAACTCCTTTAAAGATTAAGATCTTCATGTGGCTGGCGTTTAGAAAGAGTATTCTTACCAAAGGTGTTCTTCTTAATAGGGCTTGGAAAGGTAGCGAAAAATGTATGTTCTGTAGTAATGTAGAGACTATTGATCACTTATTTTTCAACTGTCTTCTAGCAAGGTATGCTTGGAGTGTAGTTGCTTGTGCTTTGAATTTACAATCAGTACCGCATAGTTTTGATGTTCTGCCAGCTTGGCTGGATAGTTTTTGTACAAAAGATAAAATCTTGTTGTCGACAGGGATCACTGCATTGATATGGTTCATCTGGAAGACCAGAAACAGAGCCTGTTTCGATGGAGTTTATCCACAGGATCCTTCTGTAGTTATTTTTCAGACAACTCACTTTATCTCTTACTGGGCCGATTTGCAGAAACCAAGTCTTCAAAACCTCCAACGTAGAGGAGCAAGAATGCTAACTCTGGTGGCGGCTGATTTCTTCCATAGAAGGCAGGGGTGGGGGCCGTTGGTGCTTCGCATCACAGACGCCTGAAATGTTAAAGAATAGAAGTTTGGAGTTGGTTCTGGTAGTGGTAGTGTTAGAAGTGCAAGTTCTTCTCTTTGTTTCCTGGAGTTGCTGCTGGTAGTTCCGTTTGCAGTAATGTCTTATGGAGTTGCGGCTGGTAGTTTGGAGTTTTTCTGTTTTAGCTTGCTTTAGTGCTGGTGGTTGTGCGGTTTTACACGCCGGCAAAAATGTTATGTAAGGTGTCTATCGAGTGGTGATGCTCGGGGCATGAGATTATCTATGCCGGATATTTGTATTATCAGTTTTCATAATATTGAAAATTGGGAGCTGGGCTCCTTTTAGTCAAAAAAAAAACATGTCCCCTGTTTTTCTTTTATTCTCTCCCTGAAAGAAATTAACACACTTAACGGTCAAAACTTCACCGATCACAATTCACAAACAAGTGGCTTTAAAATACCTCCAGAAACAACATTGTCAGCGTACAAGTGGCAGGTTGTCCTTTCCCGATATAGATCTAGACCACCATTCCAAAGAAGGAAAACAAAGGAGTGGTAGAGGACACATGATTTATGTAGAGACTCTTAGATGTTTACATTGTTGAACTTGGCGGCTCTTTATGCAGGGTCCTCTTAATTCTTATTTGTATGACTATGTTGTGATATTTTATTGTGATGAATTGGGTTTAAAGAACCATGAAAACTGAAAACACTTTTTTTGATATCGGTTGCTTTCAATTAATTTTGCTTACTTGGAACAATAGACTACTTAGCATAAAGTTGCAGTAATAAAAATGTTTGACTTGAGAAAATGCGAGTGCAACTTCTATCCTTAGGTTATATGAAGTAAGGGAGAACAAAAATTTACACATATTGTGGTTTCAACCGAGTATGTATACTTTCAAGCCAGAACGAAACATCCTGGAGGAGACGGTTGTTCTGCATGACACAATCCACAAGTTTCATTGCAGGCGAGATAGTCATTTTGAAGGTTGAATTCAAAAAAGCTCATCAAAAGGGTAAATGACCTTTTGCGGTGGGTATTGTGTAAGAAAGGTTTTGCTCCTAAGTGATGCGACCAGATTGATCACTGTGTGCAAGACGGACTTGTGGGTTACAAAGTTTTTTTTTTTTTGAAAGGGATGTGGTAGGGGAAACCCCTGCAACGGATTTTCTTGTGAAATAATAAGAACCCAAATCTGAGTCCATGAGGATTTGAATCTAGGTGGCTGGGTTGTAAATCCACTCCCCAAACCAGGTGAGCTGGGCTCACTTCTTTTGTGGGTCACAAAGTGGATGTTGATGTTGATATCGGCCATTATTTTGAGGCTATGAAGGGTTTAAGACAAGGTGGTCATGATGTCTCTCCAATCTGCAGGTCTAATATTGTTTTTTCTTTCCTCTCGGTTTTGGCCGTTATCTCCCGGAATAAGTTGAAAAACTGACGAACCTCAGCAGACCCCGTTTCTTTTCCGGTGTTTATCACTGTGCACTGAGAAATACAGTGGTAGAAAATTGTCAGGGACCCTGCTACTACATCATCGACAACCAACCCAAGGCCCAATGGAGGATAGGAGCCCATCATCGACACCAGGCCCAAGCGGCCCAGCAAGCCCAACCCACGCTACCACGGAGAAGCCTGGAACAAGTAGTTAAGGAAGGGAGCTACGCTTGTATGGGTTATCCAGTTGGATCACGGCATTTGGCTCTGCTTTCCCTGTCCTCTGCTTCTCTTCCGTCCCCGTCCTTGCTTCTTCTTCCTCCCTCGATCTCCATTCGAACTCTGTATCCAGATCTTGAGTGTAATCAGAACCAACCCTAGACGTACCTTATCACCTGGTATCAGAGCCAACCCACCACCCTGCCAAAATTTCGCCTCCAACCACAGATCCGGTCTCGATCATCGAGACGCGTCACCAACGGCAAGCACGCGAACAACGGGAAGCAACCATGGCAGACGCAGATCTCTCCAACAAGCAGCTCTTCGAGCAGCTTCAGAGCCTGCTGGTGGCGGCGGAGTCGCGTCAGGAACGTCGCTCGGACGGCATCGAGACGAAGTTGGAGTCCATTGCCAACAACCTCAGCTCATGGCGTCCACGCCTGGAGAGCCGCGTCGACGCTCTCCAGTCGGCGGTGCATGCTCTACAACAACAATCGGCGCGCCCTCCACTCGACGGTGCGTCGTCCTCCATAAATCCACGAGATCAGGCAGCGCCTCACGGTGCTGACGCCCTGGGGAACAACGAGCGTGCATCGCTGCTCGGTGCACGACCCCATGGGACCGATCTCATCAGGGATCTGGCAGCGCCTCAACTCGCTGACGCCCTTGGAGCCGTTGAGCGCCCACCAACGCTCGGTGCGCGCTCCGGAGGGACCGATCCCGGGCAAGGCCTCGGCAATTTCACGCTTCACCGGGGATTGGTGGCTGGAACTCCATCAGTTCCAGTGCCGACCCCGGGCACTGGTATGAACAACCTCCAGACACCTCTCAGTTTACGCAGCAATACTCAAACCGATGCCTCTGCTAGCAATTTGTTCAGTCAGTTGGGACAGTCGAATCCATCATTGCAATTTCCTGTGTTTGATGGAGATAATCCTCAGATGTGGCAGACACTCGCAGAGCAGTATTTTAGCATGTTTGCAGTTCATGAATCATATTGGGTTCCTATGGCAACACTCAATTTTGCTGGTCCACCTAAAATTTGGCTTCATTCAGTTCGTAAGAAACTAGGCAATCTAGATTGGTCTTCCTTTTGCACCCTGATATGTACTCGTTTTGGTAGAGATAAGCATCAGTTACTGATACGACAGTTTTACTCATTAAAACAAATAGGTTCTGTATCTGAATACATAGTTCAGTTTGAAAATATCATGAACAACTTATTGGCATATTCTGATACAATACATCCTCTCTATTTTTTGACACGATTCGTCGAGGGCCTCCATAATGAAATCAGAGCGGTGGTGATGGTGCAAATGCCCACAGATCTCGATTCAGCTTGTGCACTGGCGTTACTGCAGGAAGAAGTACAGGATAGTCTGCAGCCAGTACAACAGTACAGACAGTATAGCAGGCCCAGATCAACTTTTCCGGTAGCAGCTCGAGTATTACCCAATACACATGGTCAGCAGGCAACTGATAAGAGAGGGCAGGAAGCATCTCAGTATGGAGACAAGCTAGCTACACTTAAAGCATTCCACAGAGCTCGCGGGTTATGTTTTAAATGTGGTGAGAAGTGGGGCAAGGAGCATACCTGTCCTGCTACCATACAATTGCATATCGTTGAAGAATTGCTGGAAATGATTGGCGCCGATGTTCTAGGCATTGCTGATGATTTCAGTAAAACCTTCATCATCGAAACGGACGCAAGTGATAAGGGCATTGGGGCAGTCTTGCAACAGGACGGCCATCCAGTGGCGTATCAGAGTAAGCCATTAGGACCTCGCAACAGTGGTTTATCAACATATGAGAAAGAGTATCTGGCAATCTTGTTGGCGGTTGACCATTGGAGATCTTACTTATTGCATGATGAATTTATCATCAAAACAGATCAGAGAAGTCTTGTCCACCTTGAAGAGCAACGATTGAGCACACCTTGGCAGAAGAAAGCCTTTTCCAAGTTGCTTGGCCTCAGATACAAAATACTGTACCACCAAGGCAAATCCAACGCCGCAGCTGATGCTTTATCTCGCAAAAAACATGAAGAGACAGCAGTGTTAGCAGCCATCTCAACATGCCAACCTGCTTGGTTGTCTGAAATTGTAGAAGGATACAATCAAGACCCTAAAACGCAGAAACTACTTGAAACGTTGGCAGTGGATAAAGATTCTGTTCCACATTTTACCCTGCATAATGGGTTGCTTCGTCATCATGGGAAAATCTGGTTAGGCACCAATTTGGAATTACAAGCCAAAATCTTCACAGCTTTTCACAGCAGTACTTTGGGTGGTCACTCTGGAGCTCCAGTTACATATAAACGCATCAGAAACTTGTTTGTGTGGCCGGGCATGAAGAAACAAATCAAAACATGGGTGCAATCATGCCAAGTTTGTCAACAAGCCAAGCCGGAACGTGTCAAGTATCCAGGTTTGCTCCACCCTCTGCCAGTACCTCAACGTCCTTGGCAGCATATTGCTCTGGATTTCGTGGAAGGTTTGCCTCAATCAGGCCCCTACAACTGTTTGTTTGTGGTAGTTGATACCTTATCCAAATATGGGCATTTCATTCCCATGGCTCATCCGTATACTGCTGCAAAAGTTGCTTCTCTCTTTGTTGACAACATCTTCAAACTGCACAGTCTCCCTGAATCAATTGTGTCAGATAGGGATCCTGTTTTCGCCAGTCACTTTTGGCAGGAGTTGTTCAAAGCAATTGGCACTGAATTGAAGATGAGTACAGCCTACCACCCAGCTACTGATGGACAGACCGAGAGACTGAATCAATGTGTTGAAACATATCTTCGGTGTTTTGTTCACTCATGTCCCAAGAAATGGAGTCAATGGATTTCTCATGCAGAATACTGGTACAATACTAGCTTTCACTCCACTCTGAATTCTTCCCCGTTTGTCGTTCTTTATGGTCATGAACCAAGACATTGGGGAATTGAAGCACCTGGTGATTGCTCAGTGTCCAATGTGCAAGAATGGCTCACGGAGAGACGTGTAGTCCATGATCTATTGCGCCAACATCTCCTGAGAGCTCAGCGACTGATGAAACAGTATGCAGACAAGAACATAACTTTTCGGGAGTTCAAAGTGAATGATCAGGTCTTCTTAAAACTCCAGCCGTACATCCAAGCTTCAATTGCTCCGAGAGTGAATCACAAGTTGTTGTTTAAGTACTATGGCCCTTTCCGTGTGCTCGCCAAGATCAGTGATGTCGCCTACAGGATTGAGCTTCCTAAAGGGTCCACTATCCATCCGGTTTTTCATGTGTCTTTGTTGCGCCAAGCTCTTGCTTCGGGTATGACCGCATCTCCTGTTCTTCCCGATGTTACTAATGCCCTTGCTATTCCTGTCAAAACATTGGCCCAACGTTGGCGTAAGAAGGCTAACAAGACAGTGGAGCAAGTCTTGGTGCAATGGTCTACGGGCGATGCTGCATCGGCAACCTGGGAAGACAAGGAGGAGCTGCGAAGCAGGTTTCCAGCGGCACCAGCTTGGGGACAAGTTGGTTTTCAAGGAAAGGGGGGTGTCAGGGACCCTGCTACTACATCATCGACAACCAACCCAAGGCCCAATGGAGGAGAGGAGCCCATCATCGACACCAGGCCCAAGCGGCCCAGCAAGCCCAACCCACGCTACCACGGAGAAGCCTGGAGCAAGTAGTTAAGGAAGGGAGCTACGCTTGTATGGGTTATCCAGTTGGATCACGGCATTTGGCTATGCTTTCCCTGTCCTCTGCTTCTCTTCCGTCCCCGTCCTTGCTTCTTCTTCCTCCCTCGATCTCCATTTGAACTCTGTATCCAGATCTTGAGTGTAATCAGAACCAACCCTAGACGTACCTTATCACCTGGTATCAGAGCCAACCCACCACCCTGCCAAAATTTCGCCTCCAACCACAGATCCGGTCTCGATCATCGAGACGCGTCACCAACGGCAAGCACGCGAACAACGGGAAGCAACCATGGCAGACGCAGATCTCTCCAACAAGCAGCTCTTCGAGCAGCTTCAGAGCCTGCTGGTGGCGGCGGAGTCGCGTCAGGAACGTCGCTCGGACGGCATCGAGACGAAGTTGGAGTCCATTGCCAACAACCTCAGCTCATGGCGTCCGCGCCTGGAGAGCCGCGTCGACGCTCTCCAGTCGGCGGTGCATGCTCTACAACAACAATCGGCGCGCCCTCCACTCGACGGTGCGTCGTCCTCCATAAATCCACGAGATCAGGCAGCGCCTCACGGTGCTGACGCCCTGGGGAACAACGAGCGTGCATCGCTGCTCGGTGCACGACCCCATGGGACCGATCTCATCAGGGATCTGGCAGCGCCTCAACTCGCTGACGCCCTTGGAGCCGTTGAGCGCCCACCAACGCTCGGCGCGCGCTCCGGAGGGACCGATCCCGGGCAAGGCCTCGGCAATTTCACGCTTCACCGGGGATTGGTGGCTGGAACTCCATCAGTTCCAGTGCCGACCCCGGGCACTGGTATGAACAACCTCCAGACACCTCTCAGTTTACGCAGCAATACTCAAACCGATGCCTCTGCTAGCAATTTGTTCAGTCAGTTGGGACAGTCGAATCCATCATTGCAATTTCCTGTGTTTGATGGAGATAATCCTCAGATGTGGCATACACTCGCAGAGCAGTATTTTAGCATGTTTGCAGTTCATGAATCATATTGGGTTCCTATGGCAACACTCAATTTTGCTGGTCCACCTAAAATTTGGCTTCATTCAGTTCGTAAGAAACTAGGCAATCTAGATTGGTCTTCCTTTTGCACCCTGATATGTACTCGTTTTGGTAGAGATAAGCATCAGTTACTAATACGACAGTTTTACTCATTAAAACAAATAGGTTCTGTATCTGAATACATAGTTCAGTTTGAAAATATCATGAACAACTTATTGGCATATTCTGATACAATACATCCTCTCTATTTTTTGACACGATTCGTCGAGGGCCTCCGTAATGAAATCAGAGCGGTGGTGATGGTGCAAATGCCCACAGATCTCGATTCAGCTTGTGCACTGGCGTTACTGCAGGAAGAAGTACAGGATAGTCTGCAGCCAGTACAACAGTACAGACAGTATAGCAGGCCCAGATCAACTTTTCCGGTAGCAGCTCGAGTATTACCCAATACACATGGTCAGCAGGCAACTGATAAGAGAGGGCAGGAAGCATCTCAGTATGGAGACAAGCTAGCTACACTTAAAGCATTCCACAGAGCTCGCGGGTTATGTTTTAAATGTGGTGAGAAGTGGGGCAAGGAGCATACCTGTCCTGCTACCATACAATTGCATATCGTTGAAGAATTGCTGGAAATGATTGGCGCCGATGTTCTAGGCATTGCTGATGATTTCAGTAAAACCTTCATCATCGAAACGGACGCAAGTGATAAGGGCATTGGGGCAGTCTTGCAACAGGACGGCCATCCAGTGGCGTATCAGAGTAAGCCATTAGGACCTCGCAACAGTGGTTTATCAACATATGAGAAAGAGTATCTGGCAATCTTGTTAACAGATCAGAGAAGTCTTGTCCACCTTGAAGAGCAACGATTGAGCACACCTTGGCAGAAGAAAGCCTTTTCCAAGTTGCTTGGCCTCAGATACAAAATACTGTACCACCAAGGCAAATCCAACGCCGCAGCTGATGCTTTATCTCGCAAAAAACATGAAGAGACAGCAGTGTTAGCAGCCATCTCAACATGCCAACCTGCTTGGTTGTCTGAAATTGTAGAAGGATACAATCAAGACCCTAAAACGCAGAAACTACTTGAAACGTTGGCAGTGGATAAAGATTCTGTTCCACATTTTACCCTGCATAATGGGTTGCTTCGTCATCATGGGAAAATCTGGTTAGGCACCAATTTGGAATTACAAGCCAAAATCTTCACAGCTTTTCACAGCAGTGCTTTGGGTGGTCACTCTGGAGCTCCAGTTACATATAAACGCATCAGAAACTTGTTTGTGTGGCCGGGCATGAAGAAACAAATCAAAACATGGGTGCAATCATGCCAAGTTTGTCAACAAGCCAAGCCGGAACGTGTCAAGTATCCAGGTTGCTCCACCCTCTGCCAGTACCTCAACGTCCTTGGCAGCATATTGCTCTGGATTTCGTGGAAGGTTTGCCTCAATCAGGCCCCTACAACTGTTTGTTTGTGGTAGTTGATACCTTCTCCAAATATGGGCATTTCATTCCCATGGCTCATCCGTATACTGCTGCAAAAGTTGCTTCTCTCTTTGTTGACAACATCTTCAAACTGCACAGTCTCCCTGAATCAATTGTGTCAGATAGGGATCCTGTTTTCGCCAGTCACTTTTGGCAGGAGTTGTTCAAAGCAATTGGCACTGAATTGAAGATGAGTACAGCCTACCACCCAGCTACTGATGGACAGACCGAGAGACTGAATCAATGTGTTGAAACATATCTTCGGTGTTTTGTTCACTCATGTCCTAAGAAATGGAGTCAATGGATTTCTCATGCAGAGTACTGGTACAATACTAGCTTTCACTCCACTCTGAATTCTTCCCCGTTTGTCGTTCTTTATGGTCATGAACCAAGACATTGGGGAATTGAAGCACCTGGTGATTGCTCAGTGTCCAATGTGCAAGAATGGCTCACGGAGAGACGTGTAGTCCATGATCTATTGCGCCAACATCTCCTGAGAGCTCAGCGACTGATGAAACAGTATGCAGACAAGAACATAACTTTTCGGGAGTTCAAAGTGAATGATCAGGTCTTCTTAAAACTCCAGCCGTACATCCAAGCTTCAATTGCTCCGAGAGCGAATCACAAGTTGCTGTTTAAGTACTATGGCCCTTTCCGTGTGCTCGCCAAGATCAGTGATGTCGCCTACAGGATTGAGCTTCCTAAAGGGTCCACTATCCATCCGGTTTTTCATGTGTCTTTGTTGCGCCAAGCTCTTGCTTCGGGTATGACCGCATCTCCTGTTCTTCCGATGTTACTAATGCCCTTGCTATTCCTGTCAAAACATTGGCCCAACGTTGGCGTAAGAAGGCTAACAAGACAGTGGAGCAAGTCTTGGTGCAATGGTCTACGGGCGATGCTGCATCGGCAACCTGGGAAGACAAGGAGGAGCTGCGAAGCAGGTTTCCAGCGGCACCAGCTTGGGGACAAACTGGTTTTCAAGGAAAGGGGGGTGTCAGGGACCCTGCTACTACATCATCGACAACCAACCCAAGGCCCAATGGAGGAGAGGAGCCCATCATCGACACCAGGCCCAAGCGGCCCAGCAAGCCCAACCCACGCTACCACGGAGAAGCCTGGAGCAAGTAGTTAAGGAAGGGAGCTACGCTTGTATGGGTTATCCAGTTGGATCACGGCATTTGGCTCTGCTTTCCCTGTCCTCTGCTTCTCTTCCGTCCCCGTCCTTGCTTCTTCTTCCTCCCTCGATCTCCATTCGAACTCTGTATCCAGATCTTGAGTGTAATCAGAACCAACCCTAGACGTACCTTATCAAAAATAACAACCTGGGAAAGAAAACTGGACTCCCAAGCGGGGCCCAAGTTCAGAGTGTGGGGCTCCTGTACTTTCGGTTCGTTAAGTATGAGTATGATACTGATATAGCTACAATGCTCTCTCTCTCCGTTAAAAAACAGTAAGATCCTAAATCAGATATGTTGCACTACAACTATTACAAACATGAGCCACTGTGACAAAAATGACTTACGGCAAAACACAGCTGCTGCATACGGACTCTATATTAGACCACATCCATCTTGTTCTGCCATTCACGCTCCCTCGCTCTAGCTTCCACGATGAATTGAAGAAGACGAGACGCACTGTCTCCTCTTCTCGCTCAGTTCCAGCCCGACCCGTTCAGGTCGATCCTCTCGCCACCGCGCGGCCACCGACTGCTGTCCCCGACGACGCCGATACTCAGGTCCAGCCCCGCCGTCGTCTCGAACGCAACGCCACCGTTGCATCCGTCCGCCGCGAACCCACGCCGCCGTTCCTGCTGGCGCCGCTCAGGCTTGCCGAGAAACAGGTAGCACTCTTCCTCCTCCTCAGATGGCGCGGCGCAGCCTCTCCGAACAGCATCGCCACCAGCGGCGGAGAAGCCGATGGATAGGATGTCCTCGGACGCGGTCAAGCAGCTGCCGTCTGCTGACCCGTCGTTCTGGAGCGATCGTCGTCTCGTCGAAGAGGATACCTCCGGTACCGCCGCGAGGCCGGCGACGACGTGCTGCTTCGCGAGCGCCTCCTGCGCCTTCTCCAGCACTGAGTGAAGGTACTTGCCTTGTGCTTCGATCCGAAGCTGCAGGTGTCTTTGTACCTTCAAAGATCAACCCGTCATGCATGCATCGTCAGTTCGTCACTCATAATTTCAGACATTGTAGCTAGTTTACCGGACTCAGCAACAACAACGAGAAAGAGAAATATGCAGCTCAAGACACTGAGATGAAATGAGCACTCCTAAATATAAACATGACAGTTTGTCAGATCAGCTTATAACAGAACAAGGTTCCATTTTCTTCCAAGATTTTGCTGATCCTAACTTCCAGGATGAAAAACAATAATTTATCATGTTTAATGAAGATGGTGACTTATTCTTACTGAAACAGTGCCCAATTGTCTGTCCCATATATAGTTAGTTAGTAAAGTAGACTGAGATTATGCTGCCAATTGGTGTACCTCGATTTGCTCATGCAGTCGCCTCTGCACGTCAATTTGCATATGGAGTGCTTCGCTTATGTGCATAGATCTGATAAAATTTGCCACAGTATGTTACCTTTATGCAAGATGCATGTAGAGTGCACATATGTAGCAAACCTTAGTTATTTCTTACTTGCTGGTCTGCGTCTCTTGGTTCAAGTGATCAGCCGGTGATCCTTGTCCTTCACAGGCTTCATCTGTCGCTGCGGCTGCCACGAAGCCTAAAACTGAAAATAAGAATTGAAAGCAAGGTTAATAATATATCACGTGTTGGATAATTAACCGTTGAATAACCTCAGAGCACTCACCATTTTTTGCATGGGCAGAATTAGCTTGCGCTTGGATACTCTTGCTAAGTCTGAATTTCTATGAGCAGACAAACAATTAACCAGCTTAGTTTCTTGCTCAAACATATGCCTCGTGCTAGATATCACATCACTAATTAAGAACTCCATATATGTACCTGAAGATGGCTCTTAAGATGGTACAGAGTTAATCCGGGGACTCCCATGACCCTCATGATCGCTTTCGGCGTAGCTTCTGCGATAGTTTCGAGTAATGTAGCCATCAGAAGGCAATTCACACATTCATTTCTGTTATGCATGGCAAAAAAAAAAATATATATCATCCACTTACTGTCAGGTCCTCCTAGTTGGGTTACCGCATCCGTGAAACGTTCATGCAGCTCAGGAGTCCATTTAAGCCGAGGCTTCGCATCCGTTGATAGGATGAGCCCTGAATCTCCTCCTCCTACTCCTCCTTGGCCTTTGAACAGAAATTTCTTCTCCGGAGATAAGCTAGGCCCTGAGGACATGTGTTGCCCATGACTATGAAGCTGTTGCTGCTGATGATGATGATACATCTGCCATCCAACATCTCATGTAAGAATGAATAAACATACCATAGGTTGATGAAAGGTTTCTCTTCCTTGCAGGTGCAACTCTTACCTGTTCCGGTTCTACCATGTACTGACAATGTTCTGCTTGAAGGCTGCACATTCCTAACCGACAAGATCCTCCGCAGCTTTACCGGTGTCGCTATTTCTAGTAACCAAATACTTGGATTATGGTCCTGTGGGAGTGAGACAACCTTGGCTTCTGAAACCGAGCTACCTCTCATGCAAGACCGGTCTAGCGCGGAGCCTGGGCTTATAAGGGCAGAGAAAGATGGGGAGAATCTCGGATCATTGGAGCCAACACTCAAAGCCTGACGACCCTATCTTCGCAGCAACTGAAAAGAGATATGATCCTTATTCCTTCCGAGGGGTGACCCATGGAGGACCCCTTATCTTTTTCCTTTGCAGCTACAACAACGATCTCTCCGGTTCCGAGCACACATTTGTGCCAACTTTGGCTGAAATTACGTGGCGTGGCGCGTGAGAAGGGCGAAAGCCTGAAAGCGAGGTGCGATCTTTTCCTTGGAGAGACTAGCTAGGGGAGCACCTCATTCTCCTGGCAACTTTTGGTTGCCTGAGAACTTGCAGGCCTCTTCTCTTAGATTCCTTGGGTGATATGTTTACTCGTCGGGAACCCAATTCCGGCGTCTCCACTGCGTTTCTTGGCCCCTCCGAGTGCTGAAATGAAAGGATGAATCAGCATATATAGGTTAGGATTCCATGTGATATGTAATTTTAAAAAAGAAAAACTTGCTGCACAGGTGCGGTGCATATGTTGTTTCAGGAGCAGGAGGCGCAGCTGGTTAAGGAATATCAGCCGAGGCCGCGGAGCTTGAGAAGAGCCACCTTTTGACTGAAGGCAGGCATCCAGAAGAAGAATGTGGCATTGAGTGCTGCATGCAAAGGAGGCTAAAGCGAAGGTGCCCGTTCTGTTAACGCTCTTGGATGCCTTCTTGGGACTCTGCCCAAAGGCAAGGAATGGGAATAAGGGAATAAGCATAGAGTTCCCCTGTGTCTCCTTTCGCAAGTTTGGCACCTCTTACAGTACAAGAGCTACCAGGGCAAAAGGAATACCGGTAGGGTTTGCTGTATGATGTCCCTGTGAACTTTGAAGCCAGTGCTGCAACTTCACTGTTTGTTCTACATGCAAAGTTAGGTTAACACTAATGATGGGCTTGTTTCCCCGCATCTGTGTGTGCTGCACCTGCGTTTTGCACATACAGAAACGAAATGAAAACTTGATTGCAGGCAGATGCTGTGGGGCTTGCTGGAAAAGATTGACCGGCTTGGGCATACAGAAAAAGTAAGGGGGTGCCACAGAGTAGTATTTTCTCTGTTCTTTTAAAAGCCTGCACTTTTATTTTGTTGGTTGGATTATGCTTCCTGCTGCTACGTGGATAGATCAAATATGCTCTAATTTGGTAACAGAATCAACAACCGTCTTGTAACTGTGACCACGAACGAATCATCGCATGATTATATTGAGATAAGCGAGGTGTTCTTGTGATATGCTCGTTCCCTGTATTTTCCCTGATGAGTGAGGCCAACGTGCGTGCATATGTTCTGTTCCAAGCAGGTGCTTGATTCCTCCAGCAATGGTTGTGAGTTGTCAACAAATATGACCAATCGGTGATCACAAGGAACTACTCCCTCCGTTCCAAATTAGTTGTCTTTCATTTGTACAAAAGTGGATATATCTAGACATGTCCCCATGTCTAGATACATCCACTTTTGTACAAATGAAAGACAACTAGTTTGGAACGGAGGGAGTAAAACCCAATGCACATATTCTCTCAGCATCGGTTCCCAAGCCAAAAAAGAAGATATACATGGCGCCTTGCAACATGGAATAAACTCCTTCTGGCCGTAGCTTTCCCCATCCTCATATTTTGCACAAAGATGAGTGAATACATTCGCATGTTGCTTGTTAATAAGTGCCTGGCATCACATGCTTTTGTTTTTCTTCTGCAAACACTTGGAAATTTCATTTTGCGGAGGCAGGAATTAAACACTGGAGCGTGTATAGGCCGACCTGCGCTACCGATTATGTAAAGGCAAGAAGGAATACACCGTGTAGTGAATTTGCAGTGCACCGAGCCACAGGGCGAAAAACACAAGGCATATGTTTTCTCTTCAGATGTTGTACAAAAAAACAAGGGCGATATACACTAGACATTTTTCCTAGAAAATTGGCCCAGAGCTCCTCTTTTGCTGAAAAGCCCTAACCTTGCTGGCAAGGTATCCGGCAAACACAAGGCCTGGCAGTACCGTAGATGATTGCATCATGTATCGCAACAATAATCTTCGCAAGGTCTGGCCTAATGCCAATGAGGTCGCAATTTTGAATTAAAGCCCTGGTACTGTGGTACATCTAATATCGCTAGGACCCTGCATCCATATTACCCGCCTTTCCATGAACGATACTATACCTTTTTTCTAGAAGGACAGGGACTGATGATGTACTGATGAAACGCCTTGGGATATACGGGACAGGTGAATAGTTGACTCCATCTTAGCCACATCAGCTATTGCATAAATGTTGCCATCCAGCATATTTTTGCTTTATAAACAAGAGCCGCAAAACATTTGAATCTTTCTACTTGGAACTTGAGCGTGCCTGGGAGCAAACTGCACTATTTTCTCATCTGCGTCAAAAAATCCACCGGCGGTCCTCCAGGCCCAGCGGCACCACTTGCACCAAATGCTGAGAAACTAGTAGCCCCTTGACTATTACTGCCAAAAGCTCCAAAGCCACCTTCCAGATTGACCATAATTATGTTAGTCTTCCAAAATTGCAGAATGGATAATCATGCAAAAAACACAGAAATATGTGATATGTGGAAGAACTTCAAAGTTGGTTTAAGATCAAGCTGTAAGATAAAACTCATCATTTTTAGTTGCAATCTTTCAGGAGGCTAAACTGTTCATATGATCTTTTTTTGCGAGGAAAACTAGTTATAGGTTTTTACTCTGTTATGCCAACTAAAATGAGTACATTAACGATCATGTTGTGGGACGCCAAGCCTAATTTGGAGTTACAAATGACAACATGAATATTCAAGTGACAAATGATTTGCAGGTCTATGCAAAATGATCAAGAACTAAGTAATTAGTAACATACTGAAATTGATTAATTATTCAGTTTTACGGTTATGCAGAGAGATTTAATATCTTAAATAAGCCGAGTACTCCTAAACCAAAGACCAGATAAAAAAATTCAACGAGAATAACTAATGCACTTATTTTGGGAGTATACTTCTAAACACAGCTCCAACTGAGCAACCTTATCAAACCTAATTGTTGCTGTTCCTGCACGGAAGTCAAACTCCACCTTCTCGTGGGCCAAAAGAACTATGTATTGATGTTCTGTTTCGGGAAGAAGCAAGCACTATGCTAGTAGATTTACTAAATTTCACTAACTCGTAGAAAAATCAGACATCTACTACACTTAACCTCAAATCACTATATTAAACTATGCTAGATAGAGGCCATTGCGGCCTTGTAAAAGGCCAATAACAAGGTAAAGGTAAACCATACAGTGATATATTAAACTAAATTTAAGGACCGTTTATATAATGGATGTTAAACATTTACCAATGCCATTTAATTATACAAATATATGTTTCTCGACAAAGCCTATAGCATTGAACATCAAACATGAGGCATTTAACAAAGCATATTTCAGTCAAATCTCCCCCCTTTCTGCAGCTCACATGTACTAGAAGGAATTTCATTATGAGTATAAGATGTTTGGGAATGGGATGCCTGTTTAATACTGTAAAAATTACGTAATTAATTATCTGAATTTGAATTAGTTATACCGCCTAAAAAGGATGTCTGGTACTACATAAGAACAAAAAGGTTAGGTGACCACTCGTTAACTGTCACTTAGAGCATTGGCACGGAAACATGTAGTCAACACTTAGACCATAGTGCATAAGTATAATCAGAAATAGAGCAAAATAAATAGAGATCTTACCACCTCCAAAGCCACCTCCTTGGGCTGCACCTCCAAAACCAGCACCCTGGGCTGCACCTCCAAAACCACCACCCTGGGCTGCACCTCCAAAGCCACCACCCTGGGCTGCACCTCCGAAACCACTGCTTTTGGAGGCCAGAGAAGCAAACCCTCCACCAGTTGCAGCGGCGGCAAACCCTCCACCGACAGAAGTAGCAGCTGCAGAGAAGCCCCCGCCTGCTGCAGCACCAGCAAATCCAGAATTACTGGAAGGTACGGAAGCAAAAGCCCCAGAAGAGGAGGAACTAGCAAATCCACCAAATCCTCCCCCCAGCTGGCGTGATTGTCCAAAAGAACCCAGAACAGATCCAAGTGCCTGCTGAGCACCAAACTGTGCAGGCTGCGCAAATCCTGACTGTTGTGCAGATCCAATTTGTGCTGGCTGACCAAATCCTGACTGAATTTGTGCTGCCTGCCCAAAACCTGCCTGCTGACCAGCTCCAATCTGTGCAGACTGCCCGAATCCCGACTGTTGCCCTGCTCCAACCTGTGCAAGCTGTCCAAATCCACTAAGCCCAGTTGAGAATGCACCAGAAAAGGTACTTGAGCTAGTTGACTGAGATGGCTGTGCTGGCTGAGATGAAGGAATGCTCAGTGATGCTGGACGGAAAAGCTGTCCTGGGCTGGTGGTCAAAGTAAATGGTGAACCTGAGGATTTACTGTCAGATGTACCAAATGTGCTCCCAAAAGGATTGGATTTTTTAGGACTTGAAGAAGGTGCGGACCCAAGACCAAACCCACCAAGCGCTCCCAAGTTGAGATCTGCACTTGCAGAAGGAGACTCCTCTTCCATATCATCTTCATCTGATGAGAGATTGCTTGGTCCTAAATCTTTTCTTGTGGAAGTGATAAGAGCAGAATCTGTTGGCCCTGTTACAATCTTAGGCGCAGATGGCGAATTAGAAGGTAAAGTGCTACTGGTCATTGGAAGAAATGCAGTTTTGCTTTCGGTTGTAGATATGCCTGTTAAAGAAACACTTGCAGAGACTGTGGTTCCAGATAGCTCTGATGCCACCACTTCAGGTTTAGATACATTTTTATTCAAGCTAGGTGATGATTCCTTAGCAGGTGTTGGCGTAGATGGTATGGAGCTAGACACAGTACCCTCAGGTACTGTTGGGGAAGTTTTTGATGTTGATTTCTGTGGTGGGGGTATGGAAGAAACCGTTGAAGAAGAAACATCGGAAGTCCTTGCAGCTGATGCTTGCATGGTTGATAAAGGCGATGCAGCTAAAGAGGAAGCACCTGACATGATAGAGAATGAAGGCGATTGTGATGCTGGTGAAAATGGATGAGCTTGGGGTGCCACCTGAGGTGCTTTGGCTGAGTTCTGCATAGTATCACTGACCCCAGTAAGTTGAAAAGTCTTCCCATGCAGCACAAAAGGCTTGGAAGGTTCAGAAGACAAAGAAGGTTTATTAACACCTATATTCTGTGGAGAAATGCCCAATCCTTTCGTGCTTCCAAAAGATGGTACATCCTGGTCACCGTGTCTATTCTTTGTAGTCAAGGTAGATCCAGCTCCAGATTCCCCTGACAAAGTTTTAACAGGCAGTGAACTTGTCACTGGTGACATATCTGGCTGTGTATTGGCATTAGTTTTAGGTGTTATATTGGTTTTGAAGGTCAGAGTATTTGACTTAGGCACAGTTTGAGTTGTTCCGAAGGATGCAACATTGGGTGAGCTGATCCTATCCCTCGTATCCTTCTGCGTGTAACTGAATGGTGCCAGTGAAGATGGCACCGACTTTGAAGACTGATCAGCACTTTTCATTCGCCCTGGTAACTCGAGATGCTTTTGCTCCAAGCCCTGAGATGGCCCAGCCGGTTCCTTTACCCATTTGAACAAAGAGTTGTGCTGAGGTCCTGACGGTTTTGTCTTCTCATCCAGCACTGTAAGAGACAAGCAGAAAGTCATATGTTGTAACAATGTCTATAACCAGGATCTCTTTACCAAAGTATCGTTTCTCAACGGAAAAAAGTATATATTACAGCATGTGGCTATTAACTTACCTTCAGTTGGAGAACGCAGCCTGCTAGTATATGATTCTACTAATGATGAACTGGGGCTGCCACTATTAGTTTCCTGGGATATAGCTGCCATTCGAGAATCAAACATTTTCTTGTTTGACCTGAATGGAAGATCACTGCTGATCTTGAGTCGTTGTTGCTGCGCTATTCTCTTCACAGTAGTTTTCTGAGGCTCCAAACTAGCCAAACTCTATCAAAAGAAAAAATTGTTACATCTGATTTCAATAAACCACATAGAACACAAAAAAGAAGACAAAGAGTTAACATATCCCAAGAGAAAAGAGAAATCAACATGCATATTAGATATAAATGCAAAATTAAGTCAGGGCTCAATAATTTACCCTATCCAGTGACTCTCTCCTCCTTCGTGCAGTCTCAGGCTCAGCACTTTTAGAAGGTCCCAGCATGCCCTTCCCGTATTCTTTTGTGGATGGAAATCTCTGATTTAACTTGGAAGGGTACCGCCTGAGAATTTAGTTGCGTCTGTCGTATGGGCTAGACCAATTGACTCAAACAACTCTTTGGTCACTGCCCCTCGCTTCTTAGAAGGAGAACTTATATCCAGTGCAGATATCTGCTTTGAAAGGCATTCAGATAGTTGCTCTGCTGCTGCTAATTGTGAATTCAATGCATTGTACACGCTGGATAACTGTGTCTGGCTGTCAAATAAATACTGGAAATCAGGTAAGAAGCTCAAAAAAAAAAGATGAAACTTTTAAATGACTTGAGAAAAAGGTGAAACAAAAGACAAGCAAGGTTAGAACACAAGAAATACAGAGATTGGAAAACTATTTCTATAGAGTACACTATAATTATATCACCACTATGGCACAAAAAAACAAAGTGACGGAGGTTCGTAAAAATGAAAAGCAATTTCAACAAGCCAATACAGTAAAAAACATCCAATTTATGCCAAGAGGGATTTTTACGGATCAGTCGGGTCACGGAATGAATAAGCTAGAAAAATGATTGATTTCAGTTTGAAAGAAAATCACAATAACAGATGTTTGAATACTATTCCATGTTTCTCATCCATTTGATACTATCAACAAGGTGGGTTGGAAATTTCGACCGAGATGGTATAGTAGGAGAATACCTAGACCGTGACTTGTTGGAATAAACAGCTCGACGACTAGAAGCAACTCTTCCTGTTTCACCAAATTTGTTCATCTCCAGATTATTGAAGTGCCTCTCCAGCTCTACTAGCTGATTTGTCAAATTCTATATGATAAAGAAAAAGACAATATTAGTTCATTGATATTTCAAAACCACTTGAGTCAAACCTTGGTACCTGATTAGCTTTGAGAATAGTTTGCCTCTTCGCTTCAAATTCTGGACTCAACTTCTGGCGGTTCCATATATCCCAGTACTGAGTATCTGAAGATTGATTCAGAATTCCTTTCATATAAGCTTGCCTAGCAGAAACTGCGGAGAAATAGAAAATAAGGTCATTTAAAATGCTTGTATTTGGACATTTAACCTTACCCAAGAAAAAGCTTTGAGGTAAGCAGATTAACTGTTTATCTCTCCAGTCTCTACACTGTAACTTGGAATCATCTTATATATCATCTCGTGAACTTACAAGCATTTGCATCTTAAATTTTAGATAATTGGTGATGCCATAATTTTGATAAACAGGTAAGTAATTCAAGTTAATGGAATATTGTTAAAGCACATACAGGCCCACAGCACTCAAATACTGGTATAGGGGACTCAATGAGAAAGCCTTTCGTAAACTCTTTGCAGTTTTGCCAGACACATCAGACATCTGCACAGATGTAATTTAAGGTACCCCAAGTTTGTCCCCTGGCCTAACAGCCATAGTTTAATTGTATAATAGTGCGAGCTATTTTTCTGTCTGCAGGGGCCTCAAAATTCTGAAATGTGCAGTAGGTATGAGGTAAGTAAATTGTGAAGTAAGCAAAGTTATGGCCATCAATAGACGAGAGATACAATATATCAAGATTTTTTTCCAAAAACAAAAGGTACCATGTTCGGTGACTACTCTGCAAAAAATATGGCACTAAACCAAGTGTGTGGGATTACATCCAATTATCGATTACAAACCAGAGCTGGTGTACAGACTATCGAGCAAAAGATTTAAATGATGATGAAATTATTTCTTCAAGGTAAAATATGAATGATAGCACCTTTGTTCTAGGTTAAGGTGAAGTGTTCCTGTTGTTCTATTTCCAGGGGTAAACAGGAAATACCTTGGAACATCTTATTTCGCAGATCGTCAGCTTTTGAACATTGTTCCTCTAATTTGTTCTGGAGATCAAAATAAGACATGTTAAGTAACAATTTTGAACAGGCGGCACCGAGGGTCTGGATAGAAATAATCCTATTACCTTGAAGACCTGCAATAATTCCAATAAGTTTTGCAGATCACCCTCAAGAACTGAAAGAGGGCGCTTCTGCAAGGTTATGCAAGCATCTCTGAAACCACCGTCTTTTTCTATGTATGCCAAGAGAGTGTCTAACTCCTCGGTCATATCATTTATCTGTTTAATGAAAGGACAAGAACTTATTGGTCAAAACAGAGAAGATGCAGCACACATGGTAGCGAACTGTAAAGTATATCCAAATTCCAATATTCAGATTATTTAATACATTGGAGGATAACATATATACTACAGTTATCAACAGTTATGAGAAGAATATGGTCCTAGAATGAAACAATCAACGAGACACAGAGTAGAAACAAAATATAAACAATTTCAGGTCTCTGGACTGGTGTGAAAAGAACATATAATGATCTAGTTTAATTTTAAGGCGATAAAATATGCTGGAGAGGTTGGACAATGTAAGCATATGTAAGAAACCCAATATGATACTTATGATAGGTTAGAAAAGGTGAACACATTTAGAAAACTCAATCGATAGAAACTTATCATAGATATGTCGTACATAGTCAGAAAAGATAACAAAACATTAAAATCAGGCAGCAGCAAGGCATAATAGTGAACATCATACTAAAATAAGTTTGTTGATCTTTACACTGTAGAACTTTTTGGATGGATCTTGTTCGGTATCAAACATTGTGCCTAACTTGAAATTTCTTGAATCAACTGACGTATGAGTCCGGTTGTTATGTGATCTGCCAATGGTATGCTGTGGCAGAGGTGATCCACGGGAGGTAGGAAGTACTTCGAGATTTCCTGCACCAAACCCAGCAGATGAAGATCCAACTGGTTTATTTGGAGAAACCGGCAACAATGGCGCAGAACTTAACCCAGCTGAGGAACCAAGAACTTTCGTCTCAGTAGTGTAGCTGGTTTTTGCCGAATAGCTTCCAAAACCAGTAGTCTCGTTCTTTTCTGCAGTCTTAACTGGAACTGATCCATCAGAGCTGAACACTGATGATTTAAAAGTAAGGCTACCACCACCCTTTGTAGTGTTCTGAGATCCCCCAAATGCTCCCATGGGTTTGGCTAAGGCAACTTTACCAAGTTGGCTGTTTACAAAACTGCTGCTGTTATTCGGTTGCCAGGAAGAAACTAATTCACTAGATCCCTTGCTTACTGTTGAATTCAGACCAACATTATTGGCAGTAGAAAAGCTGAATGGTGTTCCAGGTTTCATGTTGCTTGTTGGTGCTGAGTTAGAGGGAGGTGCAAATGGGGAAGCCACATTCATTTGCTTGGTAGTCACTGAGTTCTTATCAGAAGAGATAGAAAACGAACTGCCAACGACGTCCTTCTTTCCTGCAACTGGGGAACTGCTCTTTGCATCTCTTGCTCCATGATGGTCTCTCTCTGCAAGAATACAAGAGAATTCTGTAAGTTCCCAATATACATGAGAAATATAGAAAAACAGCCCAACAGATGTGCAAGATAAACTCATGTGTAGCAATCTCTTACCTGCCTGTGCATTAGATGGCTCAGCCCCAGGTTCTGTGAGCAGACTCTTGCCCACTGAGCTTGTAACACTTGGAGTCAAATCCTTTCCAGATACAGTTGCAGGAGAAATTTGTTTATTCACATTACTATCTTCAACGGTAGACAGACTTGTTTGAGGTAAATCGGAAGGGTCAGAAATCCTAAATTCAGGAACAGTTTTGATACAAGATATTCAAAACAAAATGTCAGCATACAGGAACTGCATTAGAAAAAGTGAACTGTCATTTATATAACTTCGGCACTGCCAAGTTTCAACAGGAGACCTACCTGGCAATATAATAAATAACTAATTTCCCTTCACTAGTCAAACAAAGTAGAAGATGTTGAGGGGCAATCTCCTTCTGTTCAGGTCCGACCAGTACAGTGATCTTCTGAAATAACGAAACATTCTCCACACCAAACCCCAGTATGACATTGTCATCACCGTTCTCTGAAAGCCAAAAAGAGTATACGCATTAAAAAGCAAAGAATAGTGTGTTTTGTTGTGGTTTTCTGAGTTATGTCATACCTTGCAGATCAATCCTAGGACTATATTTATCCTCCACCATTTCGAGGTATACCACAGTTCTTTCATCATCAGTTATGGACGGCCATTTCAAAAGCGAAATGTGGTCATCAGTATTCTTTTTATTTGAAAAAACCATGAGATCCCTGTCAAATTACACAAATAATCAGACATGGCAAGTGTACTAACAAGATAATGACAGAAATCATCTGCAAATACCCTCCTCTAAATATTGTTTATCCATTTGTATGGTGCAATCCTGTTGAATAACTATTCCTGGCGTAGAGGCTTCCTCTACGGTATTTATGTCAAAAACAACAACTCTTCTCAACGTACCGATACACACAAAGTACACAAGATAGATAAATAATTATAGCATAGTACTATTCAATAGGGAGTCTCAAGTCCGCTTTTGCATACCAGCGATGCAGATAGCCCAATAGCAAATTTGGTCCAACTCCAGATGGTAAAATATCATCCATGATAACTCCAAAATAATCATAGTTAAAAACAACTGGCTTGCTTGAGCTCTATAAGGCATTAAGAAAGCATCAGCATTAACTTCAACCAATAAGTACTGATATGTAAAGGTCAACCAATAAGTACTGATATGTAAAGGTCAAAGAGGGACAAAGTAGAATATCTTAGTAAATTTTGTTAGACAACACAAACAAAATCATCAAATACGGACGAGTGTTCCTTCCTAAGTTTAGTTAACTATAGTAACTATAAGCACATATCTTATGCATTATCAGAACCTACTATGCTTATACATCTTCGCATACATGTGGCATTCTTACATCCTTTCATGATAAATTTATGCAAAGCCAAATATCAGTTCAGTAATTTTGGATAGACATAATTGCAAGCAGTTTACTAATGGACTCTGCTGCTTCCAAGGAGTTACAAGTTACAAATACTCCTTCAATCGTGAAGAATAATCTATAAGTCAATGAAAATATTGATATATCACCACATCTCACAAGCCTCCAATCTCTTTGGTAGTGGGCAGCACAATATGTCCACGTAGTGCAGAGTGCAGACACAATTTTGACACGGAAATTCCAAACAACAACAGGATTATCATCAAGAGTAACATTCAGATGATGGAGATACATTTGATTCATTAAGACAGAGTTCTGATCAATATTTACTCTATTAGTATGTGGTTTATGTGATACAAAATCACAATCATTAGTAACACTTTTGACTGCAGATCTAATTACATCAATTTTATGTCATATAAATTATGAGTTAATGGAGCACACCTTACATTTTGGGACAGAGGGAGTATTTAATTTACATTTCTGAAACATATACAACTATTGCTAATTCTTAGTCTTGTGTACATAAATATGATTAAAAATAAATCCAAGCCAAATTGAGGAACCTTTCTGCAAGCATGTTCCAATTTTTTTTGTAAATGACACATTTGTCAAGCAACATCATACAATAAAATGTGAACAAAAAGAGGAGATGCAGCCAGAACTAGAAGAACAATTAACCTCGAAAAATGTATCGCATCCGCTTCTTATAACTTGGACCAGGTAACCCACTTCATTGCCTTCTTCATCCAATCGAACACAACCGATAACAATGCTATCATCGCGCACCCAACCAATGGAATCCACTGATAAAAATAGAAAACATAACATCAATAAGGAATCATGGTAATTGGTAACTTCTACTTAACATAATTTGAAGTATTTAAATGATGTGTCAACAAGACTAACATAATGAATTGACAAATCTAAAATGTTTGGAGAAGGTGCACCACAAAGGTAATGGGATAAATCATAAATGTTCAAACCAAACTGCTGTATGATATATCGTCTTCTAGTATCATCACTAAAAAAATTCCCAAGGAACTCTTCATCGCTGTCGCTGGTTCTTCGAATATATAATTCTAGAAGATGACTGGGATACAAATTTTAGTTTGTGGTGCACTTCACAGATACCTTTTTCCCACCATTTTGGTTATCCTGCAATACGATCATACTAGCGAAATGTGTGCTGCTCGCTCATTTTGTGCCTAAGGAGAACCAAGCTTACTAGCTGCCATCTACTACAGATCAATTAATTTACAAGGCAGAGAACATACTGTGATTCAGCGATGAAACAAGCTAACTCTCAGGCTAGCAATGTGATCATGTTATAAAACTACATTTCGTAGTGCTGCCATCGATCACGAGGCCATCAGGCATAACTGCATAGCCTTACAGGACTGGAGACGGGGTGACTGTGTGTACATATACCAGAAATGAAATTGCAGGTTCGTTACCTTTGATGTCGGTGCCCTCTGAATCACTCTCAGACCACAACTGAAACAAGAGGGCCATGCAACATGTTTCCTTCAAATCCGAGGATAATATCCTGAGTGAATTCTTTCTTGCAACAGCAATATGGTTCCCGTCCTTGCAACAGTCAACTACATATATTTCAGAAAGATGGCGAACTTATGAACAAATT
Organism: Poa pratensis; assembly: GCA_947311845.1. NCBI lineage: Eukaryota > Viridiplantae > Streptophyta > Magnoliopsida > Poales > Poaceae > Poa > Poa pratensis. The sequence continues at coordinate 127,033,582 of CAMZMU010000063.1, read as the reverse complement.
CAATTACACTTATGAACAAATTCAATTACAATAGTGAAAGAGATGTCTTGGAACATTGCAAGAATTTCAAAGAACAACACGTATCAGCCCCAGAAGTGAGCTGGCACCTGAAGAACGATGTTGCGTGCAACCAAGAAAGCCCTCTAACGATAGTAATCAGGTTGTTTTTGTAAAGCCTAAGTGTTACAAAGAACATATCATAGGGAAAAAACTAGTGGTTAAAATTCCCAACCAGTAGCATATTGGAGAAACAGCATAAGTACATGAAGTTCTTGTTAACTTAATACTCAATAATGTAGCATCAACAGAGTAGCAGACAACTACGAATTAATCAATGTCCTCTATAATGTAAGTATACACATGTACAAATTAGTGCATGGTTTAAACCTAACCTGTTGACAAAAAAACATGATCTCTTGTCCATATATATTAGAAGTTACGGAAGTACAAGAATATCAAATCATGTAGGGGTAAGAGAAGAGACGAACCAGCATCAACATTTTCCATTACATCCTTAAGGCCTTCCCCCAAACTCCCATGGGATAGCAGCCCACCATTTGAGAGTACAATATAGGCGTGATTTAGCCACTTGAAATCTTTAACGGTGGCAGATTGTCCCAGGCTACATGATGAGGATGGCTCAACATCCTATATAGCAAAATTATTAGGGAAATACGATAAAATTGACAAAAGTAGCTGCTGCTGAAGTTCATATTTCAGATCAATGGATCTCCTGCTGACCCATACTACCATCTAATTACAGCAATCCAGAACTTATCCAGCACCGGAATCAACAGACACTCACAAAAACAGCTACTGCTGAACAAATAATATAAGATCAATGGATATCCTGCTGATCCATACTACCATCTAATTACAATAACCCAGAACTTATACAAAAAGGAATCAATAAACTGTAAAACTGGTATTGCTGGGCATCACCAAAGTGTTAAAGCTGCCTGACAAGCATAGATGTGATTAGCTCGTGAATATCAGCCTATTCTTGCATAAACATCTATCTCGGAAATTGCAGACAAATATGCATTGCAATAAAGCGGATACTCCCATTCTGCTGTCCTGTTACGCTGCCCTGGACTGCCACGTCTTGTTTACACGACTTTGTGGGAAACTGAAGAAGATGATCTAACCTTATCAGCGAGCAGGGAAGTGACCGAGAAGAATTTGATCTCGCTGCCGGTGCAGGCAGCAAGCACCGACTCGTCGCGGGAGAGCGCTAGGAGAGAGACGCCCGGGAGGGGCACGTCAGCGACGCAGCAGTCCTGCGCGCAGCGGGTGCTGGCCTTGCCCTTCTCCCGCGCCTCCTTACTGGCCTCGATCAACGCCTTGGTCCGCGCGGCGATAAACCCTGGAAACGGAGCGTGAAACCCTAAGGGGGTGAGAGATCGACAGGAATGCTGAGGGCTGTTGGTGATTCGCGGCGACTTACCTTTGGGGTGGGCGAGGAAGACGGCGGCGTGGCGGTTGGAGACGGCGAGCGGGCGCGCGGGAGGGGACTGGAGGTCGAAGAGGGGGAGCGGGGAGGAGGCGGTGGGCAGGACGGGGATGGGGTCGCCGACCAGGCGGAAGACGAAGTCGGTGGTGCCGTCCTGCTCGCCCTCCACCTCGTCGGAGAGGTCCAGCTCGCGAGGCGCCGCCATGGCCGGCGGCGGCGGACGGTGCCTAGGGTTCTGGGCGGGAAGCCGGAGGGGGCAGGCGGAGAAGTTTGCGCTGCGGCGAGCTGAGGCAGCAGAAGGGAGCTTGGAATTTCGAATTGTACTGGGAGATTTATGAAGCGGGTAGCGTGGTGTGTAAGCAGAGCAGTGTCGCCGGCGCGGCGGAGGCAGTGGCTTCCCGGCGGTGGCTGACGGTGGTAGTGCATGACTATGGGCCAAAAAATTGGACCTTTGTGGGCTTCGGTTATGAGCTTTTATTGTGGGCTATGGAGTTTGTGTGCCTTCGTTTTCATCAGCTCGCAGCCTTTTTTTTGCTAATCGAATTTTTTCGCCGCATTAATCTGGGAGGTAAAACCTAGAAAATCCTCACCCAAATCAGGTTTTGCGTCCGTACGAGAACAATATTAAGTTTGTGTCAACATACTCAAAAGTTAGTACGTTCATATTTTCAGGAAGTGAGAGTTCAGATTGATTGCACAGATGAGGTGATTACAATAGCACATCGTGCATGGCCCCACCTTCCTCACACTACGGCTCCTTTGATTCAAAGGAAAGTCATAAGATTCTTGAAGGATTTTATCCTATAGGAAATTTTCCTATGTTAGTTGTTTGATTCATAGGATTAGTTCCTATAGGAATTTTTCCCATAGAAATTTTTGTACTACATCCCATAGGAATTCTAACATTCACTCCAACCTCTTTTTACAATTCCTTTGCCATCAAACACAAAGTACTCTTCTTATAGGATTCAACTAGACATGACATTCCAATCCTATGAGTTTCCTATTTCTACACTTTTCCTATCCTATGAATCAATGAGCCCTACAAGGTGTGTATCTACATTCTTTTTCTTCTATCACAAGAAGCTACGCTAAAGCTTTTCCAAGCCAGATTTACATTTTATTTTAATTTTTAGTTTGCAAATTATGTTTTTCCTTAGTGCATACAGTAGGCAGTGAGAAGATATTGCTCTTTCAATTTGAGGGGTGTGGAAATTTCGATAGGACATGCATAATGGTCCTAAGTTTATACCCTATTTGATTCCTAATATTATTTGGAATCGTGGACTAACTATGCATAAATTTCATTTGGTTCAGCAAGTTGCCTTATATTTGTTTGTTGCATTGGAAATTCTCTATTGATTTCTTAACATAGTTTGTTGTCCTTCTCAACCATGTGAATTGATATATGATTCTATTTTTATGGCATAATTTATTAACATCGTTTGTTGTCCTTCTCAATCATGTAAATTGATATATAATTCTATTTTTATGGCATAAATTCTTAACATCGTTTGTTGCCCTTCTCAACCATGTAAATTGATATATAATTATATTTTGATGGCATACCTTTTTTTGGCACCTCTGCTTCTTTTAGATAAACCTGGCTTCCCCAGTGTGTGCACAAGTTGGTAGCTAAGAGGTCGGTGGTAGCAATTTTTTCAATAACTACATGGATGTCTAAGTTGGAGGGATATTTTTAGTTGTGATTGTGATAAAAATTTGAGAGAAAGCCTGAGCTTTATTAGGGCATATCGCCCGACACAAGACCATCAATAGGTGCTGGTACTTCATACTCCCAAAGCGGCACTCTGATAATTTATTGGCTACAAGACTATGGATGTGAGATCCCCAAGATCAATGGATTGCGGCTAGCGCACTATGTGACACTCTGTTCGGAATGCGCTTCTTGTAAACATCTAAGTTATTGTTCATGCATTTGTGCGTATGAGTTTTGATGGAAAATTATAGTTGCATCTAAGTTACCTGTTGTACATATGTAGAAGGCTGGGTGTTGCATCAATTTGCACTGGATCAATGTAATGATTTGCATCATCATATTTATATAAAAAGATGTAAATATATGTATATGAAGTTAATTGACATTTATCAACTGAAAAATAGAAGTCGACGACTCGGTGGAATGTCATGGTCTGAATTTATGCCCTGGAGCTGGGACATGCTTGTTGAATATTTGATCAATGAAATGATTTTTATCATCATATTTAGAGAGAGAAAATTAAATATTTGTCTATGTAGCTCATTGACATTTATCAATTGAAGAATAGCCGCTGAGATGTGACGATCTAAACTAATGTCTTGAAGTTGGGCATGCTTGTTTGAATATTTGATCAAGGGAATGTTTTCCATCATCATATTTGGATGAAAAAAGATGTGAAACATATGTATATGTAGCTCATTAGCATTTATTAATTGAAAAATAACCGCCGCCGGCTAGGCGAAATGCCACGATCTGACTGATCTCCTCTGGCTGGAAATTTGTTTCATGCTTGTTGTGAATATCTGATCAACGAAATGGTTTCCATCGTCATATTTAGAGAAAGTAAGTTAAATATTTGTCTATGTATAGTAGCTCACTGACATTTATCAACTGAAGAATAGCCGCTGACGGCTAGGCAAAATGTCATGATCTGAACTGATATTCTGGAGCCTGACAACTGTTTCATGATTGTTGTGAATGTTTGATCAATGTAATGATTTCCCTCATCATATTTAGGGAACAAACAATGTGAAATATATGTGTATGTAGCTCATTGGCATTTATCCCTTGAAAAATAGCCGCCGGCGGCTAGGCGGAATGTCATGGTCTGAACTGATGTCCTAGAGATGGACAACTGTTTCACACTTATTGTGAATATCACGATGTCAATCAACATAAGTCAACACGGGCACACGATGCTTAAACGCATTGGCAGATAGACATGACACTGCAAATAGTTGCACATGATGTTCCATTGTAGTTATTCAAATAAAGTACTGTATAAGTTTGTAATAATCTTAATCACTATCAAATTATCTTTTATATGCATGTGAAATTGCAACTACATTGACTATGTTTGTGCTTATGTTTATTGTAAGTACGGAGTATATTATAGCAGTCGACATACCTAGGCGTTACAGCCTCACAAGAGAGACTTTTCCTCTTTTGGTTGAAGAGTGCACAACTGAGGAGTAGCCCCTCTACCGGCTTGCGTACTTAAATGACATTAATCAGTTTGATATGATACGCCATCGACGACAAAAATACAGTGACGATTCGCGAGACAGCGACGGGACGACGACCATGCCGAACAACCGCCGCCGGCACGAGGAATCGCTCGAACGCCCGGGAGGTATTTGATGCCTCCTCCTGGAGCTCCCAGGAAGGAACTCACGCCAACCAACGACGCGACGTGGAGCAACCCGCAACCGCGCGCGCCGCGCCTTTCCAGCCTCACACTCGCATCCACCCGACGACCGATCCACGGCCACGATGCCTGCACTGCCACCGGCACTTTCAGGCCTCCCCTCGCGCACCGCGAAACGAGCGACGGCGGCGCTCGCGGCCGCGGTGTTCGCCTCCCTGGACGTCCTCGACGTGCTCCTCTGCTACGTGTACGGCGTCCTCGACGGGTTCCTGGAGGAGAGCCCCGTCGGGTGCTACTGCCACCGGGCCTACGGCGCCGCCGCGGCGGGGGAGGAAAAGGACGACATTGGGGTTGGGGTGTCCGATACGTTGTACGCCCGGAGGAGCGCCTGCCGGGACGCGCTGCTGAGGCTCCTACGGACGGTCGGCGTCGTCGTCAGGAGGGAGAAGAACGCGTCGCCGGGGAAGGCGCGGAGCCCGAGGTGGTCCGACTGCGGCTGCGGGGCGTGCCTCGCGTGGCGGGGCACCGGCGGTGACCGGCTGCACTTCGTCGTGCAGGAGCCGCCGGCGCCGACCAAAGGTCCGTGTTTTCGTTATTCAGTTATCCTCGTGTGTGCGCACACAAATCAAATGCGCCGCCCGACATGATCGAACACCACAGCACGACTCTGCTTAGCTTGCCGTGTCCGCCGCCATTAACGCCTACGGCTTCACACTTTGCAGATGCGACACGAAGCGACATGATGCCGACGACGCCATCTTCATACACGGCTTCACGTCGTCCTCCTCCTTCTGGGCGCAGACCGTGTTTCCGGACTCGCCACCGCGAACCGCAGGCTGCTCGCCGTCGATCTCCTCGGCTTCGGCGGCAGCCCCAAGCCTGCGAACTGCGCGTACACGCTGGGAGACCACGTCGAGGCCATCGAGCGGAGCCTCATCGATCCACTCGACCTCACCTCCTTCCATCTTGTCAGCCACTCGATGGGCTGCACCGTCGCCATCGCCCTGGCCGCCAAGCACCCAGCTCGGATCAAATCGATCACCTCGTCGCACCGGTAAGCGATCGATCAGAGCTCCGTCTGAATTCATTATTAATTCTAAGATGTTCTTTTAGCTCACTCACTCGATCGTGTAATGATTTGTTGCATTGCGTGCAGCCGTACTTCCTGCCGTGCGAAGAGAAGGCGGCGAGCCAGTGGCGCTGGGCAGCTGGCGGAGAAGAAGCTCTGGCCGCCGATGATGTTCGGCTCGGCGGTGATGTCGTGGTACGAGCACATCGGGAGGACCGTTTGCTCGTCGTCTGCAAAACCACCGGGTCTGGGAGCGGCTCATCAGGATCGTCACGCGAACTAGGTAATCTCACACTGACTTATTCAGAGCCAGCCATGACACGTTAAACTGAGTTACTGAAAACCATTTCTGCGCGATCATGGTGCAGCGGCGTGGACTTCCTGGTGAGGGACCTGACGAGGCACACGCACCACTCGGCGTGGCACACGATGCACAACGTGATCTGCGGCGGGGCGGGGATGCAGGACCGGAACCTGGAGGTGCTGACGGCGGCGGGAGTGCCGGTGAGGGTGGTCCACGGCGACGGGGACCAGGTGGTTCCGGTCGAGTGCAGCAGCCGTCACCTGAGATTGAAGGTCCCACGCGCGGAGCTGCGTATCGTGGGCGGACGTGACCACCGGACGGTGGTGTTCGGAAGGGAGAAGGAGTTCGCCGGGGAGCAGCGAGCGTTCTGGTCAGCGTGTGAGAAGCCGTGCCAATAGCGGTGTCCGCTCTGTCCAGTGGACATACGCGGACAAGACGTGAGACAAACTGTATGGCTTGATGGCTTCCAAAAGGAAAAAACAAAAGTATTGTCGCTATGCAGCTACTAGCTTTTCACAAATCACAATCAGAACAAGCATTACTAGATTACAAAAGGGCCAGCTTTTAATAATACTGATCAAGCATTACTAGACTACAGAAGGGCCAGCATTTTAATAACCAGCAGATACTCTTCACAACATTCAAGTATTACTTTTCACAGTAGATAATCTTACCAACCAGAGAGAAATCAGTTGATGGGCGCAGTTGAACTAGTAACGAGCAGATTTAGTACAAACGGCCTAGTTAAACAAGTACAGAAATAAAACTTGGACATCGATCACTACTAGAGTAAAAACAACCAGAGGATTTGGATCTTAAAAAAAGATTAATAATAACAAGAACGATTTGATTGAGTTGCCGCGAACAATCAGCTTCAGCTTGCGCAATAAGGATCACATATCAACTTCAGTGGATCACCGGATTGAGCGGGCTTCGCTCTCAGCTTCGACAAGTCCATTGTCAAGCGCTCTATCCACAACCAGCTAATGTTGTCGGCCCTGATGATGTTGCCGCAGCGGTGTCATTGTACTCCCTCTTGCAAGTGCAACAATGTAACCTCAGTTTAATGTTAGATCAAAATAAAAATGAAACCAGTTTGTCGTGCAAATGTTGATCAACTCTGAAAAATAGCGAGGATATTTCTATGTCTTGCGTTGCAGTGATATTGAAATCCTTGTCTTGAATCGGTTCATGTGTATGTTTGTCAAATTTCCAAGCTCCAGACAACATATGCTGCCAGCCAGCCAATAAGGAAATCGAGCATCTACTAGGCAAGCTATAACATAAATTGAGTGACGGTCATGATGGAAATCAAACAATCCTTTGTTTACTCGGCATCTAGTTAGATCATGTACTTGGATTTAGAACCTCCAACCATAGGAGGTGATAACATCCGAAGTTTCAGTGTAAAAGCAAGGCTTGGAAGAAGTAGCTTGAGTACAGGGCCGGCCCATAGGCCAGGTAATAGGGCGAACGTCCTGGGGCTAGAATAAAAGGGCCTATAATATTCGGAAACCTAAAATAAAGACCGAGCTACACAGTGCACTTTATTTTTTGAAATTTTTGAAAAATCATATTTGAAGTTCCAAAAATTTCAAAAAAAACATGAGTGTAGATAATGATATATTCTACCAACTTGCAAAATCTCAAATCAAAATATTATTTTTTTGGGCTACACAAAACTAACAAAATCTAACAGATTTGGAAGAGTTGAAATTTGCATTGTTCACTATTTTAAAATGTCAGACTTTGTCATTTTTGTGCAGGAAAAAATATAAGTTATTTTTAGTTGAGAGTTTGCACGTTGGTAGAATATAACATTATCTACATCCATTATTTTTTCAGATTTTTTTAAATTTATAAATATGATTTTCGAATTTTGCAAAGTAAAGGGCTCCTTGTAGCTCGGCCTCCATTTTTTGACTGTTATATAATATTAAAATATATTAGTAACCATTGAACTATTTTCCATTACATCCAAACAAATATTAAATATCTAATAAATATCACCTTGCAGGAGCAAGTTGACACAATGGACCAATATTGTGTACCATGTAGAAACAAACCAATATGATCGACAACCATGAGTTTTAGTTAGATTGCTAGTCTCTCATGAGAATTTTCTACATGTTGTACTCAAATATATGTTAACGAGATTTTCATATTTAATTTAATTGTATGTTTGACCATTCCTTTGAGAAGTATATCGTTGCATTCAATAGATGATGCCAAACACAATGCACACGAGTATATAGGATAAATGAAATCATACTTAAAGTTGATTATATAGTGATTACTATGATTGATATTATTTCAATACCAGGTAGAAGTCATACATATTTTTAACCTCGTAGCAAACCATACTTGCAAGACACATTTACCGATGCTTAAATTTATATTTTAGAAGTTTGTATAAATGTGTTATATATCCTAGTCATACACGAGAAACCACTATTGATACATTTATTTATTAGATCGTACGCTTTAGAGAACTCTACCATGATACTAAGGATATTAAAATAGACTCTACAACATATGGTTTAAATTTCTCACAACATAATTTTCATTTATATACATTGCAATTGTATAATAATTATTAATATAATTAATATTACTAACATTAAAATGTGGTTTACCCAGGAAACTAATAATTAGGAAACTATACTTGTTAAGATTATAATATTACTAAATTAAGTCACAAATAACTATACAAGTTTAGTATAAATAGTTCTTTTAAATTTGACCCGGGCCCAATATATGTTTTTAATTCACAAATAGTTCAAGTCCCAATTGTCTTTCAAAACTTCATATTCCTCCGGGAGGTATTGGACTTTTGTGCATTCATCTTGCTTTGACTTGAACTCGGGAATCTGATATTGACCATGTTTATTAAAAAAACCCTTCACGTAAGTGTTGTCCCCTCTAAGGACGATGCCAATTCAGTCCGTGGTTTCAAATTCATGCAACAAAACCTTTAAGCGAAGCCATCTCCTGGGGAGTGAAGATGCTGGTTTGCAGCTCCATTAAATGATTCGGACCTAGGTGAGAAATATATCCTTTGTAGCCAACTCCCATGATCTCTTCTTTATTTCTGTGATCTGCAACCCAATCACATAATCTTGTCGCGACGGGTCCACACCCATAACTATTGTCATGTCATGAAACTCGGGGGTGGACCGCCTGGTGGGTGTTCTGCTTGGATATACTCTATAGGGTGTTGTTCTTGCTCCATTCTGCAACAAAAAGAGGAAATGAGGGCCCGTTTGGAAATAAGATCAAAATCACTGCATTAGAAAAATACAGCAGGATATGAAAAACCACTTTTGTATTACTGCAACATTTGCGGTATAATGATTCAATTTTTGGTAAATTTTTTTTCACATTTTTAATGTCGTAGGCATAAATAGATGAAATAGGAAATCGACCGAAGATAAAAGGTGAAACAAAAAACAAGCATGGTTAGAACACAACAAATACAAAGATTGGCAAAACTATTTTCTGAATATAGTACATTACAATTCTACCACTATGTCGCACAAAAACCAACAAAGTGATTGAGGTTCATTAAAATGAAAGATATTTCAACAAGCTAATACAGTTAAAAAAACATATATTTTATGCCAAGAGGGATTTTTACGGATCCATCTGGTCACAAAATGAACAAGCTAGCAAAATGATTGATTTCACTTTGAAAGAAAATCATAATAACATATATTATATTATTCCACATTTATCATTCCTCTCATGTTATCAACAAGCTGCATTGGAAACTTCGGCACTGCCAAGTTTCAACAGAAGACCTTCCTGGGAAGATGATAAATAATCAATTTCCCTTCACTAGTCAAACAAAAGTGGAAGATGTTGAGGGGCAATATCCTTCTATTCATGTACGACAAGTACTGTGATATTCTGAAATAACGAAACATTCTCCACACCAAACCCCAGTATGACATTGTCATCGCCGTTCTTTGAAAGCCAAAAATAGTAAATACATTGTTTTAAATGCAAAGAATAGTGTGTTTTATTGTACTTTTCTGAGTTATGTCATGCTGGATGGTTGATGACGATCAAAGTATAACTGTCAAATACGCGGTCACAATATGTTCTCAAGGTATAGGAATACAGCTAACGAAAACTCTATATGATTAATTGCTAATCTTCATCTGTGACGATTTGTCTCTTAGCAAAATCATTCGATGGGTCGGTTCAGTACTATTATCATTCCGATAATAAACTCCTATAATTGTGTGACTTATACAAAGTCCATGATCATGAAAACATGATCATTTAACAACAAGATAGGCTAGTCTTAGAGACTAGACCAGGAACTCTTTTGCTTTGTTCATATCTCTACACGTGCATTGGAGGTTTTCCTCTTGAATACTTTGTATTCGCTATTCAAGTGCCCAGTGTAGTTGTAGCATAAAGATATAAACGTTTAATAATAAACTTGGAGATAAAATAATATTAAATATTATTGTCTATAGAGCATATCTTCAACAGTGCAGCGAACAGAACGAGATGATGACTCCCAGATACAAGGAACTAGAGCCTACAAATCAATGTGTATTGAGCCTACAATTATAGCATTTGTGGATTGAAAAACTGAGTTATTATCTGCGGGTTAGTTATTATCTGCGGGTTAGTTGGATGTGATCTTATAATTGTACGTAATGGTGGATGACATCGTTGGCCTAGCTAAACGTGTTGCGGCGCAGGTTTTTGCTACTCCCTCCGTTCCAAATTAATTGACTTCTATTTGTTCAAATGTGGACGTATCTATACTTGTAACATGTCTAGATACATCCACATGTGGGTAAATGAAAGTCAATTAATTTGGAACGGAGGGAGTATTTGTTATAAACTTAGGATGTTTTGTTTTGTCTTTTGGTACGGAGATATATGACGTGAGTTCTCGAGTTTCGTTCTCTAGAGTAGTGTTGTCGTTGTTGCCGTCAGAGATCGCTTTTTCAATTATCTATGTTAGGCCGACTCCAGCGCATGACTGACCCTGCTCCACCCGGCTTCGCGTGCGGTCATGGTTCGGCTTTGAGCCATGCCGTCTTCGCTGGCAGACGTAGTCAGAGGTAGGTTGAGGTCATATGTGTTGTTCGCCTAGCGCGATGTGGCGTCGCGTGCCCTTGCCGAGCTCTTGCTATGTACTCCCTCCGTTCCAATTTAATTGACTTGTTATACACCACATGTCCACATGTGGTGTATAACAAGTCAATTAAATTGGAACGGAGGGAGTATGTGTGTGTGCATGTGAAATCTCATTGTTAGGCATTTGTAAATTTGACTGAGGTTTATGGCGCAGGGAACATGGTTGTCCGTGATTATATCACTGTTGTTGTGTTTACTTCTGTAGATATTATGACTTGCTCTGATGATAGATTCTGGGATACTTGTTAAGTGTACTGCCGTGGACGATTTGCCCGTTTTCGATGTGTCTCTCTCATTTCTTCGATGATTTCCGTTAGCTCTCCTCGTCACCATTGTGATACTTTGGTAGCACTGTACAAGACACTCTTATGTAAAAAAGTATCTTATGCAGTACACCAAAACATCGCATAAAGCGACGGGTTGGGAGATTTCGTTCAAACTAATCTCTCATTTTTTCGATGATTTATGTTACTTTCCTCGCCACCGTTGTGACATTTTGCTGGCGATGTACAAGACACTCTTACCTAAAAAACTATCTTATGCAGTACACCAAAAAATCGCATAAGTGACAGGCTGGGGGGATTTCGTTCTAACTAATCTCTCATTTCTTCGACGACTTCCGTTAGTTTCCTCACCACCATTGTGATATTTTGGTGGCACTGTACAAGACACTCTTATCTAAAAAAGTATCTTATGCAATACACCAAAACATCCCATAAGCGATGGGCTGGGGGAATTTCGTTCAAACCAGCTTGTGGGTTTGGTTATGTCGGTGTGCGCACCTGCTTTACATGTAGAGAAGGGAATCTGTCAGTTTGTTGGTAAAATGATAACGTATTTCAAAACCATACGGATATATAAAACTAAAAATATCGGCAAGCCGGGTGTAACCTTGGTCAGACTTGATGACGTTGTCAATGTTGAAGTTGCAGCTTGGTCTTATATTATCTTGTACGGTGTCACCAAAATAAGATTTCTGTTGTAGATTGTATTCCATGGTCAGATATGAAGAGAAAATAAAAAAATGGTGGGTTGTAGATCTGGTAATGGTTCGTATAGTACGGTATCATGCATTGAAATCAGGTCTTTGTTAAATGAAAATAATTATAATACGATAAATATATGGTAAGTTTGTTCGTTCAAAGCGTGTAAGATATGTTCGATCTAACACAGACTAGATAATTATGGACGGGTGGATATTAGAAAAATAGACGTAACGGTACTACCAAAATAGTATTGTTTTAGATCTGAGGCTGCTATCCGAACTGATTAGGTAGATCCCTGCTGTAAAAATTGTAAAGTGGGCGTCTTACCTTCTACTCCCTCCGTTCCAAATTAGTTATCTTCCATTTGCCAAAAAGTGGATTAATTTGGAACGGAGGGAGTATGTTGGAAAGAGGCGAATATGAGGATGAGGAGGATGCTGAGCGATCTTGTCGTGTCGGTTTCGTGGTTGCCGTTCAACTGATAGCCTCAAAAAAATACTAAGATCTTTTAGTCGAGAGACGAAGTCCTGATTGAGTTCGACCACGACTACACTGGTGATCTGGCTTTCAGCTTTCTGGTGAGGTAAACAGAGTATCATACTGAAATAGAGTGCATGTCGACTAGACCAAAATTTATGGTTGGCCTAGCTTGGCGTGAGACCATAAGGTTGTTATCACTCGAATATATGCTGACACATACAAGTTAGGTTTGTAATATGATGGGTCATGATGGGCTTAGACTTATAATCTTTCTGGATTGCAAAACCGGGTCATTATCTGAGGCTTAGTTCGATATGATTTTCCAATTGTTTGAAGAGTTGATGACTTCGTCGGTCTAGCGCGGCGTGCCGCCGCGCCGATTTTTGCTAGTTTTAATAAAACTTGCACATCGATCACTACTAGAGTAAAAACAACCGGAGGAATTGGATCTTAAAAAAAGAATAATAATATCAAGAACGATTTGAATTGAGTTGCCGCAAACAATCAGCTTCAGCTTGCGCAATAAGGATCACATATCAGCTTCAGTGGATCACCGGATTGAGCGGGCTGCGCTCTCAGCTTTGACAGTCCATTGTCGAGCGCTCTATCCCGAACCAGCTAATGTTGTCGGCCCTGATGTTGGTGTCGCAGCGGTGTCATTGTAGTCCCTCCTGCAAATGCAACAATGTAACCTCAGTTTAAAGTTAGATCAATATAAAAAATGAAATCAGTTTGTTGTGCAATTGTGGATCGATTCTGAAACAATACAGAGGATATTTCTATGTCTTGCATGCGGTAATATTGAAATCCTTGTCTTGAATCAACTCATGTTTATGTTGCCAAATTCCCAAGGCCCAAACAACATCTTCGGCCAAGAAGGAAACATAGCATTGAGTAGGCAAGCCATGACATAAAATTAAGTGACGAACATGAAGGAAATCAAACCTTTGCTCACTAAGCATTCAGTTAGATCATTTACTTGGATTGGAGCCTAGAGCTACAAGCATGGGAGGTGATACCATCGGCAATTTCAGTGCAAACGCAAGGTTTGGAAGAAGTAGCTTAAGTATAGCAAAGGAAATGATCACCTAAACTTGAGCTAAATGTTTTCACAAAAAGCCATAGGAGAACATATCATGTGGAACTAGTGCACCCGGTGCACCCAACTCCGGTTAATCACCTAAATGTTTTTAAAAAAAATCCAGAAAAATGTTTGGTTATAACTAATACTCATTCTAACATGTCACAAATTTCAAATCGAAATTCATAACACATATGAAGAAACAAAATAGTCTAACACGAAAATGGATAGTGCCAAAATACAAGTTGGACTTTAATTTGGCCCATTGTCACTATTGATAATATATTTGTCATTTTTCTGGTCATGTTGTGTTTGAAATTTAGACTTGAATTTTTTTGAGGATGCCTATTTATGATGTGTTAATGCGCAAACTTTTTTCAGTTTTTGTCAAAACGTTTTAGATGGTCAATTGGAGCCAGGTTATTATAAGTGACGGGGACTTTTCAAAATCTCTTAGAGATGTTCTTAAAAAGGTTGCGGTGGTGGGTTAAGAAGGAAGAAATAGTTTGTCGTGCGAGTAGAGATCTTTGGTTCGTGAGCTATGGTGCTTGCTTTATTTAAAGAACATAGAAATAGTATTTAGAAGTTTCAGAAAAGATTGCAAAAAATTCTAGATGTAACCAGTGATGTATACTATGAATATGCTCAGTATCACTATAAAATGTTGTATTCTGAGCTACACATAAATGAAAAAAGTATGGATCCCAAGTATAGTGAAAATTTCATATTTTCAAAACTAAAAAATCTATTAGATTTTTATGTTTTGTATAGGCTAGAGTTTTAAAAAATTGCAGTTGCAATTGTGCATGCTTGTAGAATACATCAATCATGACATCTAATTTTTTTAAACATTTTTTTAAAAATTGAAAATATAATTCTGGAATGGGATCACTTGATCTCGGGAGGCAAAAAGAATTTTCGTTGTACCGCATATTTATAGTTCATCTCTACTATTTATAAAAGAGCACTTAAAACTTTCCTACATATACCAAAAAATGCACACAAATCAACCATCCCCATGAATTATCTCCACTTAATAAAATCCAACTTTCTATATTAACTTAATTATCTCAGTAACATATTGATATCAGTGAATAAGATAGGAACCGTCAACCGGCAAACCATGTCCCGTGAGTTGAACATTGTAAAATGTTCTTTTTAACCCATGAACCTTTGTTCGATGGAGCACATTCAAAAAATGTTTGACACAACCCTTTATAACCCGTGAACCTTTGTTCGATGAACATTTTTTGAACTTCTGAACCTTTGTTCGAATCCATGAAACGCCGTGAATGTACTTTCTATCAAACCCGTGAACATATTTTTTCGAACCTGTGAACATATTTCATACATCTGAACATATTTTTTTTAATCCATGGACGTAGTCTTTTTCAACAAAGGAACATCTTTGAATCCATGAATGTACTTTGTTTCGAATCCTTGAATTTTTTTCGAACTATAAACTTTTTTGTGATATATAATCATATTTTCAAGATATATGAATATTTTTTATATATTTCTTTATGTAAAATATTTTTGGTATCCATGTAAAATATTTGAAAGGAAAATATTAAAAATAAAACAAAAATATATAAAGAAGAAAGAAAAGGAAGGAAACATAATAGAAAATGTAGGAAAAACATAATAGATACGAAAAGAAAAATAAACAGAAAAAATTGGGATGAAACAAAAACCGGAAAAACATCCAAAGCAAAAATGGCATCAACAAAAACAAAAGCGTACAGATAAGTGGGAATGAAAATTCGTTATGACTCATGCGGAAAACTATCAACACAAAGGGAATAAATGGGCCAAGCCCATAATAGCAAAGGGGTATGCGGCACCGCCATTAACGCACGTTGCAGGCGACAAATAGGATTTGCCGTTTCTGCCAGGCCATGCCCGAGAGTGTCTAGTTCTGGGTTACCAATCACACCCTTTATTATTAGCAGCAGCTATAAAAAAGTGAACCCAACAAGGACTAGCCCTTGATGGTATATTTATAGATAGAAACCCACCCTCGTGAGAATTCCAAAAATCATGCTCCCGACGGGAGTCGAACTCTAGTCGCTAGGTGCGCCACTGCGACTCTAACCATTGGGCTACTACCCGTTCATTAGCAGCAGCAATGACCGTGAGGTTCTCTATTCAAACCTCATCAACTGTTAAATCTTTTATTTCACTATAGAAGTAGAGGTAGGGAAGAGGTAGACAAGCCATTAACAGTCTACAATCTTTTTAAATAGTAAAGATAAAGAAACATACTGAATATAAATCATTAGAGAAAATCTCTAAAGACTCTAATGGTAAATGAGACACGCTATTTTTTTTTGCGAGGGAGAAAAATTAAAATTAAGCGCTAGGAGGGGTACAGTCATCATCTAAAGCTTTGGCAATTTCCTGGGGGAAACTCCGAAGCCTTGGCTCACTACATTAACATCACGGCTCACTTTGGCTAGCTTGATTTCTCTCTCCCTAAAGAACTCACGGATCACATTGATCTTGAAGGCGAAGATGGAGCTGTTTGATGTGCTTCCCTGAATCAATTCAGCTGCCTCTGCGCAGTTTGTTTCAACAATGAAATTCATTGGCGTCCAGAGCAGGGTTAGGCGAATCCCTTCCTCGACGGCGCAGAGCTCGGCTTCTGTTGCATCAACACATCGATCTAAGGCACGACAGACAGCAAAGATGACCTCACCATTGCAATCACGAAGGACCATCCCTGCCCCCGCTCTCCCATCAGTCGTAGAGGCTCCGTCGACGTTCAGTTTTGCTATTCCTTGATCTGGTGGCCTCCATCTCTTTGAAACCTTTTGCCGGCCATCGACCCGGGCCTGGTCGCGTTTGAACCCCTTGTCCAGATCAATCACCATTTTGCCTTTCACTACATCTGGATCAGGGAACTGTTTAATCAGCAGCAAAGAGTTGAGATAGCTTACCAGGAACCTTCAATAGGCGGACATGGTTTATCATGTGTCATTTCGTTGTGTGCATGCCATATTCGCCAAAGTGTCATCAGAGTCATAGCTCGTAGATCTTCGTCAATTGACGCCAGTAGTTGCAGCAAGTGGCGGAGCTAGGTAGAGCTTCCCTGGTGCACAGGCACTAGGGTCCGAAACTTTTTTACTCGAGCTATAGGTTGTATAAGCAGCGCGTGCACCAGGTAATTGGAGCAGCCGTGCACCAGATCCAGAGAAAAGCTCCAGGCAAAGAAATCCTTCCTGATGCGGCCTGCATGTGAACGCTAAGCCTATTGGCCTTAACCTTGGACGTGGCATTGTGTACATGCCTTCGATGGCCCATGAGTTGGAGGATAGGGCCCTGTGACTTGCCCATTAGACCCACTCGTCTAGAGGAAAATAAGATGACTATTTCAATCTTTTGATAATCGAGATCAGTCGCCCACTCGCCTCGACACTGCCCAAATTGTACTAGATATAATCTAGAGTCTTAATTCTTATTCCCTCCGTTTACAAAAGGATGTCTCAACCTACCCGAAATTTGTATGTATCTACACACTAAATCATTTTCGAGAACCACACACTAAATCATGTCTAGATACATACAAATTTGGACTAGGTTGAGACATCCTTTTGTGAACGGAGGGAGTACATATTTGTTCCGGAGTCTAAAGTTACTATTTTGGTTCATTTCTCCTTTGTTATTGGTAAATTTGTAAGTTGCCTAGTAATCGAGCAAGATGATGTATTTTGACTCTTTTGCAAGTGGGAAAATTAGAATGATCATTGCACAACGATACTGATTAGTATTTTTTTTTGAAGTTACTATACCATTGAGAACATGTGAAAGTTGTGCACCAGGGTTATTTTTTCTAGCTCCGCCCCTGGCAGCAACCATTCCGACCCGGTATGTTGCAATAAACCATCATCAGGCAGGGGCAGCCTCCATACTTCTTTCAAAGCTTGCCAGAGGCTTCTCGCATGTGGGCAGCGTAGAAACACATGAAAAGTGTCCTCGACCTCCCAGCCACAGATGTCACAAATGTCTGTCGTTGCCATGCCACGCCGATGCATATTGGAGTTCGTAGCAAGGGCATTGCGACACAACTTCCACGCCAGATTCTTAACCTTTGGTGGCACAGGGAACAAATGAGACACGCTATTAGTCTATAATAATAATCTTTTGCGCATATTGATACCACTCTCGATATTTCTGGAACCGCTCTCTCTCTCTACAGTAGCTCGGAGGCGATCTCGAGGGCGACTCGGGGTTTCCCGGCGGCCGCCGGCGCATCCGTGGGATTCCTCCCCCTCCGCCGGCCGCTTCGGCGGCGGGAGGGTGGGGAATCCCCGGATCTGCGTTCCGGCGATGTAAATAGAGGGGTTTGCGGCGGCGCGGCGGAGGCGGGGTGGCCGGCGTCGTCGTTTTGCAGCTCTGCGGCTTCCCCTCCACGGCGTCGTCCGCGACGGCGCCTCCAAGTCGCAGGTGCGTCCCCGTTCTGCCGCTGCTTCTTCAGGCCTCGGCGGCTGGCGGGTGTCGAGTGGGTGCAAGGCCGGAGGTGGAGATGCGAGGCGGCTGCTGCGTGGTGGTGCGGCGTGAAGGTGGTGGATCTGCGGCGCAGGCCCGGATCCAGGGCAGAAGTGGCTTGGGGCCACGGCCCCGGCCGATGTTCTACATCCGTCTTCAGATCCAGCTCGCTGGAGCTGGTGGTTGATGCGGCTCAACAACGCCTTCGGGCAAGGAGCTCTTCTGCTCCATGGGTGCGAGCTCCGGCTGGAGTTCGGCGAGGCGAGGATGGCGCGGTGCAGCGGTGTCTGCTCTCTGTATTCTCCTTTTTTCTTGCTTGTAATCTGACCTTGTACTGGTTCCCTCTAGTATGAATACAAGTATGAAAAATTCAAAAAAAAAATAATCTTTTGCGCATATATGTTATGTGCAGAATGTAGTGTGAACAACACGCGTAGATTGTGTGCTGGTTGTAGTGTGAACATTGCACATGAGTTGTGTTCTCCGTGTGAACAGTGCACATAGCTTGTGCTCTGAAGTGATGACTAATGAGGCATGTTGCGGTGTGTTTGCAGTTGTTTACAGTTTGAGCTTCTCAGGTTTGCGGGCTGTGAACTGACAAGAGTTGCATAACAAGTTGAGTTGAATTGCTCCAGGATTGAGTGAATCTGCCATGTCGGTTGGTGGCAAGTCAGTTAATGGAGTAAGCTAAACTTGTGCATAAATAGGTGCTAGCATAGACATTTGTTCTCAGTTGTGTATCATTTGTTGCTGCAAAAGATAATAGAAAAGGAAAGCAATTGTTGTCTGAAACTTGTGCGCTACTCGGTATTGTTAGTACCCTGTTTTTTCTGCTCACGAGAGAGAATGGAGAGAAGAGAGAACACAGAGGGAGCACCAACACAAGTTACGTAGGGAAATGTTCAAATGATTCAGATCCTCCAAAAACTGAACTTAAAAAAGGCCCTCTGCCTTACCCAATCAAGAACCCACATATCAGTTACCTGATCTTTTAGGTTGCTACAGAAGCAGGGATAGGGAAGAGGCAGACACACCATTTAGCAGTAACTCTGTCTTATAAGAGAGTAAAGATAGAGAAACATAGTTCAAAAGAATAAATAAAAAAATCACTAAGGATTCTAATGCTGAATCAGACAAGCTAGTACATAGGGAAATGTTCCAATGATTCAAATCCTCCACATGCCATGAAATTGCTCTGAATAAAAGAAGGTGTTAGCATCGGCAAGGCCACACACACATAACTGAACCTAAAGAAGGCACTCTGCCTAACCCAAACACGCGCCCACGCATGTTCTCCATGCCTGCCAATTGATTTCGCTCGGAGATATCGAGTCCCTCCCCGCCATGAAGAAGGGCTCTAGCCTCTCGTTTGCCTCCCGGGCCAGCAGTACAAAGTACGAGCAGGGCCGGCCGGGCGTCTCCTCTCACGTTCAACTCGTTCGGAGACACTGAAGCTTGCTCGGTCATCGTCGGTCATGGACGCAGCGGGCCAGCGTCGCTGTGATCATTTGATAGACAAGGTGCTGGTGAGCCTTGCGGTCGTGGGGGCGCTGCTTCTCGTGGTCGCTGGCGCTTCACTTCTCGTGCGAGTGATCACCATCGACGCCCACGTCACGAAGCACCAGGATGATCACATTCGCACCGGCACCGGCACCGCCTCCTCGCCGCAGCCGAGTGGCGACACTGTCATGACCGGTTTGTAGCCGAACCGAGATTCCAACTTTCCCGCTCCTTGTTCGATTTTATACATGTCGTGGGCTCCGGTAGTTGCAATTAACAGGTCAACGTTGGCAGTTACTCCTACATGCTTATGCTTTCCTTTGCGTGTTCGCGGTTGCACCAGGTGGCCCTGGTGGCGCCGGCGAAGTGGAAGAGGGCAAGGGGTTCTACGACGGTCGCCCACTGTTCAAGGTTCCGCCGAGCAGCCCCTGCCGCGCGAAGGCCGTGCGTTGCTGAGAAGATTTGTCCTGACTAGCTGCTCAGTTGCTGCATCATGGAAGCTTGTTGCCGGCGGCTGGAAGCGGTATTGGGTACGAGGCGTGGCTTGTTAGGGCATCTCTAACCGATCCTCTAAAATCGGTTAGAGGAGTAAAAATACGCAGCGGCGGCACCTAACCGAACTCCTAAACGGTTAGAGGAGTAAAATTATACTCATCGGAGGAGTAAAAGTGGCGACCGACTCCTAAATTTACTCCTCCGAGGCCACTTCCGAGAAAAAGTCCCCGCCTCCCGACCCGCCGCACCTATTCCCGCCGGCGTCGCCGCCGGCGACCCCCATACCCCGCCGCCCCCACCCCGGTCCCTCCGCCGCCCTCCGGCCCACCTCTCCCTCGCTCGCCGCCTCTCGCCGTCGCCGGAATCGACGGGGCGAGCTCGTTTTCGCCGGCCGCCGGCCCGATTTGGAGGAAATCGGGCTCCGTCGCCGTCGATTCGCCGCAACCCGGAGCCTCCGGTGACCACGGCGTGGCGTGGTCGGCCACCACCGATGTCGCGACGCGGCTCGCCCCCTCCTCCTAGCCCACCACAGATCCCGCGCGACAGGCGGTTGCCCCCGCCTCCCCCGCCGCCCACGACGGGTTTCGTCTGCGTGCGGGACCTCTGGCCGGAGTTGGAGGATGCACGGCCGGCGTCCGTCGATGCTGCTGCCGGAGATGGATCGCCGGCATCGCCGGCCGCAACCAACACAAGGTGAATTTTTTCCCTCTTTTTCGTCATGTAAAATTGGAGCACAAGAAGCCGTGGCTTATTTGATTTTTGTTACAAATGAAGTACAAGGACTTCTACATGGACCGAGAATGAAGACAATGAGTTGTATTTTGCATGGCACCATCAAACTCTTGTAGATGACGCACTATACGAAGCGAGTGGTGTTCGTCCGCCATTGCAACTTTTTTGGAGAAAATTCATAAGAATTTCAATGAAAAGACAACCGGAGATGGTAGATCGCTTTCATCGATGCTAAATAGATGGCACATTCTTGTTATGCGTTCTAATGCATAACAAGAACACTTTGGTTTGTGCCGGATTCTATCGGGTTGTATCGATATCTATGGGGAGAAGTATGTACTCTCTATGTATCAATTGTATCGAGTTGTATCGGTATCTATTTTGGTGTATCGGGTTGTATCGGTATCAAAACCTATGATACTATATGTGTTTGTATCAACCTATTTGTATTGCAAATGATGAAAAATAATTTTACTCCTCTAAAAATAGGGGTTCGGTTAGGTGCCGACCACCTTTAGAGGAGTACTTTTACTCCTCTAAAGTTTACTCCTCCGTTTACTCCTCTAACCGATTGGGGATCGGTTAGAGATGCCCTTACTTGTTAGTTTGGCTCTAGGTGCCCTGTTTCACGCACAGATGATGTTCAAATGTAATGTGGGAACACCCCCACCCTGGTTCGTCAAAAAAAAAAAAAGCATTTACGAGTACGACCACTACTAGTCCTTCGACAACATGCACGCATACGTGCACGTGTCTCCGAGCAAATAATATTCCGTTGCTGCTACTAGTATGCATGTGCTCTTCTATGAGAACATGTATCGAAGTGCTCTGATAGACTGATACTGAATCGTTTTTCCTTTTCAACAAATATTTTATCGTCGAACACTGAACTGGTAATATATGGGCCCAATTCTCTTCCGAGGACCGATTTTATCGTCGAACACTGAACTAGTAATATATGGGCCCAATTCTCGGAAAATCGTTTATACTCCCGAGCTCCAGTGGTCCCGCCCATTTCAAAAAATTAAAATAAATATTTAAAAGTTTCAAAAAAATATGAAAAAAATCTTACATGTTCCTATCGATATGTGCTATAATCATGCAAAATATCAATGCAAAATACTTTACGATTTGACCTAGTCTTTTTTGTGTAGGTCAAATCGTAAAGTATTTTGCATTGATATTTTTCATGTTTGTAGGAAATATCAGTAGGAACATGCATGATTTTTTCAGAATTTTTTAAAACTTTTAAATATGGTTTTTATTTTTTTTGAAACCGGCAGGATTATCCCCAGAGTTATTCTACCATGCCTGCAAAATTTGAAAATAAAATATTTATGAGTTTCAGAAAATTCAAAAAAAAAGTCGGATGTAGATATCCCACAAACTTGAAAGAAAATCAATATCAAATATTTTTTTATTTTAAAGTACACAAATAAGAGCGTAGATCTAAATATCCATGGTGTGTCTGGCAAGTGTAATTTTTCAGCTCGGCATCGGTCATTGTTCAGTGATGTTGCAGGGTCATCCTTGGTTTCTAGCACAATTCCTAGTGTCTCTGCAGTGTACATACATCGGAAGTTCGGAACGTATGCCCAAACTGTCACTGCAGCTTTCTCATCCTGCAAGATGCGAAAATGATATGTCCAGATACTATTACAGTAGATTCGCATTTTCGCCGCACTGTACGTGAGGTTGAGTTGGTTTTTTCATCGTATCAGGCAGAGACCTCGCAGGTCACGGCAGCACGCCGCCGCTTCGACAGTGCCACGGTATGTATGTCGAGATCGAGATGGGAACAGGAACAGTTGGAGCGCCACAGTGATCTGACGGGAGTTGATGACAGTAACCTCAGATCGAGCCTTCTCTCTCGCCAATCGGAGGCCGGCGACGTGTGATCAGTGCAGCCCATGGACCACCACCAAAAACAGCGGATCGGAATACTGCACAACAGCTCCATGCCGCGTCGATCGGGCGCCGCTGGTTTTGGTTTCATTCGGCCGGCAGCGCGCCGCTCCTCTCTGACGCGCCATCGTCCTTGTCACGTGGTCGCGCATTCGTTATCTTCCGTAGACCCTACTCTCTCCATTTATACTCCCTCCGTTCCAATTTAATTGACTTGCTATTTACCAACATGTTTAGATATATCCACGTTTGGTGGATAACAAGTCAATTAAATTGGAACGGAGAGAGTATAAGACTTCCTATTTTTTTAGATTTATCATGATTCGTTTCTAACTGGACGAATCAACACACTAAACATCTACATACGTTTTAGAAAAGGAACATCTACATACATACGAATGATGACAAAATCAGAAAGGCTAGAAAGTTTTATATTTTGGAACGAAGGGAATAATACTCTCTGCTCTTCTGTTGCTCGCCTGAGTAGACTGATTGGCAATTCAACATTTCTGGTGGATGAACTTGAGAGTCAGTCAGATAAATATACTAGGTAAATAGAAAAAAAAGTTACCTGACATACTAGATGATCTGGACATGACTAAAATTTAGACATAACCAGAGAATTTACCTTGAAGGACATTAACCAGATAAATAAAAGATTGGACATGACAAATTTAGACATAACCAGAGAATTACCCTGATGGAATTCCTCGTACATTTTATAAGTTCTTTTGGCATATTGTTAAATTAACTTTGATTTTTTTTTGATGATTTCATTAAACAATATCTGGAAATTGGTAGGCTAAATTTTGGCACCATCACAATTATTCCAAAATGTGAGAATGCTCTGGTTATTAAAAAAATTAGCCTTGCTTGATGAATGGAAGTGTTAAAATAATAACAAAACGAATGAACAATTAATAGATTGGCCTATCTGGATGAAATGCTGATTGATAATATTTATGATGGAATGAGTAGTTATGCTTCATGAAGTTCTAGATGAAGTTAAGAGAGAAAAGATGTATGTGTTTTCAAAGTTGCCTTTGATAAAGCGTATGATATTGTTAATTGGGCTTTCTTTTATATTGTTATTTGAAAAAAAAAGTTTTTCTCATTTGTGCAACTGCCTGAGCTTTAGCATAATAACTAGTGGAAAAAATATTGGGATGTTGGCAAGGCAAACTTCCTGCTAAGATTAAAAAAAATCTATGGATGGTAATAATGTCGACAAGAACTGTGACTAAAAATCACTTATAAAAAGAGGTTGGAATGGAGAAAATCATTGTATGTTATGTGTTTCTGATGAGAGTATAGACCATCTTTTCTTCTTATGTCCTGCTGCTAGATTTGTTAATGTGCTTCTAATTCTCGAGCCCAACCATGTTCAGTTGATGAGTTGGTGGGGACTGGATATAAACTTTTTTGGGCTTTAAAAAAGTAACAGATAAAATCCGGCGAGCTGCTATGGTCCGAATCCTTTGGAAAACTAGGAATCAAGCTTGCTTCGATCATGTTATGCCAAATGATCCATGTGGTATATCTTATCTGTCAAATGGTTAATGATTGGTTTAAACCAAAGGTGGAAACAGGGAGAGTTTTTGCTCCCGGGCACCACTGCTCCCTCCCATTAAAAAAAATTCGAAAAACATATTTATAAGATTTTAAAAATTCTGAAAAAAATCGGGGATAGTTAATGATATATCCTACAAATATGTAAAAGATAAAATTCAAATAAGTTGTATTTTATGCTACACAAAAATAACAAAAATGTGGATCTAAGTATGCATATTTTCAAATCTCTAAGTTTGATCAGATTTGTTATTTTTGTTGAGGCCAAAATATAAAGTATCTTGAATTGAAAATTTACACGTTGTTGGGATATATCATCAACTACATCCATATTGTTTTTCAGAAATTTTTGAAGCTCACAAATATGATTTCCATTTTTTTAAATGGGAGGGAGCAGTGGTGCCCGGGAGCAAAATGCCTTTTCCGAGGTGGAAAAAGCTAATCAGCGAGGAATTGAGCCCCTTAAGATGGTGCATGTGAAATTGTTGATCCCTAATATTTTGTTGTGTATTGCTTTGACCCTCACGGGGCTATATATATAGAAGTACATTGGGTAGGTGGAGACTTGGAATACAAGAAGGTCATTAACCTAATTCTATCTCTAATCTCAGCCGTACATGTAGTCTAACATTCCCCCTCAGCCGTAGCGGGAGTGAAGCGGACGATTGCGACTGGAGAAGTCATGCGCGTTCGGAGTGAAGCGGACGATTGCGACTGGAGAAGTCATGTGCGTCCGTCGCCTCCTCCACCTTGTCATCATCGCCGTCCCCTTCTGGTTCCTTCTCTTCCCTCCCGCAGTCACAGCGGGAGTGTCATGGACGCAAGGGATGACGCGGATGCTGTCGACTGGAGCTCTTGAGTTACTGTAGACGTGTGTATGATGTTGATGTCGAGGTAGCCGAGCGTGATGTAGCCGTGGTCGAGGTTGTCGCGGTCGGTGTAGCCGATAGAGCCGAAGGCGCAAAAAAAAAAGCGCGGTTTTGGGTTTTGAGGCAGCGGCGGCAGGGATCTGCGGCGGCGGCAGGTTTTTATGTCGTAGTGCGGCGGCGGCAGGGTTTCTGCGGCGGCGGCGGGGTTTTTACCAGGCGGGCGAGGCGATTGTATGATCGCCCTAGCAGAGCGCCGGCGGGTTTTTAGGCGGCGGCGGCAGGGTTTCTGCGGCGGCGGCGGGTTTTTGGGCGGCGGCGGCAGGTTTTCTGCGGCGGCGGCGGGGTCTTGGTTTTTGGCGGCGTGCGGCAGCGACTCGCATGGGAGTGGCGGCGGCGGGCGGCGGGTTTTTGTGTCATTGTGCGGCGGCGGCAGCGGATCTGCGGCGGCGGCGGGTTTTTTGCGGCGTGCGGCTCGATTCGCGTGATGTAGACCTTGGCGATGATTGTGTTGGCGATGTAGAACTCATGAAGATCATGATGTAGTCGTACAGCTTGATGTCGTCGTGATTTGGCTCGGTGTAGATTGGCTCGATGCAGTGCAGATCGGTCGGTGTTGGCGCGTGATGTTCCGCTCGATGTAGACGATGTGCTGATGCCGCCTGACGATGGGAGGTCGATGGAGAGCTTGATTGGCTCCAGCAGGTTTGATCCGCTCGCTCGTGGTAGGGCTGCCCGTGAAGTCCAGCTCGGAGCAACCTCATGCATGTACGTACCATACCTTGTTCGGATCGTATAGGGCGCTGCTGGTGCTGCATGTTAGGCAGACGTGCACCCAGCTGCAGCTCCCTCGCCTCGTGCATGTGGCGTAGTTGGCGTGGCCGCGTCAGGTAGCTTGATGTGCGATGGCTTGCACGGGAGTTGCCCGCGGGACGGCGCGTCTGATGCGCGCGTGACCATGACCACGCTTGGGTCAGGCTCGCCTGGAGCATGATCTGCTGGAGGCGTTGTCGTCCGGGCGTGCGCGCCGTCTTCTCCGCTTCTCCGCCTGGATCGGCTGAGTAGCGCACGGATATGCACCATATTTTTTGGAACTGATGTTGCCGGAATAGGATCTGGAAGAAAATCGTAGGGATTTAGGGTTTATTTGATGCCTAAACTGAATCTAATCTATGGGACTAGAGATTTCGAAAATTGTCTAAAATCTAATCTAAAGAACCGATCAGATCATTGATCTAAACCGGGTGCCGCGCCCCCGAGGAGAGGAGATTGATCTCCCCGGGGGCGGCGCGATGCGGAAGTGTTTAGAACCCTAAGATCGGCGTCGTGAGACTAACCGCTCTGATACCATGTGAAATTGTTGATCCCTAATATTTTGTTGTGTATTGCTTTGACCCTCACGGGGCTATATATATAGAAGTACATTGGATAGGTGGAGACTTGGAATACAAGAAGGTCATTAACCTAATTCTATCTCTAATCTCAGCCGTACATGTAGTCTAACAGTGCATTGTGAAGTTCTCAGTCGATCAAGTGAATGAGCGCATCTATGTGGAAGGCCAACCAGTGGTTGAGATTCACCAGGAACTATTGCACATGGGTTTTCTTAGTTCTAGACTTCTAGGTCTTAATTGTAGCTTGGGCTGATGTTTCAGACGTATTACTTGTTGTTATTGTGCTTTCTGCTGCATATTTCTGTTTACTTTGGCACATATCAACTCAGTTTGTTCTGATGTTGTGTTGTGCTATGAACTAAGGCACGTAAGAACTATGTAGCGCCATGTTAAGTTCCGTTAATACAGCTGGGCAGCCATTTAAAAAAACAAAGATAAATACATCATGTACCGTACTACTGTATGTAAGTAATACGATCCCTTATGTTCAATGCATTTTTTATATTCCATTCGTGCAAGGAAGTGTGACTAGCCCACTTAAGTAAGTTCTTCTCGCCACTTGCTGGTTAAGTAACATTGACCGAAACAAGAAGAGTCGGAAGACCGTGGAATGGCAGAATAGAATATCTTGACCCATTGGTTCTCGAGGGAAGTTCAACGCTAGCTCTTCTTTCTTCACATCGCGAGAATCTTCAAAAAGAAGCGTGTCTGCTTTACTTTTTAATCTAAGTATAAACAACTGATGGTATCTGTTGGGGTTCATCAAAACCAACTGATTGCCCACAAAAGAGAAATCATGGAGTCTACCCTTTTATCTTAAGAGACAGATTAGGTGGATCTCGAAGGATTTGGAGCCGACAGGCCCAGATTTGGTGGCCTAAGCGTGATTAACACTTTGCTTAGAGCCGATTCAATTGTTGACGGAGGCATCTCAAGGCTCCAATTACAGCTACATGTGCTAGGTTCCTGAATCTGACAGTGTGTCTGTTTATGTTGTCTGTAGACAGTCCAAACTGGGCACGGCTTGGATCCATGTAAAATTTTCAGATTTACGCAAATGAAATCCACCAAAATTTCACCTCTCATCCCCCTTTTTTTTTGCACGTTTTTTTT
The DNA here is from genome assembly GCA_947311845.1 of Poa pratensis. Taxonomy (NCBI): domain Eukaryota; kingdom Viridiplantae; phylum Streptophyta; class Magnoliopsida; order Poales; family Poaceae; genus Poa; species Poa pratensis. The sequence goes on along the minus strand of CAMZMU010000063.1, from coordinate 127,005,616 downwards.
TTTTTTTTTTTTTTTTTTTTTTTGCGACTTAAGAACTTCATTCATCAACTGTTTGGGTTACAATCTTTAAGGAGGATTTGATCTATTTTTTTTTTGAACAGGAGGAGAATTTGATCTAAGAAGAGTGGTTTATAGTTAACCCACAAGCACCTTCTTCTAGAGCTACTAGCCTTCTTAGCACAGGCATGGGCGGCTTCATTAGCTAGCCTACTCACAAAGCTAAAATTGATACTAGAAATAAAACTACTAAGCTCCTTAATCTCCCGGCAATAACAGGCGATTTCAGACCTACCGCCTCCTGGATTCTCATAAGCTTGATCACCTCCCTGGCATCAGTTTCAATATCAACATTATCAAGGTGTCTGTCAACAGCGAACTGAACACCATCTCGGATTGCTCTAGCCTCCATAATCAGCGGGCTAGCTGCATTGTTGTACCACAGAGCTTGGGCTGACTGCAGTTCGCCCATGTGGTTGCGCACCACTAAACCCGTAGTGCCTTCCTTTGCTTCTACATAAAATCCAGCATCGACATTTATTTTCAGTCTCCCGCAACTCGGTTTAGCCCACGCTGGTTTAGATTTCACCCACGTGTTGATTCCGTCAAAGTTAGCAGCAATCTCTGAACGTGCGTGTGTGCCCCATCTTCCGGCGCTGCACTGGCTGGCCTCGGCGTCAGGTAACCGGTCCTTGTCATGGCTGAATCTCACTCATCTCGTTTCATGGTGTTCCCGGCGAGCATGTGATGGGTTATGTGGTGACGGATGGATCGCCACCAACACACCATCGATGAACAGTGGAGCCGAAAGAGAAAGGGAGCTTCAGCCCATGGTGGCCATGAAAGGGCAAGCTTTGCTTTTCTAGATCAGCAAAAGGCACCTTTACACGAGGGGAAAAAAAAGTTCAACTAAAATGGTGGATGAACGCGTGAATCCAACATGAATTTAGCGAAGAACAGTTTCGATTCGGTAAGAATTTCAGTTTTCTGAACATGAATTTCAGTTTTCTGAATAAGTTACAAGAAGTCATGGAGATCGACAATGAAAACCTTATGAATTCTAACGGCCTCGAGGCTACGAGCTAATCGATGGCGGTTCCTTGATTGTTCAGTAGAACCAGTTGGGTCCCACGTGCTTCTGCGGCGGTTGCTGCACGGCGCCGGCGTAATCCATGGCCGACGCGTCGAAACCCGATCCGAACCTGCCCAGCTCCGGCGTCGCCATGCCGAACGGCGCGACGTCGCGGACAAAGAACGACGCACTCTGCTGCTGCTGCATCACGTTGTTCGCGCCACCAAGCGAGCATGGCGCCGTAAGGTTGCCGCGGCCGATCTGCATGCTGGGAGCGGTGGCGTCGTTGCTCACGCCCCTGTGCGCGGCCACGCCGGACTCGTACATGTTCATCAGCCCGGCGAGGCATCTCTGGTCATCGACGGGAAGGCCGAAGTCGAAGCCGCCTAGCTGCTGGCTCTGCGGGCTATAGGGCGCCGCCTGGAAGAAGGCCGCGGGCGGCTTGCTCTCGACGGCGGCGGAGTTGTTGTACCTGCAGGCATACTGTGGCCGTTGCGCGCGTTGTGGTCGAGGAAGCCGAGCGCGGGATCGCTGTGCGGACACTGCGCGTTGTTGCAGGTGTACACGCGGGTGTCGCTGTTCGGCATCAGTTCCGGCTCGGCGGGCGACGGAGCGCTCCGCTTCTGGGTGTGTGTGAAGTCGACTTCGATGGCTTCTTCCTTCATCAGCGCTGCCGGCATGAACAGGAACTGGCTGTTCATGCCACCATCCATTGTAAGGTCCACGAACGCGGCTGACTCAGAGGGTGCCTTGATCTGGTTCGCGGCCTCCTCGCCGTAGACTAAGTCGACATCGTACTCGCCGGAGCTGGCGTCGAAGGACAGCGCTCTGGCGGCAGACGGCGGAGGAAGGCAGGTGCCTGGATGCAGCTCGAGGTTGAGCTCCTCCTCCCTCTTGAGCACGGCGAGCCAGGTGACGATCTCCCTGGCGGTCATCTTGTCCTGCAGGCACTTGGACTGCCGCACGAGGCGGCGGACCTTCTCGACGTCGGGGGACATGTGCTTGATGACGGCGGTGAGCACGGCCACCTTCCATGCCTTCTTGAGGTCGTGAGGCTTCTTGTACGGCGGCGGGCCCAGATCGTCGGGCACGCCAGCCTCCGGCCACCACGACTCGGACGCCCCCTGCGGCCACCACGGCGGAGGCGCCCCCTTCTCGAGCGGGTACCGGCGCTGCGGCGGGTTGCAGTGCTGCATGAGCGACGAGAGCAGTGACCCCAGCGTGGTATCCTGCAGCTCGTGCAGAGACCGCGGCCCGGCCGGCTGCGCGCCGTCGCCGCCGCCTTCACCGTCGCCCCCCGGCGAGGCGTTGTCGGCCTGGTGCTTGGCGATGGCCGCGGGGGCGTTGCGGTCGAAACGGACCTTCTCCTTCCACCAGGCGCGGAGGTTGTCGGAGGCGCCGCCCACGGGCTTGCCGTTCTCGGGGACGATGCCGTACACGAAGCCCTGGGCGCTGCAGGCCTCCATCATCTTGAGCATGTACTTGAGGATCCCGTCCTGCGCGCGCGACATCTTCTTGCGCCGCGCCTGCTGGTCCTGCTGCGACGCCCGCCGCCGCCCCTTGCCCGCCGCGTCCGCGCCGGGGCTCTGCCGCTGCTGCAGCTCCTTGAGGCGCTTGAGCCTCATGCGGTCGCGCCACATGCGGCGCTCCAGCTCCTCGATGCCATCCACGTCGTCGTCGTCGTCGCTCTCGTCGTCGGGGAAGCTCTCGTGCACCCGCTGCTGCGCCGGCGTCGACCCCTGATTCATGAAGTCGCTTTCCCCCACGAAGCAGCCGCCTCCAAAGACCCCGAACCCCTTCGCGCCGTCGCCGTCCGCCGCGAACGCCAGGCGCGGATCCATTATCGCCACCCCTCCTCCCATCATCTCCAGGCAAACCGGACGGAAGCAATCAAGCAACTTCCACTCTCCTCCGCAACAAGACTCGCAGTGGCGAACAAGTCTATATAGATAGCTGGCTACCTGCTGACTGACTGACCTGCACGTAAGCAATCAAAGCAAGGAAGGAAATTAAGCAGGGTAAGGTATGCCAAGGCTCAAGTGGCAAGAACATGCGCGCATGTGGCGGCTACGAAATTGATCGGATACAGACAAGCATCCGAGTTTGAACCCAAAATTGTCGGTTACGAGCAGATAGAATGGATTGGTGTCTGGTTGGACGAAATCGAGAGGCCTCAACTAAAATTGACGAACCGAAAAGTAAAAAAAACGAGATCGTGATCTGATCCGTGCGACGCATACCTCCTGATCTATCTCTGAATGGCTGCTGATTTCACCGTTTCCTTTTGACTTCGCCGCGTGAGGAGCGAGGAGCTGGCGAGACAGCAGCGAGTGGCACGGACCCTTATATAATGGCCGGCCTCTTGACCAATGACCAACGATTTTGGTATGACCTGCAAGTTGCATCGGTCGAGGTCTCCTTCACGGTGTTGCGGACGTGGCGGATGGCACCGCCGTCATTGGCCCGAGTTCCTCTAAAGATAATTCTTGGGAATCCTCTGCAAGAGAAAATCCACATCTACAATCTTCTTAATATAATTTGGACCCATGGCCCTAAAAAGGTTAAGCATGCGAATTTTCCAAACATCATAATTTGTGCCATCAAATATGAAAGTTTTGGATCGTGCACTAATTCTCTAAACGACATCTTTACTCTCTAGGCGGTAAAGCCCAAAAAGAGAGGCGAGGCTCTGATACCAATTGAAAGGACAATGATGTCGCCTAGAGGGGGGGGGTGAATAGGCGATTAAAACTTTTCCGGTTTAGACTTGATAATTGCGGAATAAAACTAGGTGTTTAAATTAACAAGCCAACAATCTAAATACTAGGCTCACCTATGTGCACCAACAACTTATGCTAAGCAAGACAAGCAACAAGGTGAAAGCAATAGAATACTTCAAGCACGAAGGCTATCACAATGTAAAATGCATAAGTAAAGAGCTCGGGTATAGAAATAACCGAGACACGCGGAGATGAGGATGTATTCCCGAGTTCCTCCTTTTTAGGGGAGTACGTCTCGTTGGAGAGGTGTGAACCAACACAATGGTTCAACAACCACAAAGGTTTCACCTTCTTCTCCGATGAACCGCACCACAAAGGTTTGGTTCACCTTCCACTATCGGAATCCTTCGAGGCGGAAATCCGGAACCTTTCAACAACGATCCGGGGCACAACCCACAACGGGATTGGGGGCTCCCGAACAGCTACAAGTGACCACCAAGGGTCTCAACCACCACACGAGCGTCTAGGGTCCAAAGACCCAAGAGTAACAAGTTCACAAACTTTCAACTTCCATGAATCCTCGTGGACAGCACAAACCGATGCAACGAAGCAATGGCAAGAACACAAGAAGTGCTCAAGTCCTTCACTCTCAAATCACACCAAAAGCAACTAATGCTTATGGGGGGAGAAGAGAGGAAGAACAAAGAGAAACTCAACAAATGAACTCCAAGATCTAGATCCATTAGGTTCCCCTCACTTAGAGAGAGATGGATTGGTGGAAATGTTGATCTAGATCTCCTCTCTCAAATCCCTCAAAGATATGCAAGAATCATGTGAGGAATTGGGAGAGGGGTAAGCTTTCCAAGGTCAACAATGGTGGGGAAGAGAGAGAGAAAAACGTGCTGGGCAAAGCTTGGGCTCTTTGGGGAACAAGGGGCCTTTTAGGTCTCCCAAAAATAGAGCCGTTGCAGGAAAACTCACACCGGAGACTCCGGTCTGCTTAGACCGGAGACTCCGGCCTCCCCGGAGACTCCGGGGTCAATCCAGGGTCACTCCGGACCCCCCATCCGAGGCTGCCGTCCTGAGGAGCGAAAAACGAAACGCGCAGACCGGAGAGACTCCGGCCAGGAAAAAACTGCAGCAACACCGAACACGAAAACGAAGATATCTTGAGCATACGAACTCCGTTTTTGATGTTCTTGGGCTCGTTGGAATCACCACAACGAGCACCGTAAGATCATGCAGAGAAACATCATAGTCCAACAATGGAGCATAAAACCAAATGTAGAAAGGTAGACCCTCTCAAGAAAAGAACAACCGATATAACCTCCAAACCAAAACCGCAATATGTTTTTCATCCGGACTCCGTTTTGTATGATCTTGGGCTTGTTTGGAAGATACTCACAAGCACAACAAGATTATGAATATACACATCATAGTCCATCATGTGAGGAGGAAACCACAAGTGGAGAGTTTGACCTCTCTTAGAAAAAAGACAAACCGGTAAAACCTCGAACATCAAAAACACAATAAGATATTCATATGAAATCCGTTTTTGATGAATTAGGACTTGGTATGGAGATGAACACAAGCTCTAAATACTCACATGGATAAAAGCCAAATAAGAACCAAGAAAGATGAAATGCCAAGTATGCAAAGGTTTGAGCTCTCCACAAAGATGCGATCAAGTTACTCACTTGAGAGCCCCTCTTGATAGTACGCCGTCTATCCTATAACCCGGTCTCTCACTAACACCATGAGACCGGTAAAATAGAAAACCTATCAAGATCATACCTTTGCCTTGCGCATTCCACTTGAGCTCGATGATGACGATCTTGACTCTCTCAAGTTTGAACACCTTTCTTGATTGTTCTTGCTAGCACATGCTTGATGAAGACTTCTCCAAATACTCCCCCATACACCATGATTGGATGGGAGAGCCTTGCTAAGCTCCGTCTTCATGAATCCACTTTACTTCATCTTCTTATCTTGATATATATGATGGCTTGGAGATAACATGAATGTTTACTCAATCTTGTTTTCCAAGCCATGCTTGCAATAAGCTCAACTCTTCACATGACAATTCTTCATATAACCCTTGGATAGAACCTTGGTCATCATGTAATATTCTAGAGTCCAACACATGAACTCCAATCTTTTCCTATGGACAAGATCTACAAGAATATCTCAATGCAAACATTAGTCCATAAGGATTGTCATTAATTACCAAAACCACTCATGGGGCAACACATGCACTTTCAATCTCCCCCATTTTGGTAATTGATGACAATCCCTTTTACGAGGGTTTATATAATGAATTAAGCAACCATGCACAACAAAGAGCAAGGATGCAAGAGCAGAAAGGCAAATGCTTAAGAACGAAACTAAAGCATAAAACCAAATTCCCTTAAACCCTCTAAACTTCTCCCCCATTGGCATCGATTGCCGAAATGGGAGGAAAAATCTAGAAGGCCAATATAGTAAGAGCTCCCCCATAATGTGTGCATTTCTCATAATATGAGTGAAATCAAATGCACATATCCAATGACGAATAGTTGGGAAGGAGATCAAACTATATTGAGGATCCAAAGATTGCAAAAGAAAATCAATTGAAAGATACTTCGACAAAAGAAGTAACCAATCAAAGGATCCAAAAAAATGTTCTCAAAAATCAAGAGGGAACTCCCCAAGGTACGTGCACAATGTATGATTTGCATTTCAATATGGTGTGCACAACATGGAATCCTCACTCCCTCCTAGAAATTTTGAACACAAACACATGCAAGAGAGCATAAAAGATAAAAGAAGCAATACAACTTGCAACAAGCAAAAAAGTTGAGCAACAATAGCAAGAGGCAACAATAAGGACTTGCTCAACCAAAAGAGATGGGTGTGATAAAGAAAGACATTTTAGGAGACTAATACAAGGATGAGCGTAAGCATCAACATAGTCTTTCAATATATGAGGCACATAGTGCATATCATGTCTTTCCCATACACACAAACCAAGGAGAATAAAGCAAATAGGTCCACAAGCTTATTAAGATGCAAAAGGGTATCAAATGAAAAGCAAGGCTAGGCACCACCAAAGAATCAAAAGGAATAAGAGGTGGTCACTAAAGAATTGGAATACCAATTAAAGATGTAACTATTCTCATGTGTATAAGTTTCTAAGTAGACACCAATCATCAAGATATAAGTCCACAAAGAAACATGCACACACAAAATAGGTACAAAGTAGAACATGATATCCAAGAGGAAGTCATAAATACACCAATAAGATCTTTGCTTAAAAGCATAGCACAAAGCTCAATTTTATCTTAAAGGATATAGATGAACTTCCAACACATACTCATCATAGCATCAAAAATATCCACAAGGGATAAAGTGATAAAAGGATGCTCCGAGAAAGATAACAAGTATCGCAAAAGGCAAATGATTTTGAAAACATCAATATTGCATATGCGAGACATAGAGTAGAAAGTGCTAGATTAACATATTTGGGATTGGTGAATCATGAAAATGATTATATATTCCCCTTGATATGTAATCATCCCGGCTTGCCCACATTTGCAATAAAGTTGTTTTGCAAGAACCAAATGAATTGCAACAAAAGAGATTCATGCCATGAAACAACCTACACAAGGTTGAAAGCTAGAAAAGTATGCATGAGGTAGATACTTGTTACCGAGATAGCATTGGTGATGTAGAAGATAGAGTCGATCATCCAAGCTTGGCTCCAATAAGCACATGGTGACAACACCTTCCTTGTAGATGAGACAAGCTTCCAATGCATCTCAATGTACCTAAAACAAATTCAAGTACAACATGGTACCCAAACTCATTGGGTCCAAAGTAGTTAGAGCAACTACAATACATAGGACAAACTCCACATAAATATGTGCATATTGATATGAAATTGAATTTCATGCACATCTTAGCCATTTAGGATTTGATGGAGTTTATCCTATATATTGGATCAACGAAAGTAAGCATGCCATAAGATATACATATAATAAATATGCATGCACAAGACTTTCAAGAACCAAACGAGATACAATTTGGACAAAACACCAATTAAACCAACAAAGCACACACAAGTGTGACAAGAAAAAAATTGCCCAAATTATATCAAAGACCCAAATCAACACATGATTGAAGATACCACTTTGAAAAGATACCAAATGAAAGTAAATACCAATTGATGAAAATACCATCAAGGAATAAACCAAACCCTCTACACTTTTCATGATGGCACAAGTACCAAGACGAAAAATGTTTGTCTTCCAAAGAGACATGTCATCGGGATCAAAACCAATTGAAGACAACTAATGTTCAAAAGCATATAGGATTGCTCCCCCAAGATTTGTGCATTATTTATGATCTTGCATTTGAATACAAATGCACACAAATGGGATCATCACTCTCCATACATATTATTCAAACACTAGTCATGTTCAAGGAAAGCAATAAAATCCATACCAATTTAAAGAATAGTGTTCTACTCAATGTAGGATAGCTTCCCCAAGAATAGTGCATTATCTAGAAGTATGACTTTGAATGTAATGCACAAGATGGATCATTGCTTTTCCTAACAAGAAAGCACAAAACAAATTTTGAGTAGAACACAAGATCCAAAAGATACAAGGAAGACAAAAGAGAGTTAGATCAAAACAAATCCTTGGCAATAAAATAAGGCAATTCAAAGCAAGAGCCAAAGTGAAGATGGTCTACAAATTCCACACAATTATGAGTATCACTTGTCATGGACAAGGAGTATATGAGATATTTCTCGGTGGTATATAGAATGATACAAGACCAACTTCACAACAAAAAGCATATGGCAAAGGATAGAATTAAAAGCCATGCTTAGATAGATAGATATTCTTGATAGCTTCAAATTCACGCGATCATGCAAAGCAACTCCAAGAGTAGCTTGAAGCAATTGGTTTCCCAAAAGATATATGAGAACATATTTGGGAAAGCCATAAAAATCCATCACAAACAAGATCCAAAAGAGAGATACAAAAAGCATTTAAGCAAATATGGAACTTGTTTGAGCAACATGCCACATAGGAATAAGATAATGAAATATCAATTCTAGGTGGCAATACCTCACATGTTCACATTTTCTAGGTTTGTAATATGCACAAAGCTTATTACTCCCCCATAATGTGATAATCCAATTTTCTTAACAAGAGGCAAAAAAACCAACTAGAGATAATTAATGGACATTATAGAATTTGAATTTCTCATGAGAATGACATACCACATAGAGAGTAGATAATATTGATATATCAACACTAAGTGGTATTCCTCATGTACACACATTTTAGGATTGTGAAGTGCACGAAGCATATCACTCCCCAAAATGGATAGTCCATTAATCTCTCAAAGAGAGCCAACAAGATAAGATATCAAATAAAAGCAATAAGGCTCAACACAAGTAAATGGTGTGCAAACCAACATACACATCTTGATTACTCAAGATAAGTAAGTAGAGAGCACAACACATACAACACTAGCAAGGTACAAAACCTAACACATGCAAGGGTGCAAGCAACTTTCAATGTATATATGATAAATAAAAGTTACCGCAAGGAGGAACATTGGATATGAGATAGAAAATATAATCCAAATGACTTGACTTGAGAGAATATAATTGATGAAGATCCCTTAATTCTTCATAATGTAGCCAAGTCTCCAATGCCCTCCAACAACACCTATTGATCAAGTTTTAGCTTGTTGGTCCCCAACCAAGTTGGGTCCTAAGAGGTTAGTCACAATAGGTTGGCAACCCAAATGGTTCTTTTCTTGACACCACTTTGAGTACCAACATATTTGGCAAACACATTGCCAACCTTATCCTTCCGAAGAGAATAAACATCATCAATTATAATGGGGTTGGATAAGGTACCATTGTGCATGAAGAAGCAAAGTGACCCTTCTCACGGCATAGTAGCAACATTGCTTCCTCCTTCTTCTTAGTTGGAATCTTGACTTGAGGAGGGTAGCTTGATTCTTCTTGGGAAGAGGCCGTTCTTCAACTTGAGGAACTTGAGGCTTCTTCCCTTGTTGCTTCTCACTAAGAGCTTCTTCTTCAAAGGGCAAGATCTAACATGGTGCCCTTCAACTTTGCACTTGAAGCAAACAATCTTGGCCGAATCTTTAACTTGTTCTTGGCCCTTGTTTTCTTGTTGTACTTGGACTTGTTCTTGATATTGGAGTTGAATCCAAGTCCACTCTTGTCATTGGGGCGTCTTTGAACACTCAACATATTGTCAAGTGTAGAATCCCCAACATGACGCTTTTCCAAGTCTTTCTTCAAAGAAGTGACTTGGGCCTTGAGCTCATTTAATTCCTCTACATGGTTAGTATCAACACAAATACTAGAGGAAGTAGAAGCTTCATTGTTAGAGCAACAAGGCATGGAAAGTAATTCATCACAAGATTAGCAACATTGTGAGTGGATGAATTACTAGGACTAGCACATGGCAATATAGCATTTTAGTAGAAGTTGTGCCTTTGTCCACATGAGGCTCACAAGATGTTACCTTTGTAGTGATAGCCTCATGAGCTAACTTTAGCCTAGCATGGGATGCTAGAAGATCCTCATTAGAGCTAGAGAGCTTTTCATGACTTTCTTCCAATTTCCCATACTTGCTAGTTAGCAACTCAAGTTGAGCCCTTAGCTCAACATTCTCCTTCAAAATAGATGCTTCACAAGAAGTGGAGTTAGTAGCACAAGCATCATTAACATTAGAAATGGAAGAAGACAACTTGGCAAGCTCATCATTTTAGATAGTTGAGTTTGGAGTTGATCATGAGACTTGATAAGGAGAGAGTGTTCACTTTCTAAAGCCTTGTGAGCTTTGTCAAGTCTCTCTATGTCCTCACTTAGTCTAGCATTGCCAACACCAAATTCAACTTTTTCCTTTTTAAGCACTTTATATTTAGCAATAGCATGATCTCTTTCCTTAATGATTTTAGCAATAATAAGATCATTTGACTCATCAAGAGATTCAAGTTTCTCCTCAAGAGACACTCGAAGCTCTTGCTCTTCCTCAAGAGCATTCTCTAAGGAATGCTTTTCATAGCATCTCTCTCTCAATTTGACATTTCTCATCAAATTGAGTTTCCAAATCCTCAATGATTTCCCTACTCTTAATAACATAAGCAATGATTTCACATAGAGGAGGGATAGCTTTGCTACCTTTGGGGAGAGCACCAAAGACCATCTCACCCTTCTTGGTTAAGGATTCAATCAAATCTTCTCCATGAGATCCTCATCCACATCATCACAAGATGTTGGATTCGAGGTAGAAGACTCCTTTGACTCCTTAGCCATAAGGCAAACGTGATTAATGGGTGAAGAGGATGAAGAATACTTGAAGCACCATTGAGGTCCATGTCTTGTTCCAACAAATGTTGGGATTCCTCTACATTGTTAGTCATGCAAGTACTAGAGGATATGGAAGCTTATTTTCATGACAACAAGACATAGAGAGCATATCATCATGAGATTTAGTTAAGCAACTATTACATGATATGCAAGGACTATCAACTCTAGCATGTATGACATTTGGAGTGCTAGAAGAGTTTAAGTCCAAAGATAGAACATTGCAATGAGATAGAGATGAAGTATAGTCAATAGAATATTCACCATCAACAAAGCAATTTCTATCACCACTCACCATATCATTACCTTGTGACAAATCACATGTTGGTGAAGTGGAGAAGTTGTGAACTCATCACGGACGGAGGTGGAGGGAGAACAATCATCCTTAATAATGTTGGACACTTCGTATATATCTTGAAGCTTGGTCCAAAGCTCATGAGCGTTCCGAAAAGGCATGATTGAAGCAAGAACTACATCGCTCAAAACACATATAAGACCATTAGAAACTAGAGTATCGAGATGAGAGTTTTCCTCATCCTCTAAAGATAATTCTTGGGAATCCTTTGGAGGAGAAAAACCCACATCTAAATCCTCTTAATATAATTTGGACCCATGGCCCTAAAAAGGTTAAGCATGCGAATTTTCCAAACATCATAATTTGTGCCATCAAATATGAAAGTTGGATCGTGCACTAATTCGCTAAACGACATCTTTACTCTCTAGGCGGTAAAGCCCAAAAAGAGAGGCGAGGCTCTGATACCAATTGAAAGGACAATGATGTCGCCTAGAGGGGGGGGGTGTGAATAGGCGATTAAAACTTTTCCGGTTTAGGCTTGATAATTGCGGCATAAAACTAGGTGTTTAAATTAACAAGCCAACAACCTAAATACTAGGCTCACCTATGTGCACCAACAACTTATGCTAAGCAAGACAAGCTCTTGTTGTACACTCTTATTATTGTTGTAGGAGCTACCATAGGAATTTCCATAACCATTGCCACTATTAGAAGGATAGGGCCTATAATTGCTATTACCAAAATTATTCTTATAAGCATTGTTGTTGAAGTTATTATTTTTAATGAAGTTCATATCAACATGCTCTTCTTGAGGAACCAAAGAAGCTAAAGGAACATTATTTGGATCAACATGTGTTTGACCATTTGCAAGCATAGACATAATAGCATCAATTTTAGCACTCAAGGATGAGGTTTCCTCGACAGAATTTACCTTCTTACCTGTTGGAGCTCTCTCGGTGTGCCACTCAGAATAATTAATCATCATATCATCAAGAAGCTTTGTTGCAGCACCCAAAGTGATGGACATAAAGGTACCTCCAGAGGCCGAATCCAATAAATTCCTTGAAGAAAAATTTAATCCTGCATAGAAGGTTTGGATAATCATCCAAGTAGTCAGTCCGTGAGTGGGACAATTTTTAACCAATGATTTCATTCTCTCCCATGCTTGAGCAACATGTTCATTATCAAATTGCTTAAAATTCATTATGCTACTTCTCAAGGAAATAATCTTAGCAGGAGGATAATATTTTCCAATAAAAGCATCTTTGCATTTAGTCCATGAATCAATACTATTTCTAGGCAAAGATAGCAACCATTCTTTAGCACGTCCTCTTAAGGAGAAAGGAAAAAGTTTCAGTTTAATAATATCACCATCTACTTCCTTGAGCTTCTGCATATCACAAAGTTCAACAAAATTATTAAGGTGAACAGCAGCATCATCAGTACTAACACCAGAAAATTGCTCTTTCATAACAAGATTTAAAAGTGCAGGCTTAATTTCATAAAACTCTGCCGAGGCAGCAGGTGGAGCAATAGGTGTGCATATGAAATCATTGTTGTTTGTGCTAGTGAAATCACACAACTTAGTGTTCTCAGGAGTACTCATTTTAGCAAAATTAAAAACAAGGCAGAAAATAACTTGAAAATAAAATAAAAAACAAGTAACTAATTTTTTTGTGTTTTTGATAATTGAAAGCAAACAAGATAAAATAAAATAAACTAAGCAAGACAAAAACAAAGTAAAGAGATTGGAAGCGTGAAACTCCCCTTGCAGAAGAACTTCTACTCCCCGGCAACGGCGCCAGAAAAAGTCTTGATTGCTAGGCGTGCCTGCTCGTTGGGAGACCCCAAGAGGAAGGTTTGATGTGTCTAGCAGCAAGTTTTCTCTCAGTATGAAACCAAGGTTTATCGAACCAGTAGGAGCAGCAATTCTTCAGAAGGTTGTTGGCGGCTCGCACGGCGCAATACGATCACCAACGTGGACCTGCACACAACACAATCACAATACTTTGCCCCAACGAAACAGCGAGGTTGTCAATCTCACCGGCTTGCTGAAAACAAAGGATTAAACGTCTCGTGTGGAAAATGAGTATTAAATTGCAGAGAATGAAAAAGGAACAGTTTGCAGTTTGTGGTTTAATCAATGTAAAAGAATGGACCGGGGTCCACAGTTCACTAGTGGTGTCTCTCCATAAAAGATAACTAACATGCTGGGTGAACAAATTACAGCTGGGCAATTGACAAATAGTGAGCGCATGACAATGCAAATACATGGCATGATGACTACTATGGTATTTAATTGGGCATTACGACAAATACATAGACCGTTATCCAACTGCATCTATGACTAATAATCCACCGCCGGGTTGTCATCCGAGTCCCCCGTTGGTATTAAGTTGCAAGCAACGGATAATTGCATTAAGTAAAGCGCGTAATGTAAACAAACACATATGCCCGTGGACATAGCATCGTTAGGTTTCCCCTAGTGGCAACAGCACATCCACAACCTTAGAACTTTCTGTCACTGTCCCAGATTAAATGGAGGCATGAACCCACTATCTAGCATAAATACTCCTCTTGGAGTTACAAGCATCTACTTGGCCAAAGCATTACTAGCAACGGAGAGCATGCAAGATCATAAATAACATAGGGCATAGATTGATAATCAACTTGACATAGTATTCAATATTCATCGGATCCCAGCAAACACAACATGTAGCATTACAATAATATGATCTTGATCATGTAGGGCAGCTCACAAGATCTAAACATGATGGCACAAATAGGAGAGACAACCATCTAGCTACTGCTATGGACCCGTAGTCCAAGGATGAACTACTCACGCATCACTCGGAGGCAGGCATGGCGATGTAGAAGCCTCCGGTGACGATTCCCCTCTCCGGCAGGGTGCCGGGAAGAGGTTCTGGACCCTCCCGAGCTAGGGTTGACGGCGGCGGCGTCTCTGGAACTTTTCGTGGATTTTGGCTCAGGCCTCGGGTTATTTTCTCGGGGGAATAAGTAGGCGAAAGGGCGGCGGCTGGAGAGCCCCGAGGGGCCCACACCACCCTAGGGCGCGGCAGGGGGGGCCCGCGCCCTAGGTGCGTGTGGGCCCCTGTGGTCCTCTCCGTTGCTTCTTTGCTCCATCTGGTGTCTTCTGGTAAAATAGGGACCCCCGTGTAGTTTCGTCCAATTCCGAGAATATTTCCAGACTAGCTTTTCTGGAATACAAAAACAGCAGAAAACAGGAACTGGCACTTCGGCATCTTGTTAATAGGTTAGTCCCAAAATGTATAAAAGTGACATAAAGTAGATGCAAAACATGTAGCAATAGGTATAAAACAAGCATGGAACATCAAAAATTATAGATACGTTTGAGACGTATCAGCATCCCCAAGCTTAGTTCCTGCTCGTCCTCGAGTAGGTAAACGATAAAAACAAAATAATTTTTGAGGTGACATGCTACTATCATAATCTTGATCATATAATATTGCAAGGCACATGTAAATGAATGAAGTGATCCAAGTCAATGGTCTATAATTTGCTATCAAATAGATAATGAGTAAACAATGAATCACACAAGCTAAACGTTTTCATGAATAGTACTTTCAAGACAAGCATCAAAGTGTTTTGCATAGGTGTTAACTCATAAAGCAATAGTTTCTAAAAAGGTATTCAATCAACACAAAGGAAGAATTAAGTTTCAGCATTTGCTTCAACTTTCAACATATTTATCTCATGGATATCGTCAACACAAAGTAGTATAACAAGTCCAATACGTTGCATATAACCCATGTTGTAACAAAGTTGACACTAGTGTTTGCTTGTGGAAGACAGAAAGAATAGGAAAACTGACTCAACATAAAAGTAAAAGAAAGGCCCTTCGCAGAGGGAAGCAGGGATTAAATCATGTGCTAGAGCTTTTAGGTTTTTGAAAGCATATAGAGATTGCATAAAATATTTGATACTCCTCCCAACCTTGCTACACAAGCCATGGCTAACCGAATCCTCGGGTGCCTTCCATCAATCACATACCATGGAGGAGTATCTATTTTTGAGAGGTGTTTGTTAATTGTCAACGAATGGTAGCGGGTGAAACAGTATTCTACCTGTCAAACGGACTTTTAAGAGCGGCTCCCATAAGGACGTTATTTCTACCAGCAAGGCAGATCATCCCTTTTCTCTTTGGTTTACACACATGCAGATATTTCACTGTTTGTCATTGCTTACTGATGAATCAGGGCAAAAGTGTGAAGAGAATTAATGGTTAAAGTTGTAATTAATTGGGACTGGGCACCCCGTTGCCAGCTCTTTTTGCAAAATTAGAGGATAAGCGGATGTATATGCCGCTAGTCCAGGTGTAAAGTCCATTTGACAAAGAATAAAGAATAACCACACTAATTCCTCATGAGCTAGTAAACATTGACACAAAAGGGAATAATAACATTTTGAATAATTTAAAGGTAGCACATGAAAAATTTACTTGGAGTGGCAAGGAAATACCACATATAGGTAGTTATGGTGGACACAAATGGCATGGATTTTGGCTCAAGGATTTGGATGCACGAGAAGCATTCCCTCTCAGTACAGAGTTTAGGCTAGCAAGGTTTATGTAAGCAAACAAGAATATCAACCCGTACACCAAGTTTTACATGACAAACATATTGCAAACGTTATAAACTTCATACCGTCTTCCTTGTTAACCAAACCCGTTACTAGAAAATATCTAGACCTTAGAGATACCACCGATGCAAACCAAATTTTCAACAAGCTTTACGGTAGTTCTTCACTAATAGGCTTAACTCATGTGATGCACAAATTTAATCATGATCTACTTGTTAACTCAAAACAATTGACAAGCATCAAGTTATCCATATAGTGATCTACAAGATTAAGCAAGTTTTTC
This sequence comes from Poa pratensis, assembly GCA_947311845.1. Taxonomy (NCBI): domain Eukaryota; kingdom Viridiplantae; phylum Streptophyta; class Magnoliopsida; order Poales; family Poaceae; genus Poa; species Poa pratensis. The sequence goes on along the minus strand of CAMZMU010000063.1, from coordinate 126,989,230 downwards.
CTTATACCAATTACCACATGCAACATTTTCGGAACCAACCAAACACCAATCAATTTATTTAATCAACTCTCCAAATAGATATAAGTGAAGCAAGAGAGTACTTTCTACAAAAGAAAGCTAATAGCTCTGAAAAGAGATACATGAAAACAAGAGCTAAAAGCTGAACAGCGCTAGATATGAATACTCAACAATATAAGTGAAGAATAGGAGTATTCTCATGAAAAAGCGGAGCGTGTCTCTCTCCCAATCAAGAATGCTAGGGTCCAGTCAAGCTTTATTGAAAATAAAAGACAATACTGAAAATAAAAGCACACAGACGCTCCAAGAAAAGCACATATGATGTGAAAGAATTAAAATATAGTTTCACTAGAGATGACCTGATAATTTGCGATGAAGAAGGGGATGCCTTGGGCATCCCCAAGCTTAGACGCTTGAGTCTTCTTGAAATATGCTGGGGAGATCCATGGGAGCCTCCCCAAGCTTAAGCTCTTCACTCTTCTTGATCCTATATCATCCTTCTCTCTTGACCCTTGAAAACTTCCGTCACACCAAACTCAAAGTAAATCTCATTAGAGGGGTTAGTACTCAAAATTTTAATCCACTGGTTCTGTTGTGACACATTGCAAGAACTCAATAAAACATTAGCTACAGCCCTCCATTAGAGAACCTTGCCTAAAGCCCACAAGAGACAATGCAAAAAACAGAGACAGAATCTGTCAAAACAGAACAGCCAGTAAAGATGAATTTTTTCGAGGCACTTACAGCGCTCAATCAAAAAACTTTGAACTAATGAAAGATTCAGACATTCATAAAGATCACGCACAAAAATTTCAGATTTTTTCAACAATCTGGTGATTTTAGGATTTTCGTACAGTGGACAGCAAAAATCTGTTTCTGCGCAGCAATCAAAATTAAGCAAAACCTTAACACTAGAGGCTACTCTTGGCACAACAATGCGAGAAAATAAAGATACAAAGGAGTTGCTACAGAAGTAAACAATCTCCTTGACTCAATAAAGAAAAATTGCAGAAAAATAAAATGGGTTGCCTCCCATAAGCGCTTTTCTTTAACGCCTTTTAGCTAGGCACAAAGCATGCATCAAGTATTACCAAGTGAAGAAGCATCAACATTGTAATTTGTTCGAACAATAGAATCATAAGGTGGCTTAATCTTCTTCCTAGGAAAGTGTTCCATACCTTTCTTGAGAGGAAATTGATATTTTATATTCCCTTCTTTCATATCAATAATAGCACCTACAGTTCTAAGAAAAGGTCTTCCAAGCACAATAGGGCATGATGGATTGCATTCAATATCCAAGACAATAAAATCAACGGGAACATAATTGTTGTTAACCATGATAAGAACATCATCAATTCTTCCCAAAGGTTTCTTAATAGTAGAATCAGCAAGGTGAACATCCAAGTAACAATTTTCCAAAGGTGCTAAATCAAGCATATCATAAAATCTTTTAGGCATAACAGAAATACTAGCACCAAGGTCACACAAAGCATTGCAATCAAAGTCATTCAATTTCATTTTAATAATAGGCTCCCAACCATCTTCTAACTTCCTAGGGATAGATACTTCACGTTTCAATTTTTTCCCTCACTTGTATGAGAGCATTAGTAATATGTTTAGTGAAAGCCATGTTTATCTCACTTGCCTTAGGAGTTCTAGCAAGCTTTTGCAAAATGTAATTACTTCAGAAAGTTACACCATCAAAATCAAAATCATTATCATCAAAAGTAATGGAGTTATCTCTTCCTTATTGCTAGAAATTTCAGCATCTTTATCAAGACAGTTTTAGAGTTATCAGGCAATTTAGGACATTTTGCAATAGAAGTGGAAACATTACCAACACCAATTATCTTGCCATTAGTAGGAGGTTTGCTAACACTTGTGTTTGAAGCATTTTCAGAAGTAGTAATAGTATAAACTCTAGCAATATTATTCTTTCTAGCAATTTCATCCTCTCTTTCCCATCTAGCATGCAATTCGGCTAACATCCTCACATTGTTATCAATTTTAACTTGTATAGCATTGAGAGTTTTGCTCTCTTTAACATCATGAGGCATGTCTTTAATTTTAACAAGTCAACATCAAGAGCAAGACTATCAACTTTAGAGCAAGAACATCAATTTTCCCAAATTTCTCCTCAACAGATTTATTGAAAGCAGTTTGTGTACTAATAAAATCCTTAAGCATGACTTCAAGATCAGAGGGTACACTCTTATTATTGTTGTAGGAGCTACCATAGGAATTTCCATAACCATTGCCACTATTAGAAGGATAGGGCCTATAATTGCTATTACCAAAATTATTCCTATAAGCATTGTTGTTGAAGTTATTATTTTTAATGAAGTTCACATCAACATGCTCTTCTTGAGCAACCAAAGAAGCTAAAGGAACATTATTTGGATCAACATGTGTTTGACCATTTGCAAGCATAGACATAATAGCATCAATTTTAGCACTCAAGGATGAGGTTTCCTCAACAGAATTTACCTTCTTACCTGTTGGAGCTCTCTCGGTGTGCCACTCAGAATAATTAATCATCATATCATCAAGAAGCTTTGTTGCAGCACCCAAAGTGATGGACATAAAGGTACCTCCAGCGGCCGAATCCAATAAATTCCTTGAAGAAAAATTTAATCCTGCATAGAAGGTTTGGATGATCATCCAAGTAGTCAGTCCGTGAGTGGGACAATTTTTAACCAATGATTTCATTCTCTCCCATGCTTGAGCAACATGTTCATTATCAAATTGCTTAAAATTCATTATGCTACTTCTCAAGGAAATAATCTTAGCAGGAGGATAATATTTTCCAATAAAAGCATCTTTGCATTTAGTCCATGAATCAATACTATTTCTAGGCAAAGATAGCAACCATTCTTTAGCACGTCCTCTCAAGGAGAAAGGAAAAAGTTTCAGTTTAATAATATCACCATCTACTTCCTTGAGCTTTTGCATTTCACAAAGTTCAACAAAGTTATTAAGGTGAACAGCAGCATCATCAGTACTAACACCAGAAAATTGCTCTTTCATAACAAGATTTAAAAGTGCAGGTTTAATTTCATAAAACTCTGCTGAAGCAGCAGGTGGAGCAATAGGTGTGCATATGAAATCATTGTTGTTTGTGCTAGTGAAATCACACAACTTAGTGTTCTCAGGAGTACTCATTTTAGCAAATTAAAAACAGGCAGAAAATAACTTGAAAATAAATAAAACAAGTAACTAATTTTTTTGTGTTTTTGATAATTGAAAGCAAACAAGATAAAATAAAATAAACTAAGCAAGACAAAAACAAAGTAAAGAGATTGGAAGCGTGAAACTCCCCTTGCAGAAGACTGCTACTCCCCGGCAACGGCGCCAGAAAAAGCTTGATGCGTGCCTGCTCGTTGGGAGACCCCAAGAGGAAGGTTTGATGTGTCTAGCAGCAAGTTTTCCCTCAGTATGAAACCAAGGTTTATCGAACCAGTAGGAGCAGCAATTCTTCAGAAGGTTGTTGGCGGCTCGCACGGCGCAATACGATCACCAACGTGGACCTGCACACAACACAATCACAATACTTTGCCCCAACGAAACAGTGAGGTTGTCAATCTCACCGGCTTGCTGAAAACAAAGGATTAAACGTCTCGTGTGGAAAATGAGTATTAAATTGCAGAGAATGAAAAAGGAACAGTTTGCAGTTTGTGGTTTAATCAATGTAAAAGAATGGACCGGGGTCCACAGTTCACTAGTGGTGTCTCTCCATAAAAGATAACTAACATGTTGGGTGAACAAATTACAGCTGGGCAATTGACAAATAGTGAGCGCATGACAATGCAAATACATGGCATGATGACTACTATGGTATTTAATTGGGCATTACGACAAATACATAGACCGTTATCCAACTGCATCTATGACTAATAATCCACCGCCGGGTTGTCATCCGAGTCCCCGTTGGTATTAAGTTGCAAGCAACGGATAATTGCATTAAGTAAAGCGCGTAATGTAAACAAACACATATGCCCGTGGACATAGCATCGTTAGGTTTCCCTAGTGGCAACAGCACATCCACAACCTTAGAACTTTCTGTCACTGTCCCAGATTAAATGGAGGCATGAACCCACTATCTAGCATAAATACTCCTCTTGGAGTTACAAGCATCTACTTGGCCAAAGCATCTACTAGCAACGGAGAGCATGCAAGATCATAAATAACATAGGGCATAGATTGATAATCAACTTGACATAGTATTCAATATTCATCGGATCCCAGCAAACACAACATGTAGCATTACAATAATATGATCTTGATCATGTAGGGCAGCTCACAAGATCTAAACATGATGGCACAAATAGGAGAGACAACCATCTAGCTACTGCTATGGACCCGTAGTCCAAGGATGAACTACTCACGCATCACTCGGAGGCAGGCATGGCGATGTAGAAGCCTCCGGTGACGATTCCCCTCTCCGGCAGGGTGCCGGGAAGAGGTTCTGGACCCTCCCGAGCTAGGGTTGACGGCGGCGGCGTCTCTGGAACTTTTCGTGGATTTTGGCTCAGTCCTCGGGTTATTTTCACGGGGGAATAAATAGGCGAAAGGGCGGCGGCTGGAGAGCCCCGAGGGGCCCACACCACCCTAGGGCGCGGCAGGGGGGACCCGCGCCCTAGGTGTGTGTGGGCCCCTGTGGGTCCTCTCCGTTGCTTCTTTGCTCCATCTGATGTCTTCTGGTAAAATAGGGACCCCCGTGTAGTTTCGTCCAATTCCGAGAATATTTCCAGACTAGCTTTTCTGGAATACAAAAACAGCAGAAAACAGGAACTGGCACTTCGGCATCTTGTTAATAGGTTAGTCCCGGAAAATGTATAAAAATGACATAAAGTGGATGCAAAACATGTAGCAATAGGTATAAAACAAGCATGGAACATCAAAAATTATAGATACGTTTGAGACGTATCACCCGCCAACCAAATATGTAGCAAATTCATATGCTACACACATGAAAACAACAATGTATTTTCTAAATAGAAGATAACCGAAGCAAACGGGTGCAATATCTGTTTAGTCTGAAATAATCATCACACTCCCTTACACCTACCAAAATACGCATGAACACATCACTTGACATCCTGAAGCGTCGCATAAACTTGTTCAGACCGTAAGTTCGATTGTTGAGCTTGATATAGTCATTCTTATAACAAAACATGACCCATAACCATTTGGCGATAAATCGGCACACCACCTCATGCTGAACCTCAATGAAGGGTCAATGCATTGTACTCATCAGTCAAACATAGAAGAGTCGTGGCGATGATCAGGCTCTCCCCATCGTAGGCTTCATCATCTGGCAATGTATCCATGTACTGATGGTTGAAATACTCATTGTTCTAGTGGAGTGGATGTACAACCCAGCCACCCAGGTTCAAGTCCTGATGGACGCGAATTTGGGTTCTTATTATTTGAAAAAAAAAACTCGCTGTGGGGGCTTCCCCCACCGCTTTCCTTTCAAAAAAAAAAAAAACTCATTGTTGCTACTCATATTCTCCACATGAAACAACGGATAACCAAACAATGAAACAACCCATCAAATTTCATCGGAACAAATTTGTAATATGTAAAGGTTTGGTCAACGCCTTCAAATCGAACTAATAGTGGATTGAGTTCTTCGATAGAAGGGGCTCAAGGAGAATAGGGTGAGCACAACTGTGCGTTGGAGTGCCTTGTGGCTCCACATGCCTTCAACGATGACGTATTTTCTCTCTGGGAAGGAACATTGGAAATACATCGTTGTCTCGGCGTGACTGAGTTATCTCTATACCCGAGATGTTTAACTTGTGCATTTACTTTGTGATACCCATCATGCCTGAAGTCATATATCTTGCTTTCACATAGTTGTCTGTCTTGTTTAGCATAAGTTGTTGATGTCCATTGGTGAGCATAGCTTGTTTTAGGGTTTGTGCTTGATAAATTAAATGTTTGTTTTTATTCCGTATTTATTCAAGTCTAAACTATAATTATTTTAAATCGCCTATTCACACCCCATCCATGCTACATCTGTGTTCTTTCACCTGGAAAGAAGAAGGAGCACAAATGAGCTCAAACATGGCCGACGGTGGTGCGGCTTGAACCGGCCGGATCCATCACGTTCGACCTCTCCCACAGTCAAAATGGTTCGAAAACATCGGCGAGCGCGACAGCGGGTCTGCCGACGTCTCATGGGACATGAGGTTGTGGAGGCAGGAAAAAATGGAGCCGTGGAGACGATCATAGGTGGGGAGAGAAGAGTGGGGCCGATAGAGGGAGGGGTGGAGAGGAGAAACGACTGGGTGGCTATGAAGCTGGGCCGACCGATTAGTGTATTAAGTGGCGGGCTTGTACGAGCTTGTCCTTAGCGGCTTAGTTGGGGGACCCTCGATGGGGCGTGATTTTCTGCCGAACGCCCAATGGAGGATAGATGGGTGGCTCTCGAGGGCGCCGTTGGAGATGCTCTTACTAGTCGTACCGAGAGTTGCCATGCCATCTAGATATTCACCGTCTCAATCCTTTATATCTTACATGCATGTACCAAGTATTATATACAGTAGATCTGATTTTTGGTTAACTACTTAGTAAGCAGGAGATTTCCTAAAATGATTTATGTAAACTATAGTAAGAGACGCTATATAGGATAAAAGAACATTTCATCCTTTCAGATTGTTATCTTTATCGAGGGCATATCGAAATCTAACATGAAAGAGGTGTGGCACCAACTTGAAATACTCGAGAGGTCTGATTTATTTACACACAAATGATATTTTTTACGATTATGCTAATTTTCACTTGAGTGAGAATTTAGTTAGATCTCACTCAACTTTAAAACTTTCAGATCTGCATCGTGATTTGTGGCACATGTGAGTTGTATATGGGTTGCAACTGAGATTTTCCCAGTTGCACATGAGATGCACAAATGTTGCATCTGAGATCTTTTCCCAGTTGAATGTGGCTTGCACATGAGTTGCATTGAGATTTTTGAGGTTATAAATGGGGTTGAAAATGAGTTGCAACTGAATTTTTCCAGTTGCAACTAAAACCTTCTACAGTTACAGATGAGCTGCAAGTGAAATCATGTAACCTCATTGAGTGAGAATTAAGTTCATTCTCACTCAACTAAGCCCTAGTCGTTACCTATTTTTTTATCAGAATGTTCTTCCTCTTCCGCTAAAGTTTGGGTTACTAGTTTTTCAACTTGAATTTATTTGTGGATTGCTAGATTTTGCAGGAAAAGAGAAGATTCTTCTTCCCAAAATCGTGGAGCATTGCGGAGGCGGTGTTTTGGCTTGTAGGAGTTGATACTCTCATTATGAAAAATAAAATTTAAAACAGTTTGAAATGTCAAAACAATTCTGGCAAAATTTCGGAAATACATCCGGACATTTTGTGTTCACGCAAAAAAAAAAAAAAATCACGGAAGAAACCATTTTTGCGGCTTGTGTAAAAAGACTAATTTTGTTGCAACAAAAAGACTTATCCCCGACTTTTTTTTGTCCTTTTGACAAAGCCCACAAGAAGATGTGTTTGTTCATGAAATTTTTTGTGCGAGCATAGAATGTTGGTATGTTGGCCAGATTTTTTTTTTTCACATTCTAAAACACGATTTTCAACAGTGGAAGCAAATTTCCGGAGCATTATGGCATATTGTGTTTGTTTGCGCATGAAAGATATTTTTTCTAGGATTTCTTAATCTTCTGCTAAAGATCAGGTGACTGTATTGTTCAAGTTGCATCTTTTGTGTACGGCTATATTCTGTGAGATGAGAGAGGATATCACCATCTCCCTTCATTATCAGAGGGCTACGACGTAGAAATTTGTGACGTTGATGATTAAGAGATGTCGACAACTTTGTGAATTTTGAGAGAACTTATCCATTTCCATGAGAAAGATATTTTATACTGGGATAGATCTTGTGATTTATTTTGCCTTCTATTGAAAATACATCTAATATCACTGCCCTTATTTGGATACAGAACTTTAACGGAACTAGTTATCCGTCGACAAGTATAACCTTGTAACAAACTAAAATTCTGTTTGGTTGGAGTAACTAAAATGTGAATAAGTAAAATTGGTTTTCACAAAACTAGGAAAGTAAGTTGGTAAAAAAACACTAGTTATCATATAAATCAGCCCAAAACCAGGTTAGCTTAATAGTTAATCTCCAATATCCAAACAACCACTTAGTTAGCCACATGTTGGAAAAAGAATTTTAATTAGTTGGGAGTGGAGATTTTTGGCTCCCGAGTTCCAGTGTTCCCTCCATTTTATTTTATTTTTAAAATTATATTTATGAATTGCAAAAAGTTCTAAAAAACTTCCGAATGTAGCCGATGGTATATCTTACAAACGTGCAACATATAAATGTGAAATAATTTGTTTTTTAAGCTACACAAAAATGACAAAAGGGTGAATCTAAGTATACCTATTTTCAAATTTCTAAATTTTATCAGATTTTGTTATTTTTGTGTACTTCATAATACAAAGTATTTGAAATTAGTATTTCATACGTTTGTGGGACACACCATTGGCTACATTTGTTTTAAAAGTTTTTTTGAAACTCATAAATATGATTTTCGAATTTTAAATGAACAAAAACACTTTCCCCTTTTGCCAGGTCCTACCTACATCTGTATCGGTACCAAGCGATCTGCAGAAATTACTGGGAGGCCATGCAGTCTCCAGGCAGGCCACACAATAACTCGGCCAGATCGATCGATCTCGCTGCCATTACCTGGCTAGTTCTGTCTAAGACGAGACCGCACGAACGTACAAATCTCACTCCATCTGATCTCGAGCCCCATGTAGGCATGTACCATTTCGCTTTATTAAAAAAAAGGCATGTACTATTTCGAGCTCAGCATGTGGATATTTCTTTAGGTGTCGGCAGGTTGGTCAGCTCAGTTCGACAGATACACACTGGCAAAACCAACAGATTATTAATAACGACCTGCCCCTTTCCCTTTTCCTAATGGATCATCACTGCCTCTTCAAACAATCTCAACCACCGATTAGCTCAGACTTTGGAGTGATCCAGCTGGAACACGGCAGAATAAATGATCCACAGGATCAGACTTCAGATCGGAGGAAAAATACTAGCCATCTTTAAAGGTCGAGACGTTGATGGTTGGATTAAGAACAAAGGCAAGTCAACTTGCACCAGCAACTTGCAGCTCAGGAGTGTGTATCATATTATTGATCCACCATGTCTCCGGCAGCAACAGCAACGACTAATTAAGCCAAAGTAATCCTCGATCCTGATCTGCTGTGATAGCTGCACGCCAGTTCCCTAATACTGTCAACGCATTATTGAGTTGACATATACATTTGCTTCCATTTCTGTCAAGGTCGAATGAAGCCATCACAAGCGCTTTGCCAAGTACTCCCTCCGTTCCAAATTAGATGTCTTCCAGAGGAGTACACATTAATTGCAGAAACCAAGATGATGATCTTACACTAAACAATGAGCGCTTCTCCCAACTTCCAAGGGCCACGCCTCGATGCTCGGAGAAGAGAACGCGTTCAGTTTACCAAGTGCCATTGTGCCAGCCACGTGCCATCTCCTGTTCTTCTTCTCCTCCAGAGCGTACAGGTTCTCTGAACAACGAACTGGGAGTAGTAGATTAGTGTGATCTCCGAGACAGGAGACAGCAGCTAAGTTCCATGGAGTCTCCAGTGATAGAGGATGTGCAATGTGCATGCATCCTCGGTTCCCTTCTGCTTAGGCAGGATCTCTATGGATCTTGTCGAATCTTAGATAGATCGACTGGCTCCTCGTCAGTTGTGCTCGATCAGTTCGCTGCACGGGGATGGCATTGCAGCTCTGAATTTGTTGCTTGGATTGTGCGCAAATCATGTGTCCATGTTCATAGAACTTCTGGGCATGGTTAGCATTTGTCTATCCTGAAATGAAGATAACTTCATTCAGTTTTTCTTATGCACAATATAATAAGTTCAGATAGTTTTTCTAGTACATGGCATAGCTTTATCGGTAAACTCATCAGAGTAAATCGGACCATAGAAAATAAAACACACATAAACAACAAAGATCTTTGATAAACTAAGAGTTAAATCAAAGATCACCAATAGTGTTGTCTCCGAAGACATATCCCAATGACCCAAAGATCACCAAGCTAGACTAACCCAAAGGTTCCGATAAACCAATTGAATCGCGTAGCTCAATGCGAGAACATGTGGCTGGAAACAGACCCTTTGTAAGACTGATTAGTTTATCTTAATTCATCGCCGTAATTCGCGGATGAAGTTTGCGAGAACGAATGAATGAAACAATGCAAACTACTGACCACACCAAATTTGACACCCTCTAGGTCAGAAGCCAACGATCCGTGGCACCAGAACACCACACACTCCTCGTTTTGACAGCGTCGGCCACGAAGGTCACACTGGGACGACGATATGAGCCATTGAACTTTTATCCACACCACAACGCTATCTTCACAATAGAAACATTGGCAACCACAACACATAAACCTAACAAGGAAGTTAAACTGTACTATAGACATACACATAGATCTGATGTACCTTTCGTCTAGCGTTACACCGGTCGTGGAAGCGATGGAAAATGTCAGAAGGAAAATACTTTCTCATGCGGTAAGATTTGGCTACGGATAACTTCATGTATATTTCTTTTGAGCCAATTACATTTTTGAAACTAGTTTTTTTTAGAGAGATTTAAGACTACTTTAGATAGTTTTTTTTAGACTTAACTACTTTAGATAGCTTTGTAGGTGAAATCTTTGCCCCTGAGTTTATTTTTGTGCTGAAGCCTGCTTAACGGGCCGTAGATGAGCCGTTTCTGCACCAAAGTAGAGCACGAAGTTCATTTGACACCGTCAGGTGGGCCTAAAGCCTTTTTACCCCTCTCTCTTTCGGCGCCTTCACTTTCCCCACTAGCCGAGCTGGTTGACCCATCCAGATGAGCCATCACCTTGCCGCCGCCGCCGCCGCCGCAGCCACTAGCTCATCTACGAGCGTCCGACCCAGCTTAACCCCACGCCCTTCGCCGCAGCACCAACCACGCGCGTATTCCCAGCGGACCACCTCCCCTGCCGCTCGCACAGAGAAGAAGCCCGCAACTTCAGTGGCAGCCGCAGCGGCGACGCCGGCATCACCTGTGCACAGGTCGCCCCCCTCTCTTCCTCTGCTGGTGAGCGCGTTCTTTTCATTTTGATGGGTGTGCTGCGCTAGACAATGGTGCTTCTGTTGATGCTATGAACAGAGCGGGGGCATGCACCAGCAACACTCTTGCGTAGCGTTTGCTTCAGTAGCCAAGTCACTTCTGCCTTTTTTTCGAAATGGGAAACTTGTCGGCCTCTGCATCGACTAATGCATCTAGCCTCAAAGTCACTTATACCCGACAGTGCGTACATGTTTGTCAGGAAGGTACTCGCTTAACAGAAGATCAGGCGCCGGAAGTTATATTGAATTTAGAGTGAAAGGCACCGGAGGTCACGAAGTTGCGCGAAAAGGAAGGATTGGTCACCAAGTTGCAAAACCTCAATTATGGGTCACCAAGTTGTGGAAATGCCAAACTTTGGTCATTCCGTCACGGCGGGCGTTAAATCGATGACTTGGCAGTCTGTTTTTTTTGCAAAAAACCCCTTGAACTTTTGTTTTTTCTGATTGTTAGGTCCTTTTCTGATTGTTAGAAAAAAAAAAGAGTGAAAGGCACCGGAGGTCACGAAGTTGCGCGAAAAAGAAGGATTGGTCACCAAGTTGCAAAACCTCCTGGAACAAGTTAGGTCCTTTTCTGATTGTTAGAAAAAAAAAGAGAGGAAAGTCAACGCTGCCCGTCTCAGTGCCCACCTCTCGTCCTGGGCCGAGAGCATGCTCTCTGAGCTCAACGCGCCGTTCCCTTGCAAAAAAAGAGCAGGTCGTCCTGAGACCGCCGTACGCATCAACTCAGCTCGAGGACCTCGCCGAAGTAGGCTGCGACCTTGCGCATGGCGCCGCCCTGAGACCGCCGTATGCATCCGCTTGGGGTCCCGCACGGAGTCGCCGGAGACGTCGGCCGGCGCCACAGCCGGCGCGGGGATCGGCCAAGAAGGGTATGTGCTGCTCGACGAGTCGACCGATGGCGGCGGGATATCGAAGAATCCACCGGCCGTGACAGCGGACGAGGTGGAGGCGGGCATCGGGGCTGCGGGAGCGGCGGCGCGTTGAGCTCAGAGAGCATGCTCTCGGCCCAGGACGAGAGGTGGGCACTGAGACGGGCAGCGTTGACTTTCCTCTTTTTTTTTTTCTAACAATCAGAAAAGGACCTAACTTGTTCCAGGAGGTTTTGCAACTTGGTGACCAATCCTTCCTTTTCGCGCAACTTCGTGACCTCCGGTGCCTTTCACTCTTTTTTTTTTCTAACATTCAGAAAAGGACCTAACAATCAGAAAAAACAAAAGTTCAAGGGGTTTTTTGCAAAAAAACAGACTGCCACGTTATCGATTTAACGCCCGCCGTGACGGAATGACCAAAGTTTGGCATTTCCACAACTTGGTGACCCATAATTGAGGTTTTGCAACTTGGTGACCAATCCTTCCTTTTCGCGCAACTTCGTAACCTCCGGTGCCTTTCACTCTTGAATTTAACTGAATCCATTTTGTTAGATTAGCATTCAGATGATCCGGTCATTCCAACTAATTTCCTCATTGGTCAAAATGCACACAGATAGTTTGCATTCTTCGTAGAAAGACCCACCAACACCCGCACCACTTTGTCAGCAAAAAAATTAATTCGTAGGTGTTCTTACTATTTGAGCTAACTGACGAAACGGAACTCGCTTTGCTCCTACCACAGGCTTGAGAAAATGAGTAATGACCATGAAGCAATCCCTGAAAGGTGATTTTGTGGCTTGTGCCGATATTCATGTCGGTTTAATGTTTGACGGCGAGCAATGATACTAAGGTTTTGCCTGTGTAATTCAGGCTTGCTGTGGTCACTGGTGGAAATAGAGGGATTGGTCTAGAGGTGTGCCGCCAGCTTGCTCTCCAAGGTGTGACAGTCATTCTCACTGCAAGGGACGAGGAACGAGGCAAAGGTGCAGTAGAGTCCCTTTGCCGTGAATCTAACCTCTCCAACATAATCTTCCATCAGCTCGATATACTAGAAAGTAGTAGCCGTGCCTCCTTAGCGCGGTATATTGAAAGCAGATACGGGAAGCTTGACATTTTGGTAAAATTATCTGTTTCTTCTGTAGTATCTGTCTTACCATTTCTACTTGTATGAGACCATATAGTGATGATAGAATGGACAATGCAGGTGAACAATGCTGGTGTTGGAGGGGTGGCGGTGGACCAGGAAGGCCTAAGAGCTCTCAACATTGATCCTGAGATGTGGGTATGTAGACTTCGGAATGGCTATCATATGATCGTCCATGAGAACGGGGACTCAGAGTCGACCATCACCCTGTAGGCTCTTGAATTTTCAGATTGAAATAAAAAACTTGATTTGACACCTTCCTGGCTTTCAGCTTTGATTAAACTCAACTTTAAATGATTATCGGAACTTGGTGAGCTTTTGATATGGAAATAACATGCTGAATTGGATCCACATCAGCAAAACCACTATTCGAACTGCTTGAACTCGAATGTCTGAGCAGCTACAATGGCTTCATTTTTCCCTCATATGTCACTCATTTTCTCACGACATATGGCTCTGGATCCACCTCCTTGGTGATTCAGTGAGGGGTTCCACAAATGTTAAGTGACATACAATACAAGTGTATTGAGTAGTACTACTAAGCATTGACACTATTACGTAACTGGTTTTTCTTTCGTTATCTCAAAAAGCACATTAAATTTGAAGTGAATTATGCATTGATATAAAATAGTTCCCTCCCTATCTGGTACTTGTAGATTTGTTTGCAAAATTTGCACAAAGTATGCATATGCACCTATATGCCTACTGTAACTATAGTCATCATGATTTCAGTACAATGTGCTTATTGGAGATTTTGAGTTATCTGTCAATTACAATTTCATTTCTAATATGCCTTTTTGGTTCAGCTGTCAGGTAAAGCAGGCCATCTGATCCAATCGGTGATTGTACAAACATATGACGAGGCAGTAAAATGTCTCAACACCAACTACTATGGACTGAAATGGGCAACAGAAGCACTCCTTCCTCTACTGAAGCGATCCACATCAGGAGCGAGGATCATCAACACCTCCTCCCTTCGCTCAGAGCTGCAGGTTCATCACCGCAACAACAATAGTAGCTGAAAATGAGATGGAAATTGTTGGACACCTGGCCTAACTGCACCTGTGTTTTGTCGTCCACCAGAGAATGCCAAACGAGAAGCTGCGGGAGTCGCTGCGCGACGCCGACAGCTGGGACGAGGCAAGGATCGAAGCCATGCTGAGTGAGTTCCTGGAGGACCTGAAGAACGAGCGTCTGGAGGAGGCCGGGTGGCCAACAATGCTGCCGGCCTACAGCATGTCCAAGATGGTGGTGAACCTGTACACCCGGATCCTGGCGAGGCGGCACCCGGAGATGCGCGTCAACTGTGTGCACCCCGGATTCGTCAAGACGGAGATCAACTGGAACACGGGGGTCATCCCGCCGGAGGAAGGCGCGAGGGGCGCCGTCATGCTGGCGCTGGTGCCCGAGGACGGGCCCACCGGCCGCTACTTTGATCAGACGAAGATGGGGGACGCTTGGTGATTCGGGATTGGCATGATGGTGCCGGCATTAAGTTTAGTTTGCACTCCACGCTTTGCAGCTTGTACACGTCCGTCTGTTGTTGCTGAACTCTAGTGCGCACAGCTTGAGCAAAGGGGAGTATTACCACGTACTGCGATCACAAACGCAGTTGCAATAATAAGAGGTCTCAGTTTAGATGTTTACGGTTGATGAGGATTTTCCGATTTTCTAATGCTAAGTCAATTTTGGATTTGCTGAGGTTAAACCATTTTATCACTGATATTTGAGTGAAGGCGATCTGATTGTTCTGTATTAAGATTTCCAGTTCGGGACAGATTGATTCAGCCGGGCTGATAATACCTACACAGAACAAGGGACCTGGCACAGTGGCAGTCCCCTCCCCTGTCCCGCGCCGTGGGGCTTTTCACGCTATGGCACACCGCCGGCGGGCACCTGGCGCCGGCGAGACGAACCCAGCATCCAGGTGTGAAGGCAACATTCGTAGTACTAGTACTAACCACTACGGCTTAGGGTTAAGCTGGAGAAGAATCACCCACCTACCCCCCTCCCACCCACGCAGCCTTATCTCGATCCCCCTCGTCGTCTCTCCCGGCGCCCGTCTCGGCCTCTCGCATGGAAAATCCGGTGCACGGAACCGCCGCTTCCGCCGGCGCGAAGCAGGCGCCGCACAGGTAGCAGCCCGCTCCCTTATGGACTTACGGTTATCTCTGACTGCGAGTTCTTGTGACTTGAAGCAAATCGTATCAGTTAGTCTGCTGTACTCTTGGTTGGTTGTTCTAGCATCTTCTTTCAATGCTTTACTTGGCAAAACCATTCCCTGTTTAAGGCGGGCCACCTGATGTTGTAAAAATGTGCTCTGTTACTATGATCTGTAATAACTCTGTAGCCTGAATATGCTTCGTTAATGAAGTTAAGGGCAGCCCTTTTGATAAAAAAAAACTTGACAAAACCATCTATGGTTATTGTATTCTGAAACAAATTTAGGCAGGCCTAATTAAATTTTTGTTCATTATGTGTGATCCACCCCCCTTGTTAGTTTCTCTACTAGTGTCTGGACTGAACTTTTGCTTGTGCTTGGCATCAGGCTTGCAGTGGTCACTGGCGGGAACAAGGGAGTCGGCTTGGAGGTGTGCCGACAGCTTGCCGTCCAAGGTGTAACGGTCATTCTCACCGCGAGAGACGAGAAGAGAGGGAAAGACGCCGTCCAGTCCATTCGCAGTGAGTCTAACCTCTCCAACATAGACTTCCACCAGCTCGATGTCCGGGATGACAGCAGCGTGGCCTCCTTAGCACGATACATCGAAAGCAGTTATGGGAAGCTTGACATTCTGGTAAAGTGATGTTTTTTTGTTATTTAATTGAAATTATTTGATTTGTTATCTTTTCTAGGAACAAACATGTAATGTATATGAATATGGAGTGGTCAATACAGGTCAACAATGCAGCAGTTGTAGGAGTTGCAGCAGATGAGGAAGGCCTGAAAGCTCTGAACATTGATGCAGAGACATGGGTACTAATTTTTTAAAAAAATTCTTAACGTTTTGCAGCTCAAGCTATTTATGATGTTTATGCCGTCCGTAGAACTACAATTTGGTTGCGGATATATTTCTATGGATGGCCACTAATTAGTACATCAATCTTCTATTCCAACCTCTTTATGATTCAGACATCTGGCAGAGCAGCCAATCTGCTCAAAGATGTCTTCCAGAACACCTATGATGTGACGGTGAATTGTCTCAACACCAATTACTATGGATGCAAACGGGTAACAGAAGCTCTCCTTCCTCTACTGAAACTTTCCACGTCGGGAGCAAGGATCGTCAATGCCTCCTCGCTTGCCTCGGAGTTGAATGTATGCATTGTCTGAAAACCTCAAATCCCTCAAGAACCAGAATGACATGCATACTACCCCATCTTATTAATGTTACCGCACATGTACAATTTCTTGTGCCAGAGAATGCCGAATGAGAAGCTACGGAACGACCTCAGCAACATCGAGATCTGGAACGAGGCGCGGATCGAGGCACTGCTCAACACCTACGTGGAAGACGTGAAAGAGGGGCGACTCGAGGATGCAGGGTGGCCGACGATGCTGCCCGCGTACAGCGTGTCGAAGATGGTGATCAACCTCTACACGAGGATCCTGGCGAGGCGGCACCCGGAGATGCGCATCAACTGCGTGCGCCCCGGTTTCGTGAAGACCGACATCAACTGGAACCTGGGCATCCTGACGCCTGAACAAGGGGCAAGGGGCCCGGTATTGCTGGCCCTGCTCTCAGAGGACGGGCCAACCGGGTGCTACTTTGATCAGATGGAGATGGTGAATGTTTGGTAACCTGTTCAGTTGATTGTCCTTGGCTTGTCAGGAACTACTTGTGGTAAGTTTATCTCTTCCTGACTCCACGCGTAAGTCCAGTGGCCTGGACAAGTTTCGGTTCTTGTATTTTGGACAAACATAAAGAGTTCAGGCGCAGCTCTGGTTCTGCATAGTAATCATATATCACGCATAAAAAAAAGAAGCAGATAGAATCTTAGCAAGTTAACAGTAACGAGGCAGTTCGGCGGTAACCCGGTTTGAATCTCCCCCAAAAAACAAATTGTGTTTCACAATACCTCTATTATGATATTGAATGAAGGATCTTAAACTTCTACATTCTTATTGAGTACTTACTATTCTAAATTGTTGAACCTGCACAGGTTTCTGTTGATAACTTGATATAGCAAGTAGGAGAAACAGAAGATCCAGACCATTTTACAACTAATCGCTCATTAAAACTGAGAGCAGAATTTCACTTGATCACACTCGTTCAACGATGTAGTAACTTGTATCTCAGGAGTCCTGTATGTGTCTGTTAACAAGTACATGCCTCTTTGACATAGGGAAGGCATGGGAGTTCTAAGGATGCTGAGGGAGGAGGCGGTTGAGACGGAGGGCTGCCTCGAAGAAGGCTAGGACGCAGAGCAGTGAGGAGCTTGCTGGTGACCAGTTTGACCTCACTTGATTTCATGTATTCACTTTGATATTGACATTTATGACATGACATCAATATCTTATATGATGTGAAATTTGAGTCATTAGTTACCTTCCATTTCATCTGAAAATAGTGCGATCTATGATTGATGCAGGAGATTTTTTTGATAAAATGATTGATGCAGGAGATATAAAAGATCGTGGTGATACATTCCCAGATCATTGCGTAAACACATGGACATATCTGGCCTCACACTTAAGTATATCTTAAAAGATCATCAAGATTTGGCACAAATTAAAGCTGTCAAATCTTCCTGCATGAGTGACACACAAGTGATTAATTTCTGCCAAATTAAGGTTGCAGCACATTGATCGCCCATGCTGTACAAATGAAGAGCGCCGGTGATGACCAGACACTGCATTTCCATTGTCTTCCTCCTGTCGTATAGGTTCTTGTGGCTTCATCAATGGCGTCATTGACCAATCCCTTACCACTACTTCTTCTCTTGCTCGCCACCCTCTATCCTACACCATCAGTGTGCTATGCCAATCCAGCCTGTGCAAGTCTACAACGAGATCCCACAAAAGCTTCTGCTTACCGTACTTATATCGTGCTCGTCGAGCCATCACCCTCGAATGCCGACAAAGACGCTCACCGTCGGTGGTACGAGTCTTTTTTACCGAGCTTGCTTATCAATGACTCCGGCGAGCCACGTCTCCTCCATTCCTACACCGAGGTATTCAGCGGCTTTGCGGCGAGGCTCACTAAGGCCGAGCTAGACACGGTGACCAAGAAGCCAGGGTTCATGCGCGCGTTCCCAAGCCGGACACTCGAGCTCATGACCACGCGCACGCCGGAGTTCCTCGGGCTAAGGGAAGGCACCGGGTTCTGGAGCAATGCAGGCTACGGGGAGGGAGTGATCATCGGGCTGCTCGACACAGGAATCTATTCAGCACACCCGTCGTTTGACGATCATGGCGTCTCACCACCTCCGGCAAAGTGGAAGGGCTCGTGCAACGCGGCCCGCTGCAACAACAAGCTCATCGGTGCCAAGACATGTATTGGAGGTGACTCTGGCGATACCGACGGTCACGGAACTCACACCTCATCCACGGCCGCCGGGAACTTTGTCACCGGTGCGTCGTACCATGGCTTGGGCACAGGAACCGCGGCCGGAATTGCTCCTGGTGCGCACATTGCCATGTACAAGGTGCAGGGCCGGGCCCACAGTGGTGCTGACTGTGCCGCCGGCACAGGGCCCACGAATTTTGGGGGCCCCAATTTTTTATATAAGTCTATATGTATTTGTATAGGATCTGAATAAAATTAGGCATTATCCTGAGAAATGGGCCGCGTTTGCGCGCTGCGCTACGTTGCTGGGCCCTCTCCACTGCGTTACGTTGCTGGGCCTTCTCCACTGCGCAGCGTTGTTGGGCTGATGTGATTATGTGAATACAAAATGGTATCGATCAATGGATTCGATCGATCTGGTCAGTACCATGATCTAAAAAAAACTGGTCAGTACCATAGTCGCCCACGATTCCAGCCCTGCCGTCTGCCGACACGAGACCATCAGACGAATACGAACCGACGGCGTCCACGACACACCGTCGCTGCACCGATCGATCGCAATTCGGAATCCGCATCCACAGCGTCACGGCGACGACGACACAGCGGCGACTGATTGCATCCACAGCGTCGCTGCGCCGACGACCTGCGACAGTTCTTCTTTATTGCCTCATCGGCTCATCGCAAAAACAAGTATACTCCGGTTAATCTGTTGTGTACACAATTCTTTTTGATCGTATGTACACTTTAATTTAATTTTATTCGTCTCTTGTATATTGTGTGTCAATAATACAGATTTGACAAGGGGAAACATCAGTTTGGTTCTCAGAAGCGTAAGAGAAAAAAAGAACAGGATTTGATTAAATCTCAAAAAGGTGCTATGAACAAGTTTATTAGAAAAGAAGCATCATAAGTGTCATCCGGTAATCAGTCTGTCAATCCTTCTATCCTTGCAGTTGCAATTGTTCCTTACAATCATTTTATAGATTATGGCCAGATAGAGACATATAATATTGAGGTAGAGGATGAAAATATTGATGGTGCAAATTGTTCATTACAAAGAACACAAAAAGAATGATGATGTTCAAATAAACGTTACGTGACTTCGAATTATATAGGTATGATTCTCAATATATTCAATTGTTACGTAAAATATTCGGTCATATACATTAGAATTATTTATTAGTTCAATTTTTTTTGTAAGATAGGGCCCGTTTTAGATTTTCGCACAGGGCCCCGAATTTTCCCGGCCCGGCCCTGACAAGGTGTGCAGCCCTAGTGGCTGCGAAAATTCTGACATAGTGGCAGGCATAAACGCGGCCATCAAGGATGGGGTGGACGTGCTCTCCCTCTCTCTCGGAGAAATATACAGTGTCAGCTTTGATCAGGACCCCATCGCCATCGGTGCGTTCAGCGCGGTATCCAAGGGCATCATTGTCGTCTGCTCCGCTGGCAACAGAGGCCCCACTCCAGGGTCGATCAAAAATGACGCGCCGTGGTTGCTCACGGTCGCTGCCGGCTCAGTGGACCGGAGCTTCTATGCTGGGGTGCTTCTCGGCAATGGCAAGCATATCGATGGAGAAGCGCTTACCCAGGTGGAAAAGCCAAACTCAAAGCCATACCCTCTTCTCTACTCCCCTGGTTTTGTAAGTCGTTCTTGCGATCATTTGGATGCTAGCTCCACAGTCGGGAAGATCGTGGTTTGCCAGTCCACGTCATCAGCGTATCAAGATTCTGATATCCGAAGAATAATGGCCTCTGGTGCGGCCGGCATGGTTTTATTCAATAGGGAAGAAGTCGAAGGGTATTCCATTTCTCTTATGGATTACAACTCTAGTGTGGTGCAGGTGAACGCGGCCGATGGCATCATCCTCGTAGATTACGCAATGTCGTCAGCGAGCAACGCCATAGCCACTTTCACATACAACAACACATTGCTTGATGTCCTTCCGGCGCCGGTTGTGGCGTCGTTCTCTTCCCGGGGTCCAAGCCGTATCACCCCCGGTGTGCTCAAGCCGGACATTTTAGCGCCAGGGCTCAACATTCTCGCGGCGTGGCCGCCAAACACGGACTATGCATCGGGACCTTTCAACATCATGTCTGGCACATCCATGGCGACACCGCATGTCAGCGGAGTCGCGGCACTCATCAAGAGCGTGCATCCTGACTGGTCACCGGCTGCCATCAAGTCGGCCATCCTGACAACGTCGGATGCCGTCGACCGCACTGGAGGCTGGATCTTGAACGAGAAGCACGAGAAAGCTAGCGCGTATGACAGAGGCGCCGGCCATGTGAACCCCGCGAGAGCCGCAGATCCTGGCTTAGTCTACGACATTGGCATCACTGAGTATGCCAGCTTCATTTGCTGGCTCCTCGGTGAAGACGGTCTGGTGACCATCACGCGTAACTCGAGTTTGACTTGTGGGAAGCTACCCAAGGTTAAGGATGCTCAGCTCAACTACCCGACGATAACCGTGCCGCTAACAAAGTCGCCGTTCACCGTGAAGCGGACTGTGACAAACGTCTGGCCATCGCCATCGACTTACAAGTTACAAGGCGATAGTGGACACACCCAAGTCGCTGAAGGTGCACATCTCCCCTGACACGCTGGTGTTCTCCAAGGCCGGAGAGAAAAAGAGTTTCAGCGTGTCGGTGAGCTGCCACGACGTGGCCAGGCACAAACTCTTGGAGGGAAGCTTGAGCTGGGTGTCCGAAGAACACGTCGTGCGGAGCCCAATCGTTGCAGTCGTAGCCTCCTAGGAGTTAGGATACTTCTCCTTGTCCGTCGTCAATCGAGTTTGATCAATGAGAATGTTCTGTTATTTTACAGGAAAAATGAGAATGTTCTCATTTGTTCCTGTTTATTCACATACATGTAAACTTGTGACACATAAACTGTGCTGATGGGACATGATTTTGTATCGTCTCAGTACTTATTGGTGCAAACTTTTGCGTTAAAGAAACTAGTTGAACGCCCGTGCGTTGCTACGGATCCTATTTTTCTTGCAATGTTTGCCAATCTAATACATGTAAACATTCATTCATGCGTAAGAATAAGACATACACAAATATTACCCTAAGAACTCGCACGCGATTGCCGCATATGGAGTCAGGCCGCCACCTCCGCAAGGCCATCGTTACTGACACCACTGACGCAAACCGCAGTCCCCCCTTGCAATACATTGACATGAACGGATTCGAGGAGCGTTGTTGACTTACGGGATCGAGGGAGCGACGTTGCCGGACAGGATCAAGGACAGAAGCCTGGCAGCGGTGTTGCGTGGCTTCAGATCATACCTTGTCGCCGACGAGTATTTTGTCATTGTGTTAGATTAAATCCTCTATTAAAGGTTGATCATCGAGGTAAAAAAGAGTGGAGATCTCTTGCTCCAGAGCTCAGTGCTCATGCGTATTTAATTCTTCAAAAATCATATTTCCAAGTTTCAAAAAAAATGTGAAAAAATCATGAATATTTTCAATGATGTATTCTAAAAACGTGCAACATTAAATATTTTTTATTTTAAGCTACACGAAAATACAAATGTATAGACCTGAGTATAGTGTTTTAAAATCTCTAAAATCTGCAAGATTTTGTCATTTTTGTGTAGCCCATAAAAAATATCTTGTGATTTTGCACGTTTGTAGGTTACATCACGAACTACCTCCATAATTATTTTAAATTGATTTTAAAACTTCTAAATATTTTTTTAAAAATTAAACAAAGGGAGCACTGGAGGTCGGAAGAATAAATGCTTTTCCGGGAAAATAATAAGTATTCACGTTACGAAACTTTGCGAGTTTCCGAAATTATCCCGACCGACAGCTTCCTCCCGTCCACGACCTCCGCGGTCGTCGCCCTCCTCGACGACCTCTGCCTCCCCAAGGTGCGCCCCTTTTCTGGTTTCTTTGTTCATCATCCAATGCGAATGAGACTCTGAGACCGACATGGTGAGTGCAGGCGTTTGTGATCGATTTAGTTTCAGCATCAAATCTTCTGTTAAAATTACAGTACACGGGTAGCTAGATGATGATTTGGTTTTCACTGTTTTTGTGTCTGCCTGCATTTGGTTTTAACAGTGCAGTACCATTATATTAACCCAATGTGTTGTGTGTTGAGTGATTTTACTACATTTTCTACTCATTGATACCCATGCAGTTTGTGTAGTCATTGATACTCAGGCAGTGTGCTGAAAATATTGCAAGATATTACTCCATTTGCTAGACCAAGCTACTAAAGCAATATGCATCTTGGAGTAGTCCAGTTTGCTTGTACTGAAACCATAGTGATTGCTCACTGTACTTGTAGCTAATCTTACCTGAAACTTTTTCAGTTTTAGTTAAGCTATACTGAATCAGTTTTAGATAATCTTAGCTGAATCAGTAGTGCATTGATTGCAAAGTTTCTTCTTTGTGCTTGCAAATTTCTTCTCTATGCTTGTAAAATGCATTATAGTTTCTGCTTTTAAAATGCAGTACTGTTAAATACAGTATTGTTTGTGGTTGTAATATTTAATAGTGCTTGCTTGTACTTACTGCATATGTTGATCACAACCTTTTAAAGACAGTATCAGGTTCATTTGGAACCTGAATTATGTGTATCAGGTTCACTCGTAAGAATAACATCAGGTTCAGTTCAACTTAAATAATGTCCATCTGCAGCTTGCATTATCTCTTGTGTTTCCTGAACCTGAAATCTGGCAGTACAACTGGAGCAGTAGCGCTTGCAGGAGTAAAATTCTTGAGTAAATTACACAAGTTTCAGTTACTCCCGAGGAAAATGCTTGGGTAAAATGCTTGAGAACAATGCAGAAGTAACAATATTGTTTGAGTAAAATGCATTATTATGCAACCAAATCTCTCTTTGTAGACTAATTATACATTTTTGTGGTATGTGAGATTTTCAGATCATCTTGACATTTGTAGGTTCTGTTACTTCCCACGTTTAGGAAGTAATCATGACACCCTTTCGTTTTTTTTTGCTTTTCAGACATGCTTGGTGTATGTATGAGTTTTGACTGATCTAGGTTTCCCATATGTACACCCGCGCAACCTAAGCATTTTTCTCTGACATCCATGTGAGCAATCAATAAACATACGATGCTCAAAATTCAATTCATGCTTTATACATCTTTATCAGCAATGGCATACGCATGACCTTCATTTTATAATCGCCTCTAGTAATTAATCGAAGAAAACAACTTGCTACAACTGAATCCTACGGGGCATGCTTCACATTATAGACTGGACAGAGTAAAGAAAATGATTCATAGGAGATGTATAAAGCATATCGGCTGATTTATCGGCCAATTTATCATATCGGTCAGGCACCGTTAAGCGATAAATCGTCCGGTTTATCGTAATATCGTCTGATATCTTGAACAGTGATTGCAATGCATTCAGCACATGGGGTTTTCCGCTTAATTGCAAGGTCTTTGTTGCGTTGAGCCCGCAACGCCTGCCTCGCCTCGGGTGGATGTATCCTCTGACATCTTATATGCAAATGTTGCAAGGAAAACGGTTAACAACCTTGGAAAATCTGCACCGTGGTAAACAAAACAAAGAAAACGAATAAGTGCTACCATTTCAGGCAATAAATATTTGTAGTTGTACACCCATGTCTTGATTTTATTTTTATTTGTTTCATGTGAGCATAATTATGTGGATACCCATATTAGTTCAGCATCTTTTTCCAGAAGAAAATGACACACCTCTCTGCCTCTTACTTTTGCTACCTAGAACAGAATTTTGGTTTCATTCAGTCGGCTGCTTGGTAATGGCATCAGAAGAATGTTGTGACCAGCTACAAGTAACAAAGGGGCAGAAATTGTGTAGCGTATTCTCAAGGAATATTTAGGTTTTAGAAGGTCACCTGAGATTTAAATGGTATTGAGTTGATGTATAGTAACTCACCTGGGATCAGAGCTGTTGTACATCAGAAGAACGAATTCTCCCAGAGGTTGATCATAAGTTCTGCCTCGAGCTTCGGCTGCGTGGACTCATCGAGCTGTTGCCTCGTGCCCCGGCGGCTCGGCGACGTCGAGCTGCTGCCCTAGCGGTGCTTGTCCAGGGCTTGTCGTCAAGAGGAATCGTGAGGATCTGGGAGGTGGCAATGGCGTTGCCGTCCTGGATGTTCAGTCCCACGGCATGATCTTGATAATTTGCGGTGTTGTGGTGCCAATATGTAGTTTGGTCCGTATTGATTAGGAGGAAGGTTTCAATTCTGTATGTGCTAGCGATTCAAGGAAATTAATGATTTGATTTGCGTCAATAGAAGTTCACCCGTTGATCTGAGCAGGGCAATCTGCCTAGTTCACCCGTGGATATTAATTCTATGGAAAGTAATCGGTTTTTATGGCGAGTAATGATATATTTTAACTGCCTGGTTCATCCGTGGTTATTATAGGAAAGAGAATCATTATATTTTGGCAAGTACTGATTGGTTTGATTGCTTGGATCAACGCTATTGTATTTATTTTTTTAGACTTTGATCAACGCTATTGTATGGGTACATACGTCGTTGAATGGAAACGTTTGTTGCTGGGCCGGCCCATGTTATCGATCGAGAAGGGAAGCAGACCACGATCGAGAAGGGAAGCGATCTGGCAGACCACGGGGTTGACGTACGAACCACCTGTCAAGAATATAATATATACATTGCACAACCCTTTCCTATCAGTTCGAACTTTTGGGATAATTGGCTAGTGCATCAATCTAATATGGTATCAGAGCTACTCGTTCTCGCACAAAATGAAAGTCGATCTCAATGTGCTTGGTATCAGAGCCGCGACCGATCGCGCCGAGCGAGTCTTCTCCGCCGACGCACGTAGCTCTTACTCAGCAGCCGCAGGCCAGCAGCGAGTTCCTCCGCTGTAACCGCGAGCGAGTTCTTCCGCCGCGCCGCCACAAGTTCGTCCGCGTACATCCACGCCGCAGCGAGTTCATCCGCGTCGTGTGACCTTCATCCGCTGTTGCCGTGAGTTCTTCCACGCCGCATCGATGACGTCTTCCGCTCTCACCGCCGTCACGGCCGTGCCTCCCATCGCGGTCCGTTTAGACGTAGGCAACTTCATGCTATGGAAGGGACTCCTCCTCCCCAACCTCTCCGGCGCCGGGCTTCACGGCCACCTTGACGGATCTGTGGCCGCGCCGTCGAAGACCATCACCCAAGGGGAGGGAGAGAAGGCAGTGACCATCTCCAATCCGCTGTACCAGCATTGGTGGACTCAGGACCAGAAGGTCCTCGGCTTCCTTCTCGGCTCAATGGAGCCTGAAATCGCATGCCAGCTTATTGGCTGCAAGACCGCAGAGGCGGCGTGGACGGCCGTCCATGCCATGTACGGCGCCCAGAGTCGCGCCAATATCCGCCACGTCCGACGTCAGCTCCAGTCGACGCGGAAAGAGGACCTCACCGCAGCGGCCTACATGCACAAGATGAAGGCCCTAGCGGATACCATGGCCGCAGCAGGAGCTCCGATCAACGACGACGAGCTCGTCGATCACATCATCACCGGCCTTGGCTCGGCTTTCAACTCCATTGCTGCCTCGCTCACCGTCGGCAACCAATCGGTCTCCTACACCGATTTCTACTCTCACATCCTCTCGTTCGAGGCCCTCCAAGCGCAGCAAGCTCAAGCCGAAGAGTGGGCGTCTTCGGCCAACGCTGCGTCGCGCCCTCCGCAGTTCAGCAACCCTAGCCGCCCGCGCCCGCAGGACTACACACCATCCTATTCAGGAGGAAACACCGCCTATCAAGAAGGGAATCGCCCCTACGGCAACCATAATCAGCCGGGGCAGGGACGCGGAGGCGGTCATGACGGCGGCCACCCCAATGGTGGTTACGGCGGCCGGAACGGTGGCAATGGTCGCGGCGGTGGGCGCGGTGGGCGACGCTGGCGTCCACGGTGCCAAATATGTGGCAACTGGGGGCATGAAGCTGGCGCCTGCCGTCAGCGTTATGATCAGGACTATCGCCCCAACAACAGCAACAATAACCAGCGTGCCGGAAATTCAGCATCCACCATCTCCAACGAGAACCCGCACTGGCACATGGACACTGGTGCCACTGATCACCTGACAAGTGAACTCGAGCGTCTTCATGCTTATGAGCGCTATGGTGGAAAAGATCAAGTGCAAGTGGCTAATGGCTCAGGTTTGTCTATTTCGCATATTGGTCATTCGAATTTAGCCGGTTCATCTATTCAATTGAAAAACGTTCTCCATGTTCCACAAATTCGTAAAAATCTCCTTTCTGTCTATCGCCTTGTTTCCGATAATGATGTCTTTATTGAGTTTCACCGGCATGCTTTCTATGTTAAGGACAAGGCCACTAGGAGAATCATTCTTCAAGGTAGAAGTCAGGGTGGATTGTATCCCGTTCCTTTCGGCAAAGCATCATCATCTTCCCATCATCATGCCTTCGCTAGTGTTAAAGCCACCCCCACACAGTGGTATCAGAGCCAGATGTCTAGAGTTCAAATCCTGGCTAACGCAGTATTAAAAATAAATATCTGCGGACACCCTAAATTCCACGTCCTAGTCTCGTGAGGAAAAGTCCACAGCCTGGACGTGAGGGGGAGTGTCAAGAATATAATATATACATTGCACAACCCTTTCCCATCAGTTCGAACTTTTGGGATAATTGGCTAGTGCATCAATCTAATACCACCACTACGTACCATCACAACTGCAGACTCCCATTTAATAGTAAAAGAAGATTGGGACGAACATAGCCGATGATATGTTTTGCTGAAAGATTTCGCATCCTGAGTTTCTGCCGCTTGATGCATGCTGCCAAGTATCTCTCTAAGACACATACTAGTAGAGTGCCACTTGAGCACACGAGTTTAACTTATATATAGGGAGAAATACATATACAAATGCACATGTGATCTGCTAAGTAGTCACACCCCTCTGCTGTACTTCTTTTTCTTCTGAGAGGAACGCACTCATTCAATTAGACCATGGGCTTAGCGAGCTCACTGACCAAGTTTGGGTAGTGCCCCGACTCCTGATCTTTCATGGCTGAAGAAAAGTGGTGCCTGGCCTAAAGCTGAGAAGTTTAGATTTTTTGCAGGCTTGCCTGAGGTAGCTGAAGCTGTTTGGTTGCACTTGTCGGTGCCAGGCTGCCAGCTTATGCATAAATATTTGTGTTGAACAGATTGAATCTTTAGCAGCAGGAGCGCGAGCTCATCAGGGTGCAAGTGAATACCAGATTCAGTTTTTCAACCTCACCCGATTTCATTTCTAGCATTTACTATATCATTTGACATTTATAACATGATATCAATACTACTATCTATGGTGTTCAATTTGTGTCATTAATTTCCTAGCATTTTCACTCTTGTTGCGATATTTGATTCATGAATGAGATAGAAAAAGATCACATCGCATTAATTTTTCGTCGTTGCTCCAGGCAAGATCATTGAGTGTCATCCAGATCTGGCACAATTTAAAGTTATGTATGCTTCTGCATGTGCTAGATTTCGAAGTGATTAACCCCTGCCACATTAAAGTTCCAACACATTGATCTATCGTGCTCTATAAATGAACAACACCTGGTGTGATGGCCAGGCACTGCATCGCCATCGTCTTCCTTGGTCTGTAGGTGTGTGTGGAGTCACCGAGTCAGCAATGGCGTCCTTAACCAATCTCTTATTACTACCACTTCTCTTGCTCGCCATCCACTCCCTTAGTCCTTCACTGTGCTATGTCAATCGAGCAGCTGCAATGGCACAACGGAATTCTACCAAAACCTCTGCTTACCGCACCTACATTGTGCTAGTCGAGCCACCTCCCTTGAATTCCGACGAAGACGCACACCGTCAATGGCACGAGTCTTTCTTACCGAGCACAAGCATCGGGGACTCCGGAGAGCCGCGTCTCCTCCACTCCTACATCGAGGTGTTCAGCGGCTTCGCCGCGAGGCTCACTGACGCCGAGCTCGACACGGTGGCCAAGAAGCCGGGGTTCATGCGTGTATTCCCGGAGCGGACGCTGCAGCTCATGACCACGCACACGCCAGAGTTCCTCGGGCTAAGGAAAGGCAATGGGTTATGGAGTGACGCCAGCTACGGCAAGGGAGTGATCGTCGGGCTACTCGACACCGGAATCCATGCACAACACCCTTCCTTCGATGGTCGTGGCGTCCCACCACCCCCGGCAAAGTGGAAGGGCTCATGCAAGGCTGCCCGGTGCAACAACAAGCTCATCGGTGCCAAATCACTCATTTTCGGAGGCGAGGATTCAGACGATTACGCGGGCCATGGAACGCACACCTCGTCCACGGCCGCCGGGAACTTCGTCACCGGTGCCTCGGTCGATGGTATCGGCACGGGCACCGCGTCTGGAATTGCTCCCGGCGCCCATATCGCTATGTACAAGGTGTGTAATGGCAGAGGTTGTAAAGAATCCAGCGTCGTGGCGGGATTGGACGCGGCCATCAAGGATGGGGTAGACGTGCTGTCAATATCTCTTAGCAGCATCACTAGTGTGAGCTTCGATAAGGACCCCATCGCCATTGGCGCGTTCAGCGCAATAACCAAGGGCATCATTGTGGTGTGTGCGGCCGGCAACAGTGGTCCCACTCTACGGACGATCACCAACGATGCACCGTGGTTGCTCACGGTCGCCGCTGGCTCGGTGGACCGGAGCTTCCATGTCGGCGTCCATCTTGGCAACGGCAAGTGCATTGACGGAGAAGCGCTCACCCAGACCGAGGTGGCAAACCGAACCTTCAAGACATATCCTCTGATGTTCTCCAAGGAACATCGGTTCTGTGAGAACGAGGATGGCCATTCTGTCTCCGGGAAGATCGTGGTTTGCCAAGCCACGACACCGATGATTCAGAATCCCAACATCCGTCGCATAATGGCTGCCGGAGCAGGTGGTGTGGTGCTATTCAACGACAAAGCCAATGGCTACACCACTGTTCTTCAGGATTACAACTCGAAAGTGGTGCAGGTGAGCACGGCTGATGGCGCCATCCTCGCAGCTTACGCGACGCCGTCAACAAGCAAACCCATGGCCACTTTAACCTACAATAACACCATGTTGGGTGTTCGTCCGGCCCCGGTTGTGGCGTCATTCTCTTCACGGGGTCCAAGCTCTGTCAGCCCTGGTGTTCTCAAGCCAGACATTCTGGCGCCGGGGCTCAACATCCTCGCTGCGTGGCCACCCAAAACAGGCTATGCATCGGGGCCTTTCGTCATCATGTCGGGCACATCCATGGCGACACCGCATGTTAGCGGCGTTGCGGCACTCATCAAGAGTTTGCATCCTGACTGGTCTCCAGCTGCCATCAAGTCAGCCATCTTGACGACGTCGGATGCCATAAACAGCACTGGTGGCTGGATCTTGAACGAGCAGCACAGGAAAGCTAGCTCATACGATAGAGGTGCAGGCCATGTGAGCCCCACGAGAGCCGCAGACCCTGGACTGGTGTACGACATCAGTGTGAGTGACTACGCCGGCTATATCTGCTGGCTGCTCGGTGAAGACGGCCTGGCGACCATCGTGCGCAACTCGAGCTTGACCTGTACGAAGCTGCCAAAGGTCAAGGATGTGCAGCTCAACTACCCAACAATAACCGTGCCGATGACAACGTCGTCGTTCACCGTGAAGCGGACTGTGACGAATGTTGGGCCAGCGGCGTCGACTTACAGGGTGAAAGTGGATGCACCCAATTCGCTGAGGGTCCGCGTCTCCCCTAAGACGTTGATATTCTCCAAGGCCGGAGAGAAGAAGACGTTCAGAGTGTCGGTGAGCTGCCACAATGTGGGCGAACACAAACTCGTCGAGGGAAGCTTAAGCTGGGTGTCCAAGGAACATGTGGTGCGGAGCCAGATCATTGCTGTCTCCAAGGTCGGCGGTCCTGCTCCCGCGCTATCGCCATGAGTGTTGTTCGTGCTGTTAGAATTTTGTGTGGTCTCAGTAATTATTGGTGCAATAAGGTAAGAAATTAGAACCAGAACCTGATCGTTCATATTTTCTTGAAAGAATTTGCATTCTGAGTTCCGCTGCTTCATGCTGCCTTGCATCTCTGTCCGAATTTACACTTGATGTGTCGACAACACATGTAATTTCGCCCTCTCCCTGAAGAAGAGTAGAATGTCACTTGATCACACGAGTTAAAAACATTCATGCCGCCGCAAATTGCCGCTGTCGCCTGTTCCATCCACCGCCACCACCCACGTACCAAGGTGAGGGACCTGAGGACGCGGCATGGGGAGGAAGAAGTTGCGGCCGTCACGAGCGAAGTGGCTTGGCTCCGGCGCCGCCGCTGCCGTGGAGCCGATGCGCCAAGCCGTAGCGGTAGTACCCCGTCCAAATTGAAGCGCACGACCAAGGGCGAGGCGAGGAGAGACATTGGTGGAGGTGGACGGCAGCATCTGTGATTGTCTCAGGGGCGACCACCGTGACCTCGCCGAGTTTCTTCTCATCGACGCGAGGCTCGACGGCGAGGAGAAGGATGGGGCCTTCTGTTCTGACCCCATTCCCCCAATACGGTTCTGAAGGTGAAAAGGAAACGAATCACAGGCGATTCCGCGGCTGGGAAGGATGAATCGCCTGATTTGAGGTCCGAGCCCTATGCCGACATCACCTTCCTCTCTAGGGTTCGAGCTCCAAAGACCACCATATCACTCCAGCGCCGTCAGTTTTGCGCAAAAGATTCTCACATATGTTCTTTCCCTCACGTCTCCTTCCGAACCTGCTATTTCCCTTACGCTTTTTCTCTCTTCAAATTTCTGTCCAACAGATGTGGAGTCGACCTGGTGCAGGTTACTAAGTGGGATGTTGAGCTGCAATTATTTGATGCTTGCCGTTTGGTGCTCTACAAAGGTTGGGCCAGTTGTTTAAAAAAAAAAAAAGGTTGGGCCAGTTTTTTTTTCAAGATTGCTTGTGCTAGGATTGGATTAAGATTAAATTTCGAAATGTTTGGATTCTTAGCTTTCCCAGTATACATGAATCTGTCTGAAAAAAGCATACATGAATCAGTGCAGGGAGTCCTCTTCTGATTGTTGTGCGATGGCAGCTACAAAGTTCACCAACAACTATCTTTAAGCTGTCAAGTTGCTTATGTCGTGTCAATCACCTGGTATCATTCCTAACGTAGAGGCTGCTCCCATTGGTTAGGAATTTACTGCCTCATTTCTTTCACCTCTTAATCCCTGTTCAAACAAATGATTCTTTACAGAATTTGTTGTCATGCTAGGAGTACAAAAGCTTCTAATTATTGGTACAATAAGATAAGAAATTAGAACCAGAACTTGATCGTTCATGTATTGTTGAAAGAATTTGCATTCTGAGTTCCGCTGCTTCATGCTGCCTTGCATCTCTGTCTGAATTTACGCTTGATGAGTCGACACAACACATGTAATTTCGCCCTCTCCCTGTAGAAAGTAGAATGCCACTTGATCACACGAGTTAAAAACATTCAAGTAAGTTACAAGGGAATAGTTCTCTATGTGGTCTGTTCACTATAGTTCATACCCCTCCACTGTAGCTTTAGCACAAACTCTTTTTTGCTGCTCTTTTTAATCTACCGCGCTAACTCGGTTTATTCTGTTTTGTAGAGACGTCTAAGGGACTAATTTCAAAGAAGTTGGCAAAAGAAAACCAGCTCTGCCGTTCCCGACCTTATTCAAAAAATTGTTGAGATAGAATTTCGTTTTGACCGCAACGCAAGAGAGCATAATTTCGTTCCATATGCCACACTTGCTTTTTTTTTATGAGGGTAATATGCCACCACTTGCTGACTCCCGTCATTCTGCACAATTTTGATTGAACGTTCAAAAATATCTCTGGACCAAGGTCCAGTAGGGCCTGCTCTCCATGTCGTCTATGTCAGTCCAGTTGTACCCAAGATATTGTTAGATTTTTATGGATTTGGCGCAATTAACATATAACAAATTCTGAAATCACAAATGGTTCATTCAATTTGGTTGCATGACATGTAGAATTTAGTTCCACATTTTTAGTGGGGAGAGAGATGGATCTGTTTATAAGGGCAGTTTTTTTACATACATTAAATGAGTATAAGAATAGGAACAGCTTATGCGCAGTTCGCCTATGCGGTATGTCACGCGTCCTGTGGCGTAAATCGAGTTCAAGTTTGAACCTGTTTTGGCGGAAGACTATTTTTTCGCATGGTGCATCAACTATGTGTACATGTCAACAAACATGTGCATCGTTGACACATGCCCTCTTTCTCCACCTCGTGACGTGAGTGTTCTCTATCTGTATTTTGTATCAATTTGGTTGCTATAGAGAAGAGAACATAACGGATTCAGAGCACACCACCCACTCCTTGTCTCGCCACTGCCTAGTTTGTGTTCCCGTGCTTCCAAACATTTTCACAGCTATCCATGAGAGCAGGCCTCCAAAACCTTGTGCATTGAGATTTTGATGGAAAGAAGAGTTTGGCTACAGGCCTGTGAAATTAGCACAACTTCATCCAAGTACATGGTCAAGAGACATTCTCCGTGACCCCCATTTAGTGACATAGCGATTTGTACTTCGAGGAACAGTATCACCCATGATAAAGCGAGCACCGATCTTGTGCAGTTTTATGGAACGCACCCGAGAAGCCTTTGCATTGCTTGACTTGTCTATCAAAATCAACACCGATGATGCAGTTGATCTAGACATGCGGAAGAGTGGGGCTGGCGGGACAGCGAGATCAGTATCAAGTTTCCTTTGGGCGTGGAGAAAACCACACCCAGGAGTGACAGACCCGCATGCCAACTGCTTCGTCCACGTTTGTGCTAAGTTCACCTGCACTCTAGAGGTGTCGGACTGTTGTGATTAATCTATTTACAATGCACTATGGCGCGCAGGTGCAATCTGTGCCATCGATTTCAGCTGTCCGGCGGCCAGGATTTAGCGTTGAAAATGCGTTGGGTCAACGCTGAAACCGACAGCTCAGGATTGCACCTGTGCACCATAGCACATTGGCAAAATCCGCGTTCGGACTGTTGGATGAACTCTCCTCCTAGCTTTCTCGTAACCAGCGTCCAAGCTGATTACGCTGGAGTTGAAGTTCAGGAATACTCTGCAAAGGAAAAAGAAAAAGATGATGGAAGGGCGTCGACCTCTACAGGTGTGCAAAATGATTTTCTAGTTTGCTAAAATCTAGCACGTGTATCAACTATCTAGCACGAATGCAGTTTTGATTGGTGACCCGTTCAACCTTACCTGGTCTCATCACTTTGATATTGTCATTTATGAGAAGATATATATAGATAGCACATTATATATGCAGCTATGAATTTGAACACTTAATTAGTTTCCATTTTTTATCAATAGTCCAATATATGCTCAGACGAAGTAATCTTCAAGATCGTGCAGCAAACAAAAAAAGATCCACTTTTTTGTCCACATCTCTCACCCCATAAAATTTAGATATACATTTATTACCAACGTTGCTGGCCTCCAACGTGATCTTACCAGATCATCCAGATTTGCCACAAATTAAAGTCATTTATTTTTTGCATCCGCTACATTTATCAAGTAATTAACTTGTGCCAAAAATACGATAAACTACATTGATCATTCGCGGTGTATAAAGATGAGCTGGTGGTCGATCCTGTTGCAGCATCGCCATCACCTTCATCCTTCCGTCGGTGTGCCTGGGTTCCAGCAATGGCGTCGTTTCCCAATTTCTTACTACCACCTCTCTTGCTCGCCGCCCTCTTTTATGCACCAGCGTTGTGCTACATCAGTCCAGCTACCGCAAGGGCTCAGCCGAATGCTGCAGAAGCCTCTGCATATCACACTTACATCGTGCTTGTCGAGCCACCGCACCCGGATGCCGGGGAAGACGCTCACCGCCAGTGGCATGAGTCTTTCTTGTCAAGCTCGCCTACCGGTGAATCCATCAAGTCCCGTCTTCTCCACTCCTACACCCAAGTGTTCAGCGGCTTCGCAGCGAGGCTCACCAGGGCCGAGCTCGATGCGGTGGCCAAGAAGCCCGGGTACGTGCGTGCGTTCCCGGACCGGACGCTGCAACTGATGACCACGCACACACCGGCGTTCCTCGGGCTCAAGAACGGCACCGGCTTCTGGAGCGACGCTGGCTACGGGAAGGGAGTCATCGTCGGTTTGCTGGACAGTGGCATCCATGCGACACACCCTTCCTTTGATGATCATGGTGTCCCGCCGCCCCCTTCAAGGTGGAAGGGCTCATGCGAGGCGGCCCGATGCAACAACAAGCTCATTGGTGCCAAGTCGTTTGTTGGAGACGACTCCGGCGATGAAGTTGGGCATGGAACGCATACCTCATCCACAGCGGCCGGGAACTTCGTCCCTGGCGCGTCAGACCATGGCGTGGGCACGGGCACCGCAGCTGGAATAGCTCCTAGCGCCCACGTCGCCATGTACAAGGTATGTGTCGGCAATGGATGTGATGAATCCGCCCTACTGGCTGGACTGGATGCGGCCATCAAGGATGGGGTGGACGTCCTCTCGCTCTCCCTCGGCGGCAGCAAGGGCACCAGCTTTGATGAGGACCCCATCGCCATTGGCGCGTTTAGCGCCGTATCCAAGGGCATCATCGTGGTGTGTGCGGCTGGCAATACTGGCCCCATGGCAGGCTCGATCACCAACGACGCTCCATGGTTGCTCACCGTTGCTGCCAGCTCGGTGGACAGGAGCTTCGGCGCTGAGGTGCGTCTTGGCAACGGCAAGAGCATCCCCGGAGAAGCGCTTACCCAAGAAGCGAAGAAGACGAGATCGAAGTCGTACCCTCTCCTCTTCTCCGAGGAACGCCGGTACTGTGAATACAACAATGATAGCTCCGTTGCCGGTAAGATCCTCGTTTGCGAGGCCATGATGTCAGCCACTCAAAAGTCCGACATCCGTAACTTAATTGACGCCGGTGCAGCTGGCGTGGTGCTCTTCAATGACGAGACCAGTGGCTACACCACAGTTCTTCGGGATTACAAATCCAATGTGGTGCAGGTAGCTGCGGAAGATGGTGCCATCCTCACATCTTATGCAGTATCATCAGAGAGCAGATCCATGGCCGCCTTCACGTACAACCACACTTTGCTTGGTATCCACCCAGCCCCCGTGGTGTCGTGGTTCTCTTCGCGGGGTCCAAGCTCTATTATCCCTGGTGTGCTCAAGCCGGACATTTTGGCGCCAGGGCTCAACATCCTAGCCGCATGGCCGTCAAACACAGGCTCTGCATCAGGGGCTTTCAACATCATATCCGGCACATCCATGGCAACACCGCATATTAGCGGTGTCGTCGCGCTTATCAAGAGCGTTCATCCTGACTGGTCACCGGCCGCTATCAAGTCTGCCATCTTGACAACATCAGACATCGTCAACAGCACCGGCGGCTCGATCTTGGACCAGCATCACGGGAAAGCTAGTGTGTATGACACAGGTGCCGGCCATGTGAACCCCACGAAAGCAGCAGACCCTGGTCTGGTGTACGACCTTAGCATCGCTGACTATGCGGGTTATATCTGTTGGCTCCTCGGTGACGAAGGCCTAGCAAGCATCGTGCGCAACTCAAGCCTGACTTGCAAGATGCTATCAAAAGTTGAGGACGTGCAGCTCAACTACTCGACGATTACAGTGCCGCTGACGCCAAAGCCTTTCACCGTGAACAGGACTGTGACAAACGTCGGGCCGGCGACGTCGACATTCACGGCAAAGGTTGATGCGCCAAAGTCATTGGTGGTCCGCGTCTTCCCGGAGACACTGACTTTCTCCAAGGCCGGAGAGAAGAAAACATTTAGCTTGACAGTGAGCAGCCATGGCGTGGGTGAAGAAGAACTCGTAGAGGCAAGCTTGACATGGGTGTCGGAGAAGCATGTTGTGCGGAGCCCCATCGTCGCATCCACCGGAGTGGCTGGTCGGTCGTCCGCACCAGCACCATCTCCGGTATTCGTGCCTTGAGATCGGCGAATGTTTCCATGTATCCCCGCTAATTCATCTGTAGTAATTCATAAACTTGTCACATAAAGAGAGGTGTTGGAACAAAATTCGTACCAATCAGTATAATTTATGTTGCAACATTTTGTGTCCTTTATAGTATACCGCTGCAAGATTTCGTGTTCTTAGCTGCGAACATCTTGTGGTCACATTCCTTGTATCCGTTGGATTTGTCAAATGCAGAGACATGAAGCTTTAAAGTCTTTTGTGGACGTGTCATTTAAATACATTATGAAGAATCCATAAAAGGCTTCCGTTTGATAATTAAATATATTTTCTAAGAATGGTAAAATTAACTATCTCTGTTTGAAACTTTTCTGTCTCAAATACTCAGGTTGTATATCCGTTGGATTTGTCAAATGCAGAGACATGAAGCTTTAAAGTCTTTTGTGGACGTGTCATTTAAATACATTATGAAGAATCCATAAAAGGCTTCCGTTTGATAATTAAATATATTTTCTAAGAATGGTAAAATTAACTATCTCTGTTTGAAACTTTTCTGTCTCAAATACTCAGGTTGTGGATAGTTGCTGGCCGCAGGGAATGCTGACGAACACCCGTTGAGAACGGAAAAAGCATAGATAAATTGGAGCGTTTGGCATCAACTTAAAACTTATGAAACCTCTGCATTCTGAAGCTGTATTGATCCCTGTATCTTTTTGTCAGATAAAACACAGCGTATACAGGTGAAATAGTGACTCAATGGTCAATTGTGTCGTTCAGGGCCTCACGGGCAATCCTTAACCAAAGGAACTCTCAGTTTCCGCTCTAGAGCAGAGCTTCTTCTAATTGTTCTTCCAAAGAACTGTGGGAATTGTTGGTGTTAATCTCATTACGTAAGCTCCATAGTTGTCGATACCCGTGTATAAATCTTTTCTTTGAAGGTTTTTTTTCGCGAACACGCAAAAGTTTTGTGTGTCGTCTTTGATAGATAGAGAGAAAAGGAGTTTGTACAGCGTTTCCGACATCAGAAAGATGTGGTTACATGCGTGCCTAGGGTGGTGGGCAGCCACAAAGCACGAAACAGAAAAACAGCGCCCAACTACCCTAGCGTGCTATCTCCAAATAAGACTCAGTCCTACAGCGTCAGAGAGTATCCATAGCTCCGCTTCGTCTGCGATCCTCCGACAGACCGTGTTGACCATCTCCGCAAATCGATCAAACCCGGCCGTTCCGCTCTTTCGAAAGGGCCCACTCGACAAGGAGCACCAGGGAGTCAAAGCCCTTCCGAGATCGTGGCGGTGCGCGTCGCCGAGCGTTCAGCCACCACTCGATCAAGGAGTCCCCAGCCTGTGGCAGAAGCAAAACAAGATTACACCGGTGGAGGACATTGTGCCACACCTCCCGAGCGAAGACACAACCAAGGGCGAGATGATCGAACGTCTCAGGGTCCTGATCGCAGATCGGGCAGTTCGTGTGCGAGTTCAGCCCATGTCGCTGTTAGGTCTTGTGTTCAGATGTTACCATCAGCATTCTCCATTCGAGATAATGTAACGAGCTCGACTGGCTAAGGGCATCTCCAGTCGCGCAATCCCTATACGCCGCCCGTTCGCGGCGTTTAACGCGAGCGCCGCCTGAAGGACGCCCTTCGCGACGTGTTACTGGGCCAGCCCGCTTAACGCTTCCCTCTTTTTTTTTTCTGTTTCTCTTTTCGTTTTCATTTTTTCGGTTTCTTTTTTCTTTTCTCTTTTGTTTTGTTTTTTCCTTTTCTAGTATTTTTCATTCTTTTGTTTTCTTTTTCGTTTCGTTTCTTTTTCTGTTTCTTTTTCTGTTTTGTTTTCGTTTTATTATTGTTTTTTGTTTTCTTAATTTTTTTGAAAAATGTATAATTTTTAAAAATAGTTCCAAACTCGAAATTGTTTATTTTTTAAATGGTTTCAAATTTACAAATGGTTCCATTTTTAAAATACTTCCAAATTTAAAATGGTTCCGAATTTAAAAATGTTTCCGAATTAAAAAATGGTTCAAAAATTGAAAATTTTCATTTTTGAAAACGGTTCCATTTTTGGAAATGGTTCCAAATTAAAAAGGGGTTCCG
Organism: Poa pratensis; assembly: GCA_947311845.1. Taxonomy (NCBI): domain Eukaryota; kingdom Viridiplantae; phylum Streptophyta; class Magnoliopsida; order Poales; family Poaceae; genus Poa; species Poa pratensis. The sequence goes on along the minus strand of CAMZMU010000063.1, from coordinate 126,950,518 downwards.
TTTTGAAAATGGTTCCAAATATAAAAATGGTTCCAAATTTTAAAAATGGTTCCAAATATAAAAATGGTTCCAAATTTTAAAATGGTTCCAAATTTAAAAATGGTTCCGAATTTAAAATAGTACCAAATTTAAAACGGTTCTGAATTCAAAATGGTTCCGAATTTAAATGGTTCCAAATCTAAAAATGGTTCCGAATTTAAAATGGTTCCAAAATTAAAAATGGTTTTAAATTTGAAAATTGTTCATTTTTTTAAAATTGTTCCATTTTGAAAATGGTCCAAATTTAAAAAATTGTTTCATTTTTTAAAATGTTTCCAAATTTAAAAACGGTTCCGTTTTGAAAATGGTTTCAAATTTGAAAACGGTTCCATTTCTGGCTCATCTGCATATATGGTCCACTATTAGTTTTTGGTGCACAATTATTTTAAGTTCACTATTACTTGTGGTTCATTTTTTATTAATATATTTTTTCATCCATATATTTTGTTCTCCAGCTTTTTCATCCACATTTTCGGTTCTACATGTTTTTCGTTCTTCTATTCCATTTTGAAAATGGTTCCAAATTTAAAATGCTTCCAAATTGGAAAATTGTTCATCTTTGAAAATGGTTCCAAATTTTTTAAAAATCATTTTTGAAAACGGTTCAATTTTTGGAAATGGTTTCAAATTTAAAAATTGTTTTATTTTGAAAATGGTTCCAAATTTAAAAATGGTTCTGAATTTAAAAATGGTTCTGAATGTAAAATGTTTCCGAATTTAAAACGGTTCTAAATTTAAAAATGGTTCCGAATTTAAAATGGTTCCATTTTGAAAATGGTTCCAAATTTAAAAATGGTTCCGAATTTAAATTGGTTCCAAAATTAAAAAATGGTTCTAAATTTGAAAATTGTTCATTCAATCAATTCTATTACAAACATATGTATAGTTTCTGCTCAAAACAAATCTAATGTTGTTTCTAAATGCTTAAGTTGTTTGCTATCAAGAACTATACCACACTGGAGCGCAGCGTGCACGGAAGAAAAAGGACGAGACGTGCAGAAAGATGTGTACAGAATCGTATCGAACCGAAGCGCAGTGAAGCGAAGCGAAACGAAACATATACGAAGCGAAGCGAAGCGAACCATATGCGAAGCGTGTCGAACTTTTTTTGGGCTGGCCCATGAAGTGCAGCTAGTAGGCAGCGCTGGAAGTTAGCGCCGCTAACGAGCGTCACAAAGCATCACCCCTCCAGTCGCCCCCCCCCCCCCCCCAGCACCCCCAGGAGGCCTAAATAGCGATGTTTGGCCTATTTAGCGCCGTTTTTTTCCCAGTCGACCTCCCAAAGGCCCAAATAGCGCCGTTTCACCCAAAACTTGCGCCGGCGCTCTCAGGCCAAACCCAGCCCACTGGGTTCCGCCCGGGGGCGCCGGCGTGAAGCAAACGCGCACAAAAACGCGGCGGGCCAGAGCTATCAGCGACGTGGGCGAAATTGCGCGCGAAATCTTAGCAGCGTCTTCATCTCCTCGGCTCCCCCGCTGGTCAAAAGCTGCCGGAGTAATGGCGTGCGCTTCGGCGGTTCTGCAGTCGCCAACGCGTCCAATCGCCTCCCATGCGGCGGAGTAACGGCGTGACACCGTATCGCCACCCCTGCGCTATATAATCCCCCACCCCCGCTGTGGCAGAGCACACTGCTCTCTCTCTCTCTCTCTCGTCGTTTGGCCCCATAGTCAGCTCGCCGTCACATTCCACCTCCCCTGTCGCCCCCACCCTACTACATCCTCGACGAAAGCGACGAGGACGAGGACGCGCCCAGGCCGAGCAGCATGTGGCACGGCAACGACGACGGCGCAGGCCCTAGCCACGCCACTCCGAGCGACTTCGACGGCGGCGGCGGTGACTACACCCAGTTCTACCGCCAGCTGGGGATGGACGGCGTGTAGATCGCCGTTTTTATTTTTTTATTTTAATTTGTGTTTTATTTCAAGTTTCTACTATGTAATCGGCAAGAAATTGCGCATTTTCTCTATATATGAACGAAATTCGTCTAAATTAAATGTTTTTCGCCCAAATTTTTTTTTGTTTGAATACTCAGCTACTCTATTGGGTTTCATGGATAGGAAAACGGCCCCCAGGCCGGCCAAAATAGCGCCGGAAAATGGCCTGGGGCCAACGACCGGAGATGCCCTGGTACCTGAGAACTTTGTGTACCGTGGTACCTGAGGAACATCCAGTCTTTCTGTGATCTTGTGTTGGCCACCATAGCTTGATCTTTGGATCCAGCAGAAATACCTGCGGTGCGACTGAAGAGTGAAGCCAAGGTGCGTGCATGTCGCTGAAACCAGCATGCGACGACAAAGAAGTCAATCAGTGGCAAGGAAAACATAGCAGCCTATACGTGTCTCCCCATGTAAGCTCGTGCGTGTCTCCCCCCGGAATCAACGTGTCCGCCTGCCACCTCTCGTGCACACCCACCGCCACCACCACGCACACCGCACGAACCAGCCAGCCATGTCGTCGAGGTCGGAGGGCAAGCGAGCAGGGGCGGACCTACGTTAACCCAGCCGGTGTCACTGGACACCCGGTAGAAATTCTGCTTACGTTATATGTAGTTCGTACTTGGGGCTTGGACACCGGTGAAAATGAATGCTGGACACCGGTTGGGCTATCAGAGCTGAGCGAGCAGAGAGAGATATGCAGTGAGCATGCGCGCAGGTGCGGCCCATCTAGAAGCCATCCGGTTGTCGATTGCATGGGGTGTCCTTGCATTGATCGATTGGATCATACTCTGTACGTACGTGCCTAGCATGCCTATTTTCGGCTGCTCGCCTCCTCTCGTCGCACAATCGCCCCTTGCCCGCTCGGTAGTCGTCAGTCACAAGCTAGACCTTGTGTGTGTATCTCAATTTTCTATTTCCCTTGTTGCCTAAATTGTCTAGTTAGGGTTTTAAAATTTAAGAGTATAATAATTGAGAATCTGATTACTGTGATTTGATAATTTTACTTAATGGTTCACATATATTTAGAATTTAGGATTATTTTTCGATCGTGCCAGCAATAAGATACACTATCGAGTAAGTTTACTTCGCGGCGAATGTACTCAATAAAATGACTTATTCATTATTTCTATTCTCGAATCACCAACCACAAATAACTTAACTCAATGTGCACTCGCGATAACATAATAATAATCGGTGAATTATTGGACATTTAATGTTACCCATCGCATATCATATTTGTTTTTTCTTGTAGTTCTTATGTTTTATTGTTCAATTTTACATGGTTTACTAAATTTTCAACTGGAATGCATCATTTTGGGAAGAATTGTTACTATCAAACATTTTAAGTTGTCGACTGTGTTTTTTTTTAATATATACTATTGCTTGTTATCCACTGTGTATGGTGCACAGGTGGACACCGGGACGTTTTTGTTCTAGGTCCGCCCCTGCAAGCGAGAGGTGTCGCGAGCGGTGGCGGACGCGCGGGAGGCGGTGCGCGAGATCACGCACTCCCGCACAGAGCGCGCGCGCGTGCTCGGAGACGGTGAGGGAGAGCAGCACCTCCGCGACGACGCCCACGTCGAGCAGCAGGCCGCGCAGCATGTTGCCAGGTTCCTCGCCGGCGTCACAGGGAATACGGCGGATGCCGAGCTCGTAGAGTTCATGGACAGCGGCGCCGGGACGACAGAGGAGACCAAGGACCCGGCGGCAGGGAAGGCGAGGAATCACTGCATGGACTGAAGAGGACGCGCGCCGCCACCGAGAAGGCAAGGGAAGGGGATGATCGAGAGGGTGCGGCGATGAGTAGTGGGCAGGTGCTTGTGTATTATGCTAGCAGTACACGGTACACCGATACCTTGAATACAGCCTGGAGTGTGCATCACGATATACCGTGAATAAAGGAACCTAATTATTCCAACCTGCGAACTTGCTGCAGCGGTGACGGCCGCTGCTCCGGCGACGCGCCTCATCGCCGGTGGCCGATGCATCCTCTGGCGTGGAGGCGCTACGCGGGCTCTGTTTGTAGCTGGGCCCCCGGCACACCCTCTCCCGTGTCTGTATGACCTGACCCAACGGGCTTGAATGCCTCACCATCTCAAGCCTAGCCAAAAATCCAATTTGGCCCCAAGAACACCCTCTGCCGCGCCGTGTAAACTGACCCAGTGGGCCTCGGTGAACGGCCATCCAAAGCCTAGCAAAGCAAAACAAAGATCGCCGGCCGCAGTTCGTAGAAAAAAAAAGTAGGCGTCGCTGACCTGATGCTGCTGTGCAGAAGGAAAGATTCCACTCCACAGGAGCTCCCTCACGTCCAGCGATACAGATTCATCAGTTGGCAGTGGATAATGAAGTACACAGAGGCAACGTGATGGCGAAACAGTGAAAGCTGCACGGTCCGGTCAGAGCACCTACAGCATCTACAACAGGGTCCCCTATAGGTCCAGGCGGACAGCCAGACGGATTTTAGGCCGAAAATCATCACCTAACAATCCCCTTTAAGTTCAGACCAAGCGTCCGGGCTATCCGGCAAAAACCTCAAAGCCAGCCCATATGTGGGCCGTTCGTACGCGTCCGCCCCGCCGAATCTGTCAACACGGACCCACCCCATTCACCCTAAACTGGACTGAAACTCCTGCTACTCTCTCCTCCTCTCTGTCGCCGCACCTCCTGCTCCGCCGTTGTTCCCATCGTATACCCGCCTCCGCCCCAAACCTCCAGCGGAAGTAGCCAAGTACTCGGCGTTCGCCTCCCGACATACAACTCGGTTGTAAGCTCCATCTCTGGTACGTTTTACATCGCCGAACATTCGCCTCGCTCTAAAAGTGTTCGTGTATTTGCCGGAGCCAGAATTTGATATCTAAAATTTGTAGGCATGGATTCGTCGGACGATGTGTAAGATTATTCGGCCGTAGATGAGTTCATGTACAAAGAGTTCATCGATGAGTCTAGTGAGGACGAGATGCTTGACGACGATGAGGTGGCCGCAATATCGATGATGTGCTTCCAAGAAGAAATGGACAAGAAGGAGGCTCATGTTCTGAACTTTAGGGGTCCATAAAAGGTAGGATTACCGTGGCACGTGATAGGATCAAAGGCGCGTGAGATCTCTACGACGATTATTTCAGTCTTGATCTGGTCTTCCATGAGGGGTTTTTCCAGCGTCGCTTCCGGATGAGCTCAAATCTATTCCGGCGCATAGAGGAAGAAGTGACTAAGTATGATGATTATTTCAAGTTGAGGTATGATTGATGCGGACAACTATCCTTCTCTTCTATGCAAAATGCACCGCAGCTTTGAAAATGCTAGCCTATGGAAAAGCCACGGATGCTGTTGATGAGTATGTCCGAATGTGAGAGAGCACATGCATTGAGGCTATGGTGAGATTTGCCTATGCTGTGGTCAAGGTGTTTGGACCGTAATATCTAAGAGAACCTAATGTCGAAGACACCGAAAGGCTGATGGCCATCGGAGAATCAAGAAGATTTCCAGATATGATTGGTCCAGTTGACTGCATGCATTGGTAATGGAAAAACTGTCCAACAGGCTTGCGTGGGCAGTACAAGTGCACACCCAACTACTTAATGATCTGGTGGAGCATATCTACATCCACATGGATAATTTGTGAATTTCAATTTCAAATATGTTGTCTGATACGTCTCCAACGTATCTATAATTTTTGATGTTCCATGTTTGTTTTATACCAATTGCTACATGTTTTGCAACTACTTTATGGCACTTTTATACATTTTTTGAGACTAACCTATTAACAAGATGCCGAAGTGCCAGTTCCTGTTTTCTGCTGTTTTCGTATTCCAGAAAAGCTAGTCTGGAAATATTCTCGGAATTGGACGAAACTTCACGGACATCCTTATTTTTCCAGAAGACACCAGATGGAGCGAAGAAGCAACAGAGAGGAGCCACAGGGGCCCCACACGCCACTAGGGCGCGGCAGGCCCCTTGGCCGCGCCCTGGTATGGTGTGGGCCCCACGGGGGTCGTCAGCCGCCGCCCTTTCGCCTACTTATTCCCCCCGAGAAAATAACCTTAAGTGCCCGAGCCATTATCCACAAAAAGTTCCAGAGACGCCGTCGCCGTCAACCCTAGCTCGGGACGGTCCAGAACCTCTTCCCGGCACCCTGCCGGAGAGGGGAATCGTCACCGGAGGCTTCTACATCGCCATGCCTGCCTCCGGAGTGATGCGTGAGTAGTTCATCCTTGGACTACGGGTCCATAGCAGTAGCTAGATGGTTGTCTCTCCTATTTGTGCCATCATGTTTAGATCTTGTGAGCTGCCCTACATGATCAAGATCATATTATTGTAATGCTACATGTTGTGTTTGCTGGGATCCGATGAATATTGAATATTATGTCAAGTTGATTATCAATCTATGCCCTATGTTATTTATGATCTTGCATGCTTTCCGTTACTAGTAGATGCTTTGGCCAAGTAGATGCTTGTAACTCCAAGAGAGAGTATTTATGCTAGATAGTGGGTTCATGCCTCCATTTAATCTGGGACAGTGACAGAAAGTTCTAAGGTTGTGGATGTGCTGTTGCCACTAGGGGTAACCCAACGATGCTATGTCCACGGGCATATGTGTTTGTTTACATTACGCGCTTTACTTAATGCGATTATCCGTTGCTTGCAACTTAATACCAACGGGGGACTCGGATGACAACCCGGCGGTGGATTATTAGTCATAGACGCTGTTGGATAACGGTCTATGTATCATGTCGTAATGCCCAATTAAATATCATAGTAATCATCATGCCATGTATTTGCATTGTCATGCGCTCACTATTTGTCAATTGCCCAGCTGTAATTTGTTTACCCAACATGTTAGTTATCTTTATGGAGAGACACCACTAGTGAACTGTGGACCCGGTCCATTCTTTTACACTGATTAAACAACCTCAAACTGCAAACTGTTCCTTTTTCATTCGCTGCAATTTAATACTCATTTTCCACACGAGACGTTTAATCCTTTGTTTTCAGCAAGCCGGTGAGATTGACAACCTCACTGTTTCGTTGGGGCAAAGTAGTTTGATTGTGTTGTGTGCAGGTTCCACGTTGGTGATCGAGTAACGGCGCCACCAACAACCTTCAGAAGAGTTGTTGCTCCTACTGGTTCGATAAACCTTGGTTTCATACTGAGGGAACACTTGCTGCTGGACTACATCAAACCTTCCTCTTGGGGTTTCCCAACGAGCAGGCACGCCTTGCATCATTGTCCGAATAATTTGAACTATTTTATTTGTGAATTCAAATTATTTGTATTTGTTTAGCTACTATTAATTATTGTAAGATTATTTGAATTATTTATTTTATGACTTCAAACTAGTTGTATGATGGACGTGCATACTTTGCATGTTTTTGGCTTTCCCAATTTGCAAGTTGTGATTGTAGTACACCACATTTGGGCTTGTCCGATCACTGTCTGCAACACAAGAGAAAGCTTAATAACATGAAGATTTCTATACCCATATTTTCCTCTCTCAAAATAATTTTCAGTGGCATCATGAATAAACTCAACAATGTAGCTATCACATAAAGCATTTTATCATGATCCACATGCATAAAATTATCATTACTCTCCACATAAGCATAATCAATTTCATTAGTAATAGTGGGAGTAAAACTATCACAACCATCATTGTAATCATCATAAATTGCAGGCATAGTATAATCATAATAAACTTTATCCTCCATAGTAGGTGGCACCAAAATACCACTATCATTATAATCATCATAAATTGGAGGCAAAGTATCATCAAAGAAAATTTTCTCCTCAAAACTTGGGGGACTAAAAATATCATATTCATCAAAACCAGCTTCCCCAAGCTTAGAGCTTTGCATAGCATTAGCAATAATGGTGTTCAAAGCATTTATAGTAATAACATTGCTACCATCATGCAAATAATTTTCCATAGGTTTTTTAATTTTCTCTTCAAAAGCATCATGTCCTAATTCAAGATAAATTTCATAAAGATCTCTAATTTTTTTGTTGTTTTCCATTAAGCCTAGCTAGTGAAATAAAAACAAGAAACAAAAAGATATAATTGCAGAATCTAAAGGAAATACCTTCGAGCACTCACACGTCAGCAACAGTGCTAGAAAATAGCTAAGTAGCTGGAGGATGTGAGTACCTTTTACCTTACCTCCCCGGCAACGGCGCCAGAAAATAGCTTGATGTCTACGCACGCTTCTATTCTCGTAGACAGTGTTGGGCCTCCAAGTGCAGAGGTTTGTAGAACAGCAGCAAGTTTCCCTTAAGTGAATAACCCAAGGTTTATCGAACTCAGGGAGATAGAGGTCAAAGATATCCCTCTCAAGCAACCCGCAATTAAGATACAAGAAGTCTCTTGTGTCCCCAACACACCCAATACACTTGTCAGATGTATAGGTGCACTAGTTCGGCGAAGAGATATTAAAATACGAGTGATATGGATGATTATAAGTAGTAATTGCAATCTGAAATAAAAATGGCAGCAAGCAAACATGAGCAAATGAGAGTAAACGGTGTTTCAATGCTTAGAAACAAGGCCTAGGGATCAACTTTCACTAGTGGACACTCTCAACAATAATAATATAATTGAATACATAGATATTCCTCTTCACTATGCTACTCTGAGCTATTCTCTCGTTGGATAACGAACACCAATCCACTGCGTAGGGCTATAACAGCACACCTTAAAGTCGCATTCCCATGTCTAGTTAACCCCACACTGTCAACTTGAGCGCCCTAGAAGGTACTAGACAAACACCGCAATTTCATAGAGACATCCAACGCAAATAATAACTCATGATAAGTATTCCTGTTATCTTTAGCCTAAGAGCCACACACGGGGCGCACACTGTCAACTTCGCACCGTGGGACAAAGGTGACTCCGGAGATTACATTAATAAAACCACTTGAGTAGCACATAATATAATGAAGAGTAACATCTATGGATTCAACTAGATTACAAAGCTCATGATCACATAAAGATCACACCATGGGAGAGAGAGATAAACCACATAGCTACCGGTAGAGCCCTCAGCCCCGAGGGAGAACTACTCCCTCCTCATCATGGGAGGCAGCAACGACGATGATGGAGGCGGTGGCGTCGATGGAGATGGCTCCGGGGGCACTTCCCCGTCCCGGCAAGGTGCCGAACAGAGACTTCTGTCCCCCGAATTAGGGTTTTGGATGGCGGCGGAGCTCTGGAACTTTTCTGGGGAAATCGTCGATTCTTTTGTGAGTTTTAGGTCAGGGGCAATATATAGTCCAAAGGGCGTCGCGAGGCGGTGCACGAGGAGACGACACCATACTAGGGCGCCTGGAGATTCCCTGCCGCGCCCAGGTATGGTGTGGGCTCCTCGTGGCCCATCTCAGCCTCCCCTTCTGGCTCCAGGTGTCTTCTGATAAAATAGGGGCCTCCGTAAATTTTCGTCCAATTCCGAGAATATTTCCAGACTAGCTTTTCTGGAATACAAAAACAGCAGAAAACAGGAACTGGCACTGTGGCATCTTGTTAATAGGTTAGTCCCAAAAAATGTATAAAAGTGACATAAAGTAGATGCAAAACATGTAGCAATTGGTATAAAACAAGCATGGAACATCAAAAATTATAGATACGTTTGAGACGTATCAGCATCCCCAAGCTTAGTTCCTACTCGTCCTCGAGTAGGTAAACGATAAAAACAAAATAATTTTTGAGGTGACATGCTACCAACATAATCTTGATCTAATAATGATGTAATGGTAAGTGAGCTGAGATCAAATCATTCAAAGCAAATGTCTATAATTGATATTAAATAAGAGATAATAAAGCAAAATAGTTAAAAGCTAAAAGTTTTCATGAATGACGGCCTTTAAGACATGAAACCGTACAAGGTTCATTATAGATGTTTTAAGTATCCAGTGTAGGAGTTCTATCCTTCAATTCCAAGCATCAAGCAATTTTTCATAACATAGAGAACGGATCCAGTCAAGTAAAAGTAAACACGAACGTCATGAATCCACTGTTTCGAGGTCTACTCAACCGGTGAGCGTAAGCATTTAGTTTGGCACCAGGATGTTATGGCAAAGAGAACGTTAATGGGGGTTTGGAAGGCCAATGGAAGAAAGTCTCACAAAGCTATAAGTGATCATTAGACAAGAGGAAGTCTTATAATCGAAGCTATGCAAGGAGTAGTGATTGCCATGCAACGGATGCACATAGAGCTATATGTGTATGAAAGCTCTCCAATGGAACTAGTGGGGGTGCATCCAACTCGGTTGCTCACGAAGACCTAGAGCACTTTTGAGGAAGCTCATCATTGGAATATACAACCCAAGTTCTATAACGTAAATTCCCCACATAGTTATACTAGTAAAACATGAAAACTCTCTCAAATGGAGCATAGGTGCTAAACATGAGCACAAATATGATAACTATGAATACTGCAGGTGCTAAACATGAGCACAACTTTGATAAAGGATAGTAGTGTTGCCCCCCTTTTTCTTTATTCTTTTTTTTTTTTTTTTTTTTTTTTTTTTTTTTCTTTTTCTGTTTCTCTTTTCGATGGCCTCCATGGCTGTTTTCAAAAGGGGCAAACACTCTAATATGATTACAACTTTTGGTACAAATAACTCATAATGAACAAAACATGATGTATAGAACTGTATGCCTCTGCCAGTGTAGCAGGATGTGCAATGATCCAGCGTAACATGGGTAAACCACACATCAGCTATATAGAATCATGCAAAGCAATATATAAATGATAAATGACAACAAGTCATGTAATGTAAGATGGAAGTTGCATGGCAATATATCTCGGAACAGCTATGGAAATGCTGTGGTAGGTAGGTATGGTGGCTGTTTTGAGGAAGATGTATGGGTTTATGTGTAGGAGAACAAGAGGAAGTCCTCCCACGGGTTTTGGATGTACTGGCGAAGTTTGCACCAACTCTCATTGTGAGAAAGGCAATGCACAGCACCGAAGAGGCTAGCAAATTTGGATGGTGGAAGTGCCAAAACCGTAGCTTAACATTAGTCAAAAAGAACTCACAAGTTTATTGCAAACAACTAGCAGGTTCAACATTAAGCGCATGGTTAACATTTACCCCAAGGAGGGCCGTTCACGGCGGCACAAGTACCCCGTTAGATCCCTCGACCTTCACACACAACCTAGTTATTACGAACCACTTTTCAGACATGGAAAGCTATCAAGTCCAACTACACCTTCAACAATTTTAGTGTTTGTAGTACGGTGCAAGCTTAAAGACAATAATCCACTAATGATTTTAACTTAATTAACCAGCAAGCTTTACCATCTATTACTTAATACCTCAAAACGTTTGCAAGGAATCAGGTTATCAAAGTTCAATGATCTACAAGATTATGCAAGTTTTTCATTATACCACTACCACACGCAACATTTTCTGAACCAACATATTAACCAAGCAACTCTCCAAACAAATATAAGTGAAGCAAGAGAGTACTTTCTACAAAAGAACTAATAGCTCTGACAAGAGATACATGAAAACAAGAGCTAGAAGCTAAACAGCGTGAAAATTGAATACTCAACAGATATAAGTGAAGAACAAGAGTATTCCAAGAAAAAGCGGAGCGTGTCTCTCTCCCAATCAAGAATGTTGTGATCAAGCTTATTGAAAATAAAAGACAATACTGAAAATAAAAGCACACAGACGCTCCAAGAAAAGCACATATGATGTGAAAGAATTAAAATATAGTTTCACTAGAGATGACCTGATAATTTTGCCGATGAAGAAGGGGATGCCTTGGGCATCCCCAAGCTTAGACGCTTGAGTCTTCTTGAAATATGCTGGGGAGATCCATGGGAGCCTCCCCAAGCTTAAGCTCTTCACTCTTCTTGATCCTATTATCACCCTTCTCTCTTGACCCTTGAAAACTTCCGTCACACCAAACTCAAAGTAAATCTCATTAGAGGGTTAGTACTCAAAAATTTTAATCCACTGGTTCTGTTGTGACACATTGCAAGAACTCAATAAAACATTAGCTACAGCCCTCCAATAGAAAGCCTTGCCTAAAGCCCACAAGAGACAATGCAAAAAACAGAGACAGAATCTGTCAAAACAGAACAGCCAGTAAAGATGAATTTTTTCGAGGCACTTACAACGCTCAGATAAAAAAACTTTGAACTAATGAAAGATTCAGACATTCATAAAGATTACGCAAAAAAGTTTCAGATTTTTTCAACAATCTGGTGATTTAGGATTTTCGTACAGTGGACAGCAAAAATCTGTTTCTGCGCAGCAATCAAAATTAAGCATCGTCTTAACACTAGAGGCTACTCTTGGCACAACAATGCGAGAAAATAAAGATACAAAGGAGTTGCTACAGAAGTAAACAACTCCTTGACTCAATAAAGAAAAATTGCAGAAAATAAAAAATGGGTTGTCTCACATAAGCGCTTTTCTTTAACGCCTTTTAGCTAGGCATAGTGATTTTTATGATGCTCACATAAAGATGAGAGTTAAAATAAAAGAGAGCATCAAGAAGCATATATAAAACATGTTTAAATCTAACACTCTTCCTATGCATAGGAGCCTTGTAAGAAAACAAATCAATGTAGCACAAAGAGACTAGCGTAGGAAACCAAAACAAGTGCACTTCAAAACTTTCAACATAAAGAGAGAGACTTAATATTATTGTGATATATGAAATCCATGTCTCCCTCTCTCATAATGACCAGTAGGTCTTAAAGAAACCATCATATAAAAGCAACACAAGAGAAAGCTCAAAACTTTCATCACAAAGAGAGGAAATTTAATAACATGAAGATTTCTATACCCATATTTTCCTCTCTCAAAATAATTTTCAGTGGCATCATGAATAAACTCAACAATATAGCTATCACATAAAGCATTCTTATCATGATCCACATGCATAAAATTATCATTACTCTCCACATAAGCATAATCAATTTCATTAGTAATAGTGGGAGTAAAACTATCACAACCATCATTGTAATCATCATAAATTGCAGGCATAGTATAATCATAATAAACTTTATCCTCCATAGTAGGTGGCACCAAAATACCACTATCATTATAATCATCATAAATTGGAGGCAAAGTATCATCAAAGAAAATTTTCTCCTCAAAACTTGGGGGACTGAAAATATCATATTCATCAAAACCAGCTTCCCCAAGCTTAGAGCTTTGCATAGCATTAGCAATAATGGTGTTCAAAGCATTTATAGTAATAACATTGCTACCATCATGCAAATAATTTTCCATAGGTTTTTTAATTTTCTCTTCAAAAGCATCATGTCCTAATTCAAGATAAATTTCATAAAGATCTCTAATTTTTTTGTTGTTTTCCATTAAGCCTAGCTAGTGAAATAAAAACAAGAAACAAAAAGATATAATTGCAGAATCTAAAGGAAATACCTTCGAGCACTCACACGTCAGCAACAGTGCTAGAAAATAGCTAAGTAGCTGGAGGATGTGAGTACCTTTTACCTTACCTCCCCGGCAACGGCGCCAGAAAATAGCTTGATGTCTACGCACGCTTCTATTCTTGTAGACAGTGTTGGGCCTCCAAGTGCAGAGGTTTGTAGAACAGCAGCAAGTTTCCCTTAAGTGAATAACCCAAGGTTTATCGAACTCAGGGAGATAGAGGTCAAAGATATCCCTCTCAAGCAACCCTGCAATTAAGATACAAGAAGTCTCTTGTGTCCCCAACATACCCAATACACTTGTCAGATGTATAGGTGCACTAGTTCGGCGAAGAGATATTAAAATACGAGTGATATGGATGATTATAAGTAGTAATTGCAATCTGAAATAAAAATGGCAGCAAGCAAACATGTAGAAAGTGGAGTAAACGGTGTTTCAATGCTTAGAAACAAGGCCTAGGGATCAAACTTTCACTAGTGGACACTCTCAACAATAATAATATAATTGAATACATAGATATTCCTCTTCACTATGCTACTCTGAGCTATTCTCTCGTTGGATAACGAACACCAATCCACTGCGTAGGGCTATAACAGCACACCTTAAAGTCGCATTCCCATGTCTAGTTAACCCCACACTGTCAACTTGAGCGCCCTAGAAGGTACTAGACAAACACCGCAATTTCATAGAGACATCCAACGCAAATAATAACTCATGATAAGTATTCCTGTTATCTTTAGCCTAAGAGCCACACACGGGGCGCACACTGTCAACTTCGCACTGTGGGACAAAGGTGACTCCGGAGATTACATTAATAAAACCACTTGAGTAGCACATATATAATGAAGAGTAACATCTATGGATTCAACTAGATTACAAAGCTTATGATCACATAAAGATCACACCATGGGAGAGAGAGATAAACCACATAGCTACCGGTAGAGCCCTCAGCCCCGAGGAGAACTACTCCCTCCTCATCATGGGAGGCAGCAACGACGATGATGGAGGCGGTGGCGTCGATGGAGATGGCTCCGGGGGCACTTCCCTGTCCGGCAAGGTGCCGGAACAGAGACTTCTGTCCCCCGAATTAGGGTTTTGGATGGCGGCGGAGCTCTGGAACTTTTCTGGGGAAATCGTCGATTCTTTGTGAGTTTTAGGTCAGGGGCAATATATAGTCCAAAGGGCGTCGCGAGGCGGTGCACGAGGAGATGACACCATACTAGGGCGCCTGGAGATTCCCTGCCGCGCCCAGGTATGGTGTGGGCTCCTCGTGGCCCATCTCAGCCTCCCCTTCTGGCTCCAGGTGTCTTCTGATAAAATAGGGGCCTCCGTAAATTTTCGTCCAATTCCGAGAATATTTCCAGCCTAGCTTTTCTGGAATACAAAAACAGCAGAAAACAGGAACTGGCACTGTGGCATCTTGGTAATAGGTTAGTCCCAAAAAATGTATAGAAGTGACATAAATTAGATGCAAAACATGTAGCAATTGGTATAAAACAAGCATGGAACATCAAAAATTATAGATACGTTTGAGACGTATCAATATGCCTTAGATGCTGTGGTTGGAGGAGATTTCCTTCGTCATGATGGGGATCAAGCTTTTAATGCTATTAAAAAGTTGATTACAATTTCTAGCCCTCCAATTAGTAAAATTGATTTGGTTCTCACAAGCATAAATGATAGATTAAATGCTCTTGAAACAAATATATCTGGTCTAAAAGAGGGTATAATCAGATTCGTGAACACTATGATAAGGAGCCAATAAACTTTGAACCATCGGGATGGATTCCTTCTATGAAAGTTGTTATCAATGGTGAAACCTTCCATGCTCGATGTGATATCATGTCTGAATTCTGTTTAATGCCTAGTGAAATTTATGATTCCTTAAACCTTTTGGGGCTTTCTAAATGTGAAGATCTGATAACTTTAGCTGATAACACCATTAAAATACCACAAGGTGCAGCCGAAGGGGTATTTACAAAACTCTTGGGGATAACAGTATCTATTGATTATGTCGTCATTGAATGTGCAGGAATAGGACAAATTACGCTTGGGAGATCCCTTCTGAAATGCTTTGGAGCAACAATAGACGTAGGCCGAGGAGTTATGAATTTCGCCTCCTCACCTATGTGCAACCAAATATTTCCTAGAAGAAAAAGTAAGAGGGGTAAGCGTAAGATTGTGGATGCTTCTTCACTTGGTAATACTTGATGCATGCTTTGTGCCTAGCTAAAAGGCGTTTAAGAAAAGCGCTTATGGGAGGCAACCCATTTTATTTTTCTGTAATTTTTCTTTTATTGAGTCAAGGTGTTGTTTACTTCTGTAGCAACTTCTTTGTATCTTTATTTTCTCGCATTGTTGTGCCAAGAGTAGCCTCTAGTGTTAAGGTGATGCTTAATTTTGATTGCTGCGCAGAAACAGATTTTTGCTGTCCACTGTACGAAAATTATAAAATCACCAGATTGTTGAAAAAATCTGAAATTTTTTGTGCGTAGTCTTTATAAATGTCTGAATCTTTCATTAGTTCAAAGTTTTTTGATCCGAGCGTCGTAAGTGCCTCGAAAAAATTCGTCTTTACGGACTGTTCTGTTTTAGACAGATTATGCCTTTTTATTTTGCATTCTCTCTTTTACTAGTGTTGAGTGGAATTCTTTTTTTGGGTGGAAGAGCTTCACATAACATCAGTGGCTGTATCTAATGTTTAAAGTAACGAGTCATATTGCGTCTTTATAGAAAATGTGAATTTTTATTTATGCACTAACCCCTCTAATGAGATTTACTTTGAGTTTAGTGTGACGGAAGTTTTCGAGGGTCAAGAGAGAAGGGTGATAATAGGATCAAGAAGAGTGAAGATTTTAAGCTTGGGGAGGCTCCCATGGATCTCCCCAACATATTTCAAAAAGACTCAAGCGTCTAAGCTTGGGGATGCCTTCTTCATCGTCAAATTATCAGGTCATCTCTAGTGAAACTATATTTTAATTCTTTCACATCATATGTGCTTTTCTTGGAGCGTCTGTGTGCTTTTATTTTCAGTATTGTCTTTTATTTTCAATAAACCTTGACTGGACCCTAGCATTCTTGATTGGGAGAGAGACACGCTCCGCTTTTTCATGAGAATACTCTTATTCTTCACTTATATTTGTTGAGTATTCATATCTAGCGCTGTTCAGCTTTTAGCTCTTGTTTTCATGTATCTCTTTTCAGAGCTATTAGCTTTCTTTTGTAGAAAGTACTCTCTTGCTTCACTTATATCTGTTTGGAGAGTGGTTGAATAAATTGATTGGTGTTTGGTTGGTTCCTAAAATGTTGCATGTGGTAATTGGTATAAGGAAAAACTTGCTTAATCTTGTAGATCACTATTATGGATAACTTGATGCTTGTCAATCATTTTGAGTTAACAAGTAGATCATGATTAAATTTGTGCATCACATGAGTTAAGCCTATTAGTGAAGAACTACCGTAAAGCTTGTTGAAAATTTGGTTTGCATCGGTGGTATCTCTAAGGTCTAGATATTTTCTAATAAACGGGTTTGGTTAACAAGGAAGACGGTATGAAGTCTTATAACGTTTGAAATATGTTTGTCATATAAAACTTGGTGTACGGGTTGATATTCTTGTTTGCTTACATAACCTTGCTAGCCTAAACTCTGTACTGAGAGGGAATGCTTCTCGTGCATCCAAATCCTTGAGCCAAATTCCATGCCATTTGTGTCCACCATAACTACCTATATGTGGTATTTCCTTGCCACTCCAAGTAAATTTTTCATGTGTTACCTTTAAATTATTCAAAATGTTATTATTCCCTTTTTGTGTCAATGTTTACGAGCTCATGGGGAATTAGTGTGGTTATTCTTTATTCTGGTTGTCAAATGGACTTTCACACCTGGACTAGCGGCATATACATCCGCTTATCCTCTAATTTTGCAAAAAGAGCTGGCAACGGGGTGCCCAGTCCCAATTAATTACAACTTTAACCATTAATTCTCTTCACACTTTTGCCCTGATTCATCAGTAAGCAATGACAACACAGTGAAATATCTGCATGTGTGTAAACCAAAGAGAAAAAGGGATGATCTGCCTTGCTGGTAGAAATAACGTCCCTATGGGAGCCGCTCTTGAAAGTTCGTTTGACAGGTAGAATACTGTTATCACCCGCTACCATTCGTTGACAATTAACAAACACCTCTCAAAAATAGATACTCCTCCATGGTATGTGATTGATGGAAGGCACCCGAGGATTCGGCTAGCCATGGCTTGTGTTGATTGAATACACCTTTTATTAGAAACTATTGCTTTATGAGTTAACACCTATGCAAAACAGTTTGATGCTTGTCTTGAAAGTACTATTCATGAAAACGTTTAGCTTGTGTGATTCATTGTTTACTCATTATCTAATTGGTAGCAAATTATAGACCATTGACTTGGATCACTTCATTCATTTACATGTGCCTTACAATATTATATGATCAAGATTATGTTGGTCGCATGTCACCTCAAAAATTATTTTGTTTTTATCGTTTACCTACTCGAGGACGAGCAGGAACTAAGCTTGGGGATGCTGATACGTCTCCAACGTATCTATAATTTTTGATGTTCCATCTTTGTTTTATACCAATTGCTACATGTTTTGCATCTACTTTATGGCACTTTTATACATTTTTTGGGACTAACCTATTAACAAGATGCCGAAGTGCCAGTTCCTGTTTTCTGCTGTTTTTGTATTCCAGAAAAGCTAGTCTGGAAATATTCTCGGAATTGGACGAAACTTCACGGACATCCTTATTTTTTCAGAAGACACCAGATGGAGCGAAGAAGCAACGGAGAGGAGCCACAGGGGCCCCACACGCCACTAGGGCGCGGCAGGCCCCTTGGCCGCGCCCTGGTATGGTGTGGGCCCCACGGGGGTCGTCAGCCGCCGCCCTTTCGCCTACTTATTCCCCCCGAGAAAATAACCCTAAGTGCCCGAGCCATTATCCACGAAAAGTTCCAGAGACGCCGCCGCCGTCAACCCTAGCTCGGGAGGGTCCAGAACCTCTTCCCGGCACCCTGCCGGAGAGGGGAATCGTCACCGGAGGCTTCTACATCGCCATGCCTGCCTCCGGAGTGATGCGTGAGTAGTTTATCCTTGGACTACGGGTCCATAGCAGTAGCTAGATGGTTGTCTCTCCTATTTGTGCCATCATGTTTAGATCTTGTGAGCTGCCCTACATGATCAAGATCATATTATTGTAATGCTATATGTTGTGTTTGCTGGGATCCGATGAATATTGAATATTATGTCAAGTTGATTATCAATCTATGCCCTATGTTATTTATGATCTTGCATGCTTTCCGTTACTAGTAGATGATTTGGCCAAGTAGATGCTTGTAACTCCAAGAGAGAGTATTTATGCTAGATAGTGGGTTCATGCCTCCATTTAATCTGGGACAGTGACAGAAAGTTCTAAAGTTGTGGATGTGCTATTGCCACTAGGGGTAACCCAACGATGCTATGTCCACGGGCATATGTGTTTATTTACATTACGCGCTTTACTTAATGCGATTATCCGTTGCTTGCAACTTAATACCAACGGGGGACTCGGATGACAACCCGGCGGTGGATTATTAGTCATAGACGCTGTTGGATAACGGTCTATGTATCATGTCGTAATGCCCAATTAAATATCATAGTAATCATCATGCCATGTATTTGCATTGTCATGCGCTCACTATTTGTCAATTGCCCAGCTGTAATTTGTTTACCCAACATGTTAGTTATCTTTATGGAGAGACACCACTAGTGAACTGTGGACCCCGGTCCATTCTTTTACACTGATTAAACAACCTCAAACTGCAAACTGTTCCTTTTTCATTCGCTGCAATTTAATACTCATTTTCCACAAGAGACGTTTAATCCTTTGTTTTCAGCAAGCCGGTGAGATTGACAACCTCACTGTTTCGTTGGGGGCAAAATAGTTTGATTGTGTTGTGTGCAGGTTCCACGTTGGTGATCGAGTAATGGCGCCACCAACAACCTTCAGAAGAGTTGTTGCTCCTACTTGTTCGATAAACCTTGGTTTCATACTGAGGGAAAACTTGCTGCTGGACTACATCAAACCTTCCTCTTGGGGTTTCCCAACGAGCAGGCACGCCTTGCATCATTGTCCGAATAATTTGAACTATTTTATTTGTGAATTCAAATTATTTGTATTTGTTTAGCTACTATTAATTATTGTAAGATTATTTGAATTATTTATTTTATGACTTCAAACTAGTTGTATGATGGACGTGCATACTTTGCATGTTTTTGGCTTTCCCAATTTGCAAGTTGTGATTGTAGTACACCACATTTGGGCTTGTCCGATCACTGTCTGCAGACCCGTCCGGACGACATGTCCACGGACAGTTTGAGAGTTGAATTTGACGACTCCAGTTGGAGATAGCTCTCAGTCACCCAAAAGATTCATGATGAGATGAGGGCACCGTACCGGATGCCTATCGGTTTAGGTACGTAGTACGATGCAAGTGGCGCCATGGCTCCCACTCTCTTCTCCGATACGACATGGTCAGCTCAGCGGCGCACGTCTCCCCGTCGGCCGCCAGGTCAGGGCCCATACGTAGGTGCCGGCGGGCGGCAGCGGCCCCGTGCGAGGAAACATACGATATGATACGGCGGCCCTCCGGCAGAGTCCCTTCTCGCCGGCCGGTGTGGATGATGATACAGTGGCATGTGGCCGCCGTTGTACATGCATGATGGCCAGGCATCAGGCGCCGGCGTGGCTAGATCCAACCTGGCTGGCCGTGCCTCCTGAGTGGATAAAAGAACCAGCTCCCACAGCGTATACGAACCAACTGTTCTCGCGCATCTCATCTCCCCAGACCGAAGAAAAGTATTTCCTGGACGACCCTGACGCATCATGAGAGATTCTCCTCATAATTTTACTCCCACCATTAGATTCAGCTCAAACTTGTTGTGAGATCCAGCTGATGTTATCTTCACTAGTAAAAAATAAATAGGCCATTCGATCGTCTAAGGCTCCTCCTGTAAGGCTGTAACAAACTACAGGAGCTTGGTCTAGCAGCATCGGAACTTGAATTCTTGACTGGCCTGTCTATCGATCAAGCTCATACACTTTCCACACAGTACTAGTGCTCCTAGTACGACTAATCTCAAACGATGCGAGGCAATAGCATTTCCAGCGGATGTTTCCAGCGGATGATGCAAAATAGGGGCACACAAAACTCTCCCAGTAGACATCGAACGACTCATCAGAGCTCACGCCGGAACCTCTCCAACGCCGCCTTGTCGTCCCGGCGGATACGCAGCTACGCGTACACGCGGTGGTTCTCCTGCTCGCGAGTCACCATCCAAACCTCCGGGCTGAGTAATCGGCAACCTCCAAGCTCTCCACCTCCGGGAAGTAGAGGTTGGTGCAGGGGCGGCCGAACCGCCACGTCGCCGCATCGAATGCGCCTGTGGCAAGCTCGAGCGACTCGAAGATCCCCATACACCACCGATGCCTGTTCTGGGTGCTTTCCGCGGACCATCGCCCGGACGCCGCAGTCGCACGCCGTGGAACCGCTGCTCCTTAGCACGCGTCGACGGAGGGCACGAATCGGCGGCGAATCCTTAGGGGAATAGCGTGGGGGGGGGGGGGGGGGGGGGGCGATGGCGTTACGAGGGCTGTGGCGGCGCAGCTGGCAGTCGTGGGCGGTGGGGAGGTATTGGGAAAAAGACAAGGTGGCGGCTGGGTAGCCGCGGGGCCGTGTTTATGTGATAGGACACGCTCGTTTGGTGCCCTAAATTTGCAGCACGAGAAGCAACTCTGTAATGCTCGATGCAAAAAACGTGGGACATTTTTAACAGATAGGACGAGCACGTTGATTCAGAAATTTTTCTGGCTCCCTCTCACTTTTGCTGCAGAATTTCTTCTGTCAATTTGCGCCGAAAATGACATCACAAATATAATTATGAATGAAATGGTAACAAAATATGGGAAATTAAGAAGAATGGTCACTGTTGATTCATTTTTACAACGTAGAAACCTGCTTTATTGTTATAGAATCTATTATAACCGATTTTGACCACTGCTTAAATGAGCTATGTTCAAAGTTGTTTAAAATTCTCTTGCATTGACTCTAGCAACACATTTTTTTAGATTCAGAATAACCTTGCTCTTCGTACATGGAATTATTATTTGATAATGTGATAAAGCAAGCGAGGGATATTCAAAATCCTTTATCGAGAAAATTATGGAGGATTTTCAAGAAAATGGACATATGCCATTGGTATGTTTTTAGGTTTTACTTATATAAAATATATAACATTTCAATTATACTAATTTATTATGAATATAAGTATGTTAATGTCTCGACACTATTTAGTCTTTACATCATTTTTTTAGTTCGCCCTATCTAAAAATTAATCGTCCTTCGCCATTGTTTGTACACATGGTCTGCGGCAAAAGTAATACCACAATCTTGTTCTTGCCACTTGTTTGCAAGAATTAACAAGGAAGGTATGCACGGTTGGTTGTCTACCTAAACAGGCAAAGGAATCAAAACAAGTACAGACAGTAGGAATTTTGGGCTCCTGAGTTCTAGTTCTCCCTTATTTTAAACAAGTTTTAAAAGTTTGAAAGAAAATCTTGTTGAACTCAATGATATATACTACGAGCCTGCTAAACCTCATTTTGAAACACTATCTATTATAAGCTACAGAATGAAAAAAAAAGTATCGAGTATAGAGAAAAATGCATATTTTCAAAACTAGTACAAAATTAATTAAGATTTTTTATTTTTGTGTAGCCTAGATTCAAAAGAATTCAGCTGTACGATTTTGCATGCTTGTAGATACATCATTGACTACATCCAACAGTTTTTTAAAAATTTCCAACTTTTCTAAATTTTGTTTACGACTTTAAAAAAATATAAGGATCAGCAGAACTCGAGAGGAAAAAAAATGGGTACAAGCATCGGAACTTGAATTGTTGGCTAGCCTATCAAACTGATGCACTCTCCATATGATATTATTGCTCCTGCACTCTCCATAATATACTAGTGCTCCTAGTACTTGCTAATCTCAAACGATGCGAGCTAACTACTTAATCAGGCTCCACTGATCCCTCATAGGTTTTGCCCCTTTTGGAATGAGATGCAACGATCAGTGGCTGGAGCCAGCCACTCTAAAAAGGAGAAATTCCGAAAACTGCATTCACAGAAAAGAAAAAAAATCGTACTGTAGTCCTTGGAATATATAAAGGCATAGGGGTGGTACAGCAGTACTATGTGCAGCGTAAAAGAAGCTGGAAATGAGGTGGTGCTACGACGAGTAGTCTATTTGGAAAGGAATTTGGCTCTCCCATCAGCGCGAAATGTCAAGTTCCCATTGGCTCCAGAGACGTATCTGGGGCGCAGGGATAACCCTAGGCAGCATTTCTTTCTCTTCTTTTGTATTCTTTCCACGCAAAGAAATGCTTCGAGGACATGGACACATGCGGCAAAGCTCTCAAAACTTTGCACTCAGCAAGCTGCATGATGCACATATCCTTTCGGTTTCTTCGCAAACTGCATATTTTTCTGTCCGGTGTTTCTGCAAAGGATTATCATGTTTTTGCGCAAAAGCTTGGGAAAGAAGGCAAGCTTTATTCTTCATCATGACATCACATGAATGAATATAGAGTACTGACTAACTGCTAATATACTAGATTAGTACACCCTCTGTGTTATCAGTTATCACCATGCATGCTCCACATAGCAGCCACTCAGAAGTCACTGCCTGAGCATGTGCTCCATGCTTCTTTATGCCAGTGCAGCGATTAAGAAACTCGAAACTGCAGCATCATGAAAAGGAAAGCGAGAAGGAGCCATGGTAATGCGGCCATTGTTTAGGGCTAAGCCGATCTCCATGTCCCCCCGATGAATCCCTCATACCCTGGAGCTCATCACTCAGAAGGCAAGATGTGAGCCAATGCATGGCTGACACCTGTCCATCCAGTTAATAAGCACCCCAGCTACAGATCTGCTTTGCGTGGGCAGCCAGACCCTGCCACGTGGCGAGCCACGAGCAAATGGCCCAGTGCACAGTGTTGCACTGTAGGATTGCCCAGTCAACAAGACAGGTTTCACTGCTCCCTCTGCAACTTTGTTACAGCCCCACGGCACTGTAAATCTCGTGAGGCAGTAGGAAGAAGAAGACGGGAGGGCCCGCCTGGCAGACAGACCCAGCACTGCATGGCCGATGGTCAGGTCAAATAATAGGAGTGGGCTTGGCGTTCTGAACTGAAGCAACAGGAGATCGTAGTACTGCCGCCGCGCAGCAGCAGCGTTTGCAGGTGCCAATTATCGGTACAGCATTTCGTTGAATGGACCGGACCGGAAAAACTCCGGGGTCCTTGCAACTGCTGCTGCTGCTGCCGGACAGCACCAACAGGAGTTCACCAATTATTATCTTTTGATTGATGGGTGATTTGATCTCACAACTGGTTTTTTAATGGCTGATCTGATCTTGTTATCACTGTTGACAATGCTTCCTTTCTGTTCCTAAACAACTTTCTCTTCCTAACCAATGGGGGAGAATGATCTCCAGCCTCGATCTCCATTCTAGGATGCATACACCTGAACATGGACATTTTGTATACGACAGATGTCTCGGAGTACGGCGTCTGTGCCGACATCACAAGTAGACAGAGAAAAACTCGCTCCCAAAAGCAAAACTTTAGAGAGGATATAGAATGTTCAGGGAATTTAAAACCCCGTGTTTCTCTATGGAAGTAGAAAAACTGGATCCCTACATTTTTGTTTTGTACGGATGGCTATATATCTATGCACTCTATGTTAGATATAAATAGAACACTATTATGGTAATACGATACATAAATCTACTACATTTGAAATACGTAATCATTGTGGGGTTAGCCAACTCACTTTAGTTTACAAAAGACAGAAGGAACAACACCCTAATACAAAAGAGAACAAATTTTACAACCAGAATATAAAAGCTTAACATCCATGGCTTGAATTCTCATCCTCCAACATCAAAAGTCGCAAAGGGAATCACCGCATTAGACCCCTATGGTTACAGGAATTATGTAGGTTCGTCTTCACAAGCACACCATCAGAACCACGATGACCACATGCAATGCACAACCAAGAGAAATAGGTGTCATGGAAAACCCGTTGCAAAAGCCGATTTTTCTCAATGATCAAATCGGCAATGGGTTTACGGGTTGATCGAATATGACTTTATTATGAGAGTATGAGTCTCTCAAATCTATGAAAGGCTAGATCATAGCTGACTTCAGCATTGAACATCAGATTGACAAGGAACTGAATCTTGGTGTGAACCTGATTTCATTTGAAACATGGAAACTAAACTTTGATGGCATCTAAGGGATCGACGTTGTTTATGTATCTCCCCGTGGTGCTATCTTTCGAAGCCTCGTGCCGACTAGATTACTCTTCCGCAAACAATCAAGCCAAATATGAATCTTTGATATTTGGGCTGGAAGTTTTAGTCGTTGGCGGTCGTCGGCCTGCTAGTTGTGTGCCCCTCCCCTATCACCATTATGGCGTGTCACGAGCTCGGATGTCCCTATCATCTCTACGAGTCTTGCTTACCCTACCACCCTCCCTTGTTGCTCGTCTAACGAGCGTTCGCTCCCGCCCTCCGTGACACCATGCTTTTATGTTAGTTCTCAGTGGAATTCCTAGGGATAAGAAAGATCCGATGATCCTAATGCTAGTAGTACTTAAATGCCCTACTGGCACCATCAGTGGAGCTTTGGTGGAAGAGAGTGGGATAAATACCATCATTAGCACATAAAGGTTGTTAGGGATTTTGCTTACAAGAGAGGCTTTATCCGGCCTTTGTGATTGGACTAGGAAAGATGTGTGGCTGGTTCTTCAAGGCAAAGGTGAGGGGATGTTGTTTGATGCAAGGTTTCTACGGGCCCAATGACTATAAACAAGCATTGTGACGACATGCTGCTAAAATCGTGGTATGCTCCGTCATCATCACATCTTGCTAATGCTCCATTAGCTAGCTAGGTTTAGTTACGGATTGGTAAGGCTAATGGAAACACAAGGAATTTCTTGCGTGCGCTTGTGTGGCCTGAATTCGCCATTCCATTTCGAGTAGCCACTTTTGTGTCTTTTTTTATTATTTCTTCTGCGAGGATGGATTCCTCTTCCTCGGCTACACTTAATTTTAGCATACGAATATGATGATAGTAAGCCTTTGGTTTGGCACCTAGTACTGCCGAACACAACACAAAATATATTTGATGTGCCTTTCAGCAGGAAGAAAAATAATGGAGAGGAAACATTTTCTTTGTGGATGTTCTTCCAGCTTGGCACACTGATGGATTGATGGAGTACAGCAACATCAACCCAAGCTGAAAGCCCCAAAAAACTCCTTTTGTTATTAAATGAGCCTGGCCCAGCTGGCATTCTTAGTATTACCCTACTCATCATTACCATCACTCATTCACTCTCACAGTCTCACTCACTCACTCGCTCGCTCGCTCACTGTTCCCCACTCCACTGTACACCTCGGCCAAAAATAAAATGCATCGTCTCCTCCTCTTTCACCACAAGCTCGATCTCCCCTCCTCCCCTCTCTCCCCTTTTAGCACCCTTCTCCCCGCACAGCCGGCGGAAGCCCACCCCTCTTGCGGCAATCCTAAATTAATGCTCTCATCTGCCTCACCGGATTCTGATCTGGTCCATCCTTGCGAGGTAAAAGAGGCAAGAGCTAGCCATTTTGTTTCTTCCTTCCCCTGTTGCTTGCTTGCTTGGTTGCAAGATTCTCTCTCTCTCCTTTCTTGGCATGCTTAAGATTTCTTTCCATTGACCTGGTGGTTCATGTTCTTTCCGTTTGTGATGTTGCGAGGTTTTTGTTGTTTGACCTGTTTTTGCGCAACGGTTTGCAGCTGATCGCGACACGTAGGGAGTAGCTGACGGAGCTGGGTGCGTGGATGGGAGTTCAGACAATGTCGTCCCTCGGCGGCGGCGGAGGCGGGGGTGGCGGCGGGGCAGGTGTTCTGTCGCGGCAGGGGTCGGTGTACGGGCTCACGCTCAACCAGGTCGAGAGCCACCTGGGCGAGCCGCTGCGGAGCATGAACCTGGAAGACCTCCTGCGCACGGTGCTCCCCGCCGCCGCCGGCCCCGAGCCGCACGCGCCGGGGACGGGGAAGAAGACAGTGGACGAGGTCTGGCGCGACATCGAGAGCGCCGGCCGCGGCCGGCAGCCGACCGTGGGCGAGATGACGCTGGAGGACTTCCTCTCGCGCGCCGGCGTGCCCGTCGACGGCGGTGGCGGGGCATGCGGCGCCGGTGCCAGCGCGCATTGGCTGCACCAGTACCACCCGCCGCAGCAGTACGTCTCGAGGCCCTTGCCGCCCCCTCGGCGTCGGCGCGGGGCCCGTGCTGGACGCCGTGTACCACGACGCCGGCGGCGGCGTGTTCCTCTCGCAGGTCGGCGGCGGGCGGAAACGCGGCGCGGCGTTGGTGGGCGGAGGGGGGAAGGCGTGGTGGAGAAGACGGTGGAGCGGCGGAAGAAGCGGATGATCAAGAATCGCGAGTCGGCGGCGAGGTCCCGGGCCAGGAAGCAGGTGCGTGCTCTCTCACACACGCCTTCTGCCGCCCCCGCGAAACAAAAAAAAATCGCTTCTTTTTCACTGATTCTCCATGAGTGTAGGCGTACACGAACGAGCTGGAGAACAAGGTCGCGCGGCTGGAGGAGGAGATCCAGCAGCTCAAAGACCTCAAGGTAAAAAAAAAGTTACATCTCTCAGTTCTTAAATCTTTGCTCTGTATTTCTTTTGAGCTTCAGTTATGGCTTGGCGACTTGGCCTGAGTAAGCAAGTCCTGTTCTAGTCGAAGCTGGCCAAACAAGAAGGGAACAAGAAATGTACAATGTACTGTTCCTTTTCCAAGATTTTCCTTGTAGCAATCCTGACAGTAGGAGTAGCGTGTTTCGTGATTAAATCGTTGATCAAAAATAGCTGAAAAGGCGTTGTTGGTACTAAGAAGTTGGCTACCTCCAAACTTCCTATGGTACTTACAGGCACGCTATATGTCATATGTGGATGTGATGTTTCTACGTTATTATAGCATACCACTCCTAATATATGTTGACATTAGGAGTAGCGTGTTTCATGATCAAATCGTTATCGCAAGTGTAGCTTGGTACTTCCTATGCTGCCTACAGGCAAGTATATATATGGATGTGATATTTTCTATGTTATTATATAGCATACTGAATGGTTAGAAATTTTCATCTAGTCTATATTATGTGCGCTTATAAGTAAACTGGATAAGATTTATCTGCATTCCCTGGTTAAATTCTTGCAAACAGGTTGGTTGTCTTTGCCCATTGGCTTTTTGAATTTTGATGACAGCTTTCCGTCGACGAATTAATAACCCAATCACCTGTCGTAAAACGCTGCCAGTTGAACACCATGGCACTCAAATTACTCACTGACCAAGCTGCATCACAGGAGCTAACGTGCACCTAAGTTTCTTCTTCTCTTCTTGGTGTTTGATGTAGCAGAAGCTGGAGCCTGTAGTGCAGTTCAACCAACAGACGGAGCAGGATCCGGGGACGAAAGAGCAGCACCAGCAGCTCCTGCGTCAAGTGGTGCTGTACATGCCGCCGCCAGAGCCGGAGCCAAATCAGAACCTCCTCCGGCGGATCAACTCGGCCTCCTTCTGATCGACGCCGGCGACAACACCGACATGTTCATAGTAGCCAAGACTCTGTAGGGCGTTAGGAATCTGGAGTGTAATGCTAAGTATGCGAGAAGAAGAACAGCTTGATTATATATCAGGTTTTATTTGCTAACCAACTCTTTTATTTATGTGCAATCTGTCTCTTTGGCTTGCATGTTCTTTTTCTGGGTGGGTTGTGTTGCAACACCGGTGCATCTTTCTTAGAAAAAAGAAAACAGCACTGCATCTTGCTACTGCAATCTATTCTTCAGAAAAGAAGAGGCAACCCATGTTTCCTGTTTCCATGCTCCTTGATTGTGCAGCGCTGCTGGTGAAAATTGATGTTTGTTAACTGCGTTTTGTAAATCTGGGACAGTTGCCCTAGAATTTCACCATGCGTAAACTGTAACTTCTAAGCAGCGTGTGGAGGTTGGATCCTTCTGATCTATGCATAGATGGGTGACAACAGCGGCGCACCTTCAGCTTGCTTCCGTGCTTATACGTAACTATACTTTCATACATACCATTATACGCACATACAAACACAAAAAAAGAATCAGCTAATTCCTAACCCGATTTAGTAGCTGGAATGCATCCTCCGGTGGAATCAAATTTGATAAGTTTCTGAACTTAAAAAATGTCAGTTTGAGGGTACATATGTGCCCAGAATTGGCTCAAATCTGAACAGTAGACTCGTATTACTATTTTTTTTCTGTAAATTTTGTATATTTTTCTGAGAATTTCAAAAGTTGTCAAGTTTTAAATTTTTTAAATTTTTGTGAGCTCGGAGTATCCAAGTGCTGCTGAAAGTTGTTCACATGGGTAGTATGGTAAATGCCGCAATACACTCTGAGATACATGTATTCTTTTAATTGTTATTTTCTTAAGTTGAGAAAATGACATTGAGACAGGTATGTGAAAGTTACAGTGGCATATCTCCAAATTTGAATTTTGTAATGGCATTTCTCCAACCAGATAAAATTGTAGTGGAATAGATCCAATTACCCTATATAATAAGCCCAGTATTGCTGAGAACAACAAAATACTTATACGTCTATTTACAAGTCGCATGACAGAATACTGATTCGCTATAAACCCAAGTCACAACTCGAGCGAAACGTTTCTGCGTACCATATCACTCCACGCTGCAAGTGCCCACTAGTATGTGTCCATTAGATGTTCACAAAGGCAACTCTAATCGTCTAGATTTCCAACAAGCCCAAAAGTAATCAAAACAAAGCAAACTCGGAGGAGGAAACAACTTTTGGCTTGGTGAATTTTGTAGATCTAGGTCTACACTTTCTTTTCCCTACAAAAATATGAAACTTGATTGGAGGATATGAAAGTAATCTAGTGTTTCACCATGAACAGTGGCACAACTCTGATATGATGTTTGGTCTCCTTGCGGAAGAAGACTCGCCACATATATATATGGGAGCCCATATTTCCAACCGTTGTGCTTAAGTCGCCAGAAAGTCGGAGCCCTAAACCCGCTAAAAAATACCCGAACCTATTCGGATTTAATATCGGGTGTCTAGAATTTCTCCCGTACCGCGACCAGGTTCAAGTCCTCCCCAACCACGAGTTTGGGGGTCACCCAAAGTACGTTTTTACTAGCCCGCTATAGCTTTTAGAGAGCCCTCCCACTAATATTATGCACTTTTAACCGCTAAACTGAAAGTGACGCTAATAAGTCGTCTAGTAGGATTAGGATATAAGTGCACTTTTAATCCTAGATGTACGAATATTGACACAAAGCTAGCTAAGTAGGCCGATGAGAGGGCGCCGATAGGGACCGGTATTGTTTGTTTTGAGATTAATTTACGAGCACGTGGTTTACTTAGCAGACGATGTAAGTGTTACACTCCTATGAGTTTATAAAGCTAGACTGAAGGCCTTCAGGTAAAAAAAAACTTGTGAAGGTGTCCTCTTTTTTTTTTTGTAAAACGGAGAGACTGGTGACGAGTTAAAAAACTCACATGTCACATTGCATGGCAGGCTCTTGGCCCAGTTAAAATTGTGGCTAGGACGGGCCGGCACGGAATCTTTGGGTGGGATGCTTGTCGTGCGGTCCGTTGCTGCAAACGATCTACATCCGCGGCCCAAAACTCAGCGCTCACCTGCTCCAGACAGCCAGACTGATGGCTCCTCCCGAGCAGGCCACGTAGACGTGCTCGCTGCGCCGCAGAATGGCGCTCGCCGCGTTGCAGGAGCACAGTACAGGTGCCGAGTTAGCATTGAGCGTGGAGTACAGGTTGCCCGGCACTCTGTCGATCTTTCAAGCATGTCATCGCTCATGCCTGCCCTAGCGTTGGATGCAATCGTGATTGGGTCTGCACTGATCGATCGATTGGTTGTACACGCATGCTTGTGACTGTACAACGAGGCTCCATTTCCCTGTACAAATACAGTACCGTATCTTCTACGGGCGCTTTCAGTTGCTCGAGGAGACTCCAACCAGACCGGTGGATGACCTGTTTGAACTCTGGACCGTGTTCTTGCATACTGCCGAATCGGCCGTTTTGCTACCACGTGTTTCTGTCTCGCACACATTGAGAAGGGCGGGAGACGGTACGTTTCGGGTTAACTCTCCAGTACCACTCCCCTCGCTGTTCGAACTCTCCACGCTCCTCACCTTCTCCGTCACCGATGGCCGGCGCTCCTCCACCCTCGCGCCGCCCCACCCCTCCATCCGGTGACGAAGCCGACACACACGTCCGATGGGTCACCGGAATGATCGCACGCGAGTTGAGTGCGGCAGAGCTCGCGCGGGGTTTTCTAGGCACTCATTCTAAAATCGCTCCGAGCCAAGCACGCTTAACCTCGAAGTTCCTTTCAGATGTACTTTCGGAAAAGATGTTGCAACTTGTTGATATGAGTATTCTATCAATCATATTAAGCCCTGAGCCAGGATCACAAGTTTTCTGGCCTAGTGTAAATTAGGATCCGATTTGGTTAGGGTTTCAGATTCACCCGGTAGTTGAAATTTAGGAAAGACGGTTGCAGGCATCGCACAATCGCGTATCATTTCGGGCTTATAATGCTAGTTCTTTGAAACATTGCAACATCTATAGTGTTTGTATGCTGATTTTGGAGTTTTTTTTCACCCCGTGCACTTGTGCTTGTATTGGTGTTTTTTTCACGTCATGCACCTGTACTGTTCTTTGTTCCTGATGATCTTGATATCGATCTTGATGTTGCACTGGCCATTGCTTGTTAGCCATTGCTCCCATTGCTTGTTGCACTTATGCGTATGCGCTGGTGCCGCACCGCTTCTACAAGTAGCTGGACCGGGATGATCTACACATGCTCGTCGTTCTTGGGTCGTTCCGGCCAGGTTGAAGGACTGGCTTAAGATACCACTCCCGTGTTGCATGGCATTGTCGACCTGCAACTACTGCGACGAGTGGGTGCAGATGAGCAACTACGACGGCGAGGTGGTGCTGGGAAGGAACTGGCTGGACGTTGTGCACTTGTGCTCAAGTACGAGCTGAAAGAGGATAACGTCGTCGTCTTCAAGCTCACCGCCACAGGTTTAAAGATCACCATCTTCAAGAGCCAGACCTCAACGGCGAGGGGATACACATGTGCTACCCACGGCTAACACCGGCTTGGTGAGTGACTTAAAATGTGATGTATAGACCTAGAATGTGATGCACTCCTGTGAACTCTTAATTCAGGGCTAGTAGTGTCCATATACTTGTTTTGGTCAGGATGTGTGAGCCTGCGATGGTAATTGCACCGGTAATTGCACTCTGCTTAAATATGCAGCAAGTGTATTACTCGTGTTATTAACTAGGTGCCGCTTGAACTTGATAATCAGTAAACTAATATAGTTAGTGCTAATGATATGTGTACGCTTTTGTGTGTTTGGTTACACAAGAGCTGGTAAGATCACTAGATTCAAAGTGGTAAGGAGAAGAAGACTTCTCGGTCCTACATTAATTTGCATGCCGCCATCGACGAACTTAAGGCCAGATCGACGGCGTCAACGCGCGAAATTAAAACCCAAAGGCACAAGATGCGACTTCCGCGTCGATCGATCGAGAATTCGAGAGAGAGACTGGCAACGAGGCGAGGCCGTCGTCTTGACACACGTCGACGCCGGCGGGAACACCCAAGCACCACGCCCTGCATGCCAGCCTGCCATGCGTGCGCCATTAACAAACTGCGAAAACAAGCTATAAGCTCCATACCATCCAGCATCTTGCTTGCCGTACACAAACCCATCCATCCCAAAAACAAAAAATGAGAAACAGTACGTCGATCTATCTAGCTCAGAAAACACTAAACAAAACATTGCCGGACGTGCGGACCACCGTACGTGTACGTACGTACGTCTGTCCGTACGCGGTACAGAACGGCGGACGACATGGATCATGGCGACCAGAACCAGGTGCTGCCGCCGTGCACATACGCCATGAGCGACACCAGGTCGGAGTCCAGGTCGAACTCCTCCTCCTCGCCGTCGGGCGGCGGCGCCGTGAGGAGGCGGGAGCGGCAGAGCGGGCACGTGGCGGGCGGCGTCGCCAGCCACCGGTCGAGGCAGGCCCTGTTCCACGCCGCTCAGGCAGAACACGCACTCCACCTCCACCGTCTCCTCGCCGCCGCT
The DNA here is from genome assembly GCA_947311845.1 of Poa pratensis. Classification (NCBI taxonomy): domain Eukaryota; kingdom Viridiplantae; phylum Streptophyta; class Magnoliopsida; order Poales; family Poaceae; genus Poa; species Poa pratensis. The sequence continues at coordinate 126,917,832 of CAMZMU010000063.1, read as the reverse complement.
GTCCGGCTGCTTCCTCCTTTGATACAGCGACACCCGCAGCTCGTGGTCCCGCTGCTCCGGCGCCGCCCACCTGCCGCCCTTCCGTCCCCGCGCCAGGTCGACATGCATGAACGGCGACCCAGCCGGCCACGCGAAGTGGGCGCGCGCCACAGCACACACCCCGCGCACCGCGGCGCGGCCGGCCACGGCGGCCAGGAGCACGGCCAGCGGAGGGAGCACGGCGGCGAACAGGAGCGTGCACACGCTCGCCATGGCCGATCTCTCCTCTCCTCTTCTTGGTTGTTTGGTCACTGCGCACCGTACGTCTGGTGTCGTCTCTTCTCCTCGCTCTGTGCGTGCGGCAATGTACGGCGATATATGCAGGATTGCAGGGTGGGTGGGGCACGCAGCTAGCACCGGGACATGGAGCGTCGTTTTGACTTTGGACGGAGCTAGGTGACACGACGCCGCATTCAAGCCGGGTTCCTGTCAGCGATAACGACGCCAACCCAAAGGGAGGAAATATAATTTCGAGTCAGAGCTCGCTCGATCATGTGGTTCAATGCAACTACAGTACGTGCAAGTGTCACCCACTTATTCAGACAAACATATCTTTTTCCTTCTTTTGAAACGACACAACTATTGGTTAGATTTTTCCACTTGGTGATCGATCGATACGGCAGTATTATCCACAACAGTGAACTTACCCACACATTTAGCACGGTCAAATGCATGTTGCTTGATGTAGCAGCCCTCGGACAAGATGGCATGGAGTCCATGTCGTCCGTAACTCTCAACCAGCAATAATTTGTGACAAATGTGAAGTTCAGAGCACGCCAAGAAGATCATGTGTACACTGACAAGTGAACAAGAAGAAATTGAGTAGTTAAAATGGATAACAAGTAGACGCATCATCACCATAATCGCCAGATGTATAGTCCAGAAACTCAAAAATGGTTATCAGAAGTTGAAACAGTAGGTGACAGCATCCGTGCATGCATCGCTTAACACAAGGTTTACAATCCTCGCTTCGCTTGGAAGACAACCCGCACATACAGTGACAAGCGAACAAAAAGAAATTGAAAACCACGGGAAAGGGACGATTCACATTATCATCGCCAAATAGAGTGCAGAAGCTTATTAAGAAAAGCGCAGCAAGACCATCACAGGTCATGATGGATGCATTGCTGTACAAAAGGTGCTGAGCTGTTCAGTTCAACAACAAGTCACTATGGTGTACTGAAGATACTATAGAAGCATATGAACAGCCTATGGGCCATAGGCATCTAACATCTCTCTGTTCACAAAGTATAACAAAAGCTATTGTCTCAAGAGCTCTGCTGTAAAAACTTTCCTTTCTCTGTGCAATTTCTCACTCCATGCCGAACTGCTTCATCGTCGTGGGGCTGCAGATGAAGTCGAGCGGCGGCTTGTAGATGTTGTCCTGCAGAATCGAGATCTGCCCTTCCTTGACAAGGATGTCTTCTTCGAGGGATTCGATCTTCTTCTTGAGCGAGGCGACCTCACTCTGCATGACACTGGTCGTCTTGCGAAGCTGCTTCGCTTCCTGCCACGAAAGGTCCCTTTCGTCGGTTACTATCTTCAGCTGTCCTCTCAGGGCGCTTAGCTCCTTGGCGGATTCTTGGAAATCCTGCTGGATCTGGCTGATCGACTCATCCTTCCTCGAACCCTGCTAGGTGCAACAAATATGTAAACAAACAAAGGATACACACTGCATACTAGCTGAAGAAACAAAAATTAATCTAGGATGGCCATGACTAGCTGAAGAGAGAAAAAGGCAGCTAAAACAACATGATCTGAGAAGTCCAATGGTCTTCAACATCCATCAATAAGACATAATGCATGAGTTGGCGTCCAAATCCACCTTTTACCAGACAAGAATAATGACACTCTAACTTGTAAGGAAATATTTGGATAGGATGATACCTGAAGCTCCATATGTTTAGCCTTGTGCGTGATGCAAGAAAGTTCATCTTGGACTCTCTGGACTTCATTTCTCATCACGTCTTGGATACGAAGCAAAGATGCCACGTCTGACTGCAACTGTTCAATGTCAAGTTCCTTCGACAAAGTGCCTCCTTCAGTATTCTATTCAGAAGAGCCTCTTCTTTCAGCTTGAGTTCAGAATCAACCTACAGTAATAACAAATAATGGAAAAATTGGATCAAGGATCTGCACCTACTGAAACATTTAGAGTTTCCATAATAGTTAGTTCAAGGAAGCTTTTGATTTGACTCGACTCACTAGAGATATCATATAAAAGATCTTATGTCTCTATTTCGTTATAAAAACATACATGTGACTCTCTAAATCAATCTATGGTTCTTATCCCAACAGCGAAAGAAACACGGCAGCATAATAAAAAAAGTTACTGCACAGAACACGTGCTTTCATACCAGATATAATTCATCCTTCTGCTCCCTGGGAGAACTACCTTCAGCCGCAGCCTCTCCAGATTGTTTTTCAAATTCTGCTTTTCAGCGAGCACAGCATTGGTTGCCCGCAAGCTTCTTTTCAGATTGTCAATTCCTCCTTTGATGCTCTGGAACTCCAGTGTGTAGTCTAATGCATCAATATCTCTGTCATGTTCATTTTCGTGCCTCCTGCATTTCACGAGGTCCAACAATTTGGTGCAAAGATGGCTAGTCTTATCAAGCAACGACAAGCCTTGTATCTGCAAATGGTCTACTCTGGCCTGAAGTTCCTGGCCAAGACGAATTGAGGAAAAGCTTGAACCATTTTCAGTACTTTGTAGACGATTTAAGAGTGCAATGTTCTCTTGCCTAAGAGATTCTACTTCAAGACGACGAGACTGAACTTCACCTCTCAACTTCTGCTCCACTCCTGTCAGTCTAATAAGCTCCATCCGGATCCTACTCTTTGTCTCATTGCTGCATCCAGCAGATTCCTTATCTAATTCGGCACTGAACCCCTGTCTCAGACCAGCAATTGTCTTTTCTTGCTCATTGCATATTGTTTGTAGCCTTGCAACCACTTGGTGCAATGCCTTGTTATCACCCTCCTTATCTTTCAAGAATCCTCTGATATGATCCTTTTCCTCTGCAGCCTTGGTAAACCGAGCATGCAACTCTACTGAAGAATTGTGGAGATTGTTGTGCTCGTTTCTGACTTTCTCTAGCTCATCGGTTAGTTTTACATTTTGCATTTCCAAACTTGCAACCTTTTCAGATGCATCAACTCTGTTTGCTTCAAGAGAAGTGAGTTCTCTCTGAAAGGAGACATTTTTCTCTGCAAGTTCTCTCACCCGTTCACGTAGTCTCTCTTCTTCATACTGAAATCTCGATAGCCTAGCTGACCAGTCGTTTGACCTCCTGTCGATCTCTGTCTCCAAAGCACTTTGTATTTCACTTCTCCTTCTCCAACTTTCTAGTTCTGATGTCCAACTCCTTCATTGACTGTTTGTACTGCTCTTTGGCATTAAACCTTTCAGTAAGGCGTGCCTTAATCTGTGAAGACAGTTCTTCTGCTAACTGACTCCTATCTTCAGTCAAACTCTGAAGCAATTGGAACACTTCATTTGAACTTAATCGCTTATATCTGGACATGCTAAGCTCATAACTGTCTCCACAGAGACCTATAAACCTCTCTTCAACTTCTTTTGCCCTTTGAAGCAACTGTCATCAGTTTCTTGCCCTTCTAGGGCAAAGTCCATGTCATTATCATGATAATACTGGTGGGTATCCTGAATGACATTTGAAGGTTGCAGATCTTGGAAATCCTCATAGATATCTTCAACAGATGGAAAACTTTCTGATTTGTAATCTTCTACTTGTGGCAATCTTCCAAAATCATCCAAAACACTTGCATGACTAAGCGTTGTATTCTTGCAGGAGTCATTTGCACGTTCTTTAGCGAGCTGATGGAGATAGGCATCATTTGCATTCACATTTGGGTAGGTCTCAAGGCTCTCTTTGATTGATTTTTGAAAAGATGGCACTGTATAATGGGGTCGAGGTGGCCTTCTAGAATTCGATCCCACGGATCTGGTGGGAGAGTTCTGCCTCCGCTTCTCATTTTGAATGGCAGCTTCCTGCTCTCCCTCAATATACCGATCAAGAACTTCATTCTTGTTCAATAAATTGCCTAGCCGTGTAGACCTGCATCTTAGGGCAACGGGGGAGGTAGGAGGAGAGTGCCCTGTTGAGCATGAATAGCATCTTGAACGAGGAGAGTCAGTTTCCAGAACTGAATGTGCTTTTGGAACCTTTATCGAGTCTTCTCTTAAAACTGGACGCCTTTCTGGTGACCATGCATACTGACTGCAAGTAAAATAATCAGAATGTGTTACGATGGAAGTTTATCGGACAATTTTTACAGATATAATCGGAGAACTGTTATAGATGAAACGGAACACAATCACAAAACAACCTTTAACTGTAAAGCTGAACTAGAACAAGAATGGGGTGGGATCATATCTCCTATAAATAATGGAGTGGTGAACAATGCCTAAAGAAAGCTGCATGTACATTGAAGCTGAAAATTTTGCAGGAGGGACATTTGAAAATAATTAAGAATTTACAAGGATAGCTCATGGACTAAAATGAGTGATGTTTGCACAGGCACATAACCAAAGTATAATGAGCTTTTTTATTTTCCTTTTCCTGTCATTATTAGAATGGAATGGCAGATCACTGGTGTCAATAACCACATACTGGTTTGATCAACGATCACAGCAAACATCCTAAATTTTATGGTATACTGATAGCATAACCATCATGTTAATCCAAAAACTTACTTGGCATCTTCGGAGTGATGGGGCACATCAGATTCATTATAGAAAGAACCAGGAACACCACCGGAGAAGCTAAAGCTCCGTTCCATCAAGCAATTGTTGGTGGCCGCGGATGAGAACGACATGCACCTCCTGAGCTGCTTCGGATTGGATGGTTCCTCATTGTTCAGTTTCCCACGGCGGCTCCGTGATCTCGATATCCTTGCGCCACGGTCATCGGACCTGGAACTAGAATTGGCGTCACCCTCACCTTCCTGCAGCGTCTTCCTGTTCCTATGCTTGCTCTTGGCATCCTCGCCTGGCGTCCCATTGCCATTCCCCTCGTTCGCTGTGGAGGATCCGAAGAAAAAGAATCTTCTCATCTTAGGGGAACTGTCGCAGTTTCACAGATCCCCACGAACAGAGTCACTGCATGGATCGAATCTTGGTCAGCAAAGAAGTTACCACGGACTAAATCATACTACAACGAGCTAGACTATTCGAGTAAATAAACCAGTTGATTTGCAAATCAGTTGTAGAGAAACCAGATGCTACTGCTGCAACAGAAAATATTTTTCTTCAGGAAGCAGAAGTAGACAAGAACGAATTGACAGAGGAGTCCGAAACCAGGCACGAGCAAGAAAACCACCGGTACGCTTCACAAGAAAACCACACGCACGCGCTTTCTGTATGCCGCATCTAGCGTTCGTCGGGTGAGGAAATCGGTCGAACAGGTTACGTACAGAACCAACAGCGCACCGATCCACCAACACACCAAGAACCCAACCGAACCCCAATTCAGAACCAAGAAGCAGAGGGGCACACGAATCTAACTCGGAATTCAGAAGCAGCCGTACAGCCCGAATCAAGAAGAAAGAACTAACCACCAAGAAATGGAGCGGCGAGAGGAGGAGGAGCCGAGGAGCGGGACGTGCGAGGACCTTCGAGAGGAAAGTAGCAACGGTCGAGGAATCGGGGTGGGCGGCGCGCTGATTACTCGCGCACTAGTTATTGCGAATTAAGCAGCAAGATTTGGGTGCTGGAATGAATCGTGAGGTTTCGGGGGAGACGATTACGGCAGCGGAGCGGAAGGTTTTGAACTGGGAAGGAATAGTAGGAGACGGGACTGAGCGGGTTTATCTGGGCCTCTCTCTCGGTGGGCTGGGCTTATGGGCCTGTGGTCGCATGGGCCCAGTTCGATGGGCCGCATGTGCCATAAATGCGGGATGGATCGGGACTCGAGGGGGGCCCACACAGAAAAAGGCCCGCAGCGTCGCGTTGTGCCACACACGTTCGCGTCTGCAGTTACTCCTCCGCGGAATAATGGCGCTCTGCTCTCCACCTCCGGCGATGCCTATAGGCGACGGCAATGGCGTCCTGCTGTGCAGCCTGTGCTCATCCACACGCCCACACGCCTCGTCTCCGCCTCGAACCGCTCGCCGTCGCCGATTCACCGCCCATTACTGTCTCCTCTGCTCTGTCGCCGCGCCGCGGAGGCGTTCGGAGAAAGGCCGCGCCGGGGACCGGGGAAGGTGATCTTCCTTTTCATCTCTGGGTTTCTATAGGGTGGAGTCGATTTCCCGTATGCTAGAGTGGATTGGAGAGGAACGGAGTAAAGACTACTACTGTTTGCTGCTTACTGGCCTCAGACACCACCATGCTTTTTCGAGAATTTGTACCAAGTAACATTTGCTTTGGCGTTTTAGTTAGCACTCTGCTTAACACTTAGTGGAGAGTTTGTCGATTAGCTTGAATTTTGGCACATGGCGAAAGAATTTTGTTAATGTCAGAAATCCTGCACACTTCGAGTGATAATAACTGATGAGCCTTGATGCAACTACTAGAGTTCTGTTTTCACCTTGGTACTGTTCAGTTCAGTTCTTCTTCTTTCTTTGGAAGGTCCTCAGTTAAATTGTTACAGCTCAATTATGCTGCCTTCAGTTTGACTTATTTTCAGTTAAACGTGTTATTTGTTTTCCACTTGGTGAAGTTATCATTCCTGTTGGCTTTGTTTATCCTACTTGTTTTCTGACTGCGGTGAATTTTACACATTGCAGCATCAGAGGCGCAAACTGCATCATCTAAACGCAGTTGCATGTAAGTAACAGCCAGGTGTCTTACAGTTAACCTCGGCAACTGTCGTCGAATTTTCATGTGTCAGTAATCTTTCTTGACTTTGCATGCTGTTGGCTGGTGCAGTTAGAAATGGGAGTGACGTCTTCTATGACAACTGAAGACGACAGGGTCCTTGTGCTATGCCAGGAGAGGAAGCGTTTTGTTAGAGAGGCAATTGATGGAAGATGTGCCCTTGCATCTGCTCACTATGATTATACCCTTTCACTTAGAAACACAGGATCTCTTCTTAGAAATTGTTTTGATGGAGAGAACCTTTCTGCATATGAGGATTGTTCCAACAATCCATCTACTGAAACTTCATCGCAGGTGTCCGGAACCGCAACTATGTGTCTGGTGAAAATATTTTAACAGAACAGTCTGCCTCAGAGAGTACGGTTTCAGAAAATATTGCTTCAGAAAACAGGCTCAAAGGAAAGAGGAGAGTAATAGGCATGATCGCAAATGAAAATGATGAAATTCCTGCCATGACCCCAGTTAATGCGGTGCCATCTCCTGAGGGTACTCGTCCTATGGGTTCGAAGGAATCTTATCCTTATGTACGCAAGGTGCCATCTTCTGAGGGTACTCGTCCTATGGGTTCGACTGAATCTTATCCTGATGTAGGCAAGCTGGTGGAGGATTTATCTTCATGCATGAATCATATTGAGACATTATTCTTTAGGGCATGTGAATCTGGAAAACAAGTCCCAACGATTTTGGAAGAAGATAAAATTCAGTTCCGCCCTCTATTGCCTGAAGAAATAGGTTTGATATCATGTAATGTACATTCTTATTGCTCAACCCATTTTCCTAGTTTCTCTTGCCACTTGTTCAAATAATATTTTTCTGCAGTACATGGATCAAAGGCGTCAAATTTTCTTGCAAGATTCCTCTTTTGCTGCAGGGAGGAAGTTTCTGTTCCTGAACGTACGTTATCTCTTCTGAAGTTATCAGTATAGCTTTATTTCCCTGGACTGTATAGCACTGTCCCATACCCATGTTACAAATATATTCAGCAACATTTCTGTAATTGATTAACACTGCTATTCTCTTACTAATCACCATACTCTGTAATTTTAGTATTCGTTTAATTTGTGTTTTTGTGTGTGTGTTGGGTTATTCCATTTTCTTACTATTCTACTGAAGATTAGTTTCATACGACCCTCCCCAGGCAATTGACATTGCTGTTCTTGTTTGTTCTGTGTTTTATTTTCTACTCTAAACCAGCAGACGTACTCTTACTTACCTGAAAATAATTTGTTGCACAATGATTTAATGCAGCTCCTCCTCAAGCTGAGATAAAGTACCTTACGTGGCATAGATCAGTATCTTCACAATTGTCGCCATCTAGAAATCTTGCTGGGACTATTCTTGACATCCATACATCAACACTAGATAGGTTGTATGCATGGGAGACAAAGCTTTATGATGAAGTTAAGGTAACAGCTCCTTTTTGCAACTCCATGAGCACACTTTGAATGTTGAAGTATGTTCTCAATATCTCATTGTCTATTTTAGAAGGTCCTTTTTCCCTTTTTTAGCATAATGAAATATACCTGGGTTCTTCTGAACTTACTATCGTGATAACCTTCACTGCAACTCTCTACTACAATTGATGCTAAATCACTTTTTTCTGCAATTGTAGATTTTTAAGCTGTCATGTAAGATCTACAGTTTAAGCCGTCCATGGCCATTTCAAAAGCCTAAGCGTGTTTTTACTTTCAGGGCTGCAGCAACATCTGCAGGAGGTATGATGAGAAATGTAAGCAACTGAGCGACCAGGAGTCGCGAGGGAAAAATCAAATCGTTACCGATTTTACCCGTGCCACCGTAAAAGACTTGCATTCCAGAGTCCTAGTTGCTATTCAGAAAATAGACTTCATTTCTATGAACATAGAAGATCTAAGGGATAAAGAGCTTCAACCACAGCTGGATGAACTCATTGACAAGTATGTTTGTCTATTTCAATTTGTATAGTATGCTATTGGGTATGCGTTATAAGATCGTGGCGGATTAATATGCACTCCCTCAGAAGAGGAATATTAGTGTTTACATACTAGCAGTGGCAGTTATAACATCTGATGAAGTACGTGTTAATTTTCTCCTGCAGTTTAACCAGGATGTGGGCAACCATGCTCGAGTGCCATCGGCGTCAACATGTGATCATCAAGTTACTATCTAGCAGCCACAAAGTCGAAATATCATTCGAGTCCGAGTCACAATGCCAAGCTGTGCTCCTCCTCTCGTTTGAGCTCACCAAACTGTGCTTAAACTTCCAAAATTGCATTGCATCTCACAAGGCTTACCTGCACAGCCTAAATTTATGGCTGCACAGGTGCATGAAACCTCTGAAGAAGAGGAAGAGCTACTCCAGGAAGCAGAACGTCGTCGTCGACGTTTCACTGACAGAGTGTGCTGTTGCACCCATATTTGCCACCTGCGAGATGTGGATGAGGTTACTGGACGAGTTACCGACTGAAGACTTGGTAGAAGCTATCGAAGGTCTCGTTGCAGATATTGGCAGACACTTGCCACGCCATCTGAATCAACGCCTAGACCAGACGTTAAATGGTGCGCAAGAGGTCCCTGGAAATGATGCCAGTGCAGATCTAAATTCAAGCCTCGTGACGTTCATAGCGAAGCTTGAAGCCTTTTCAGAAATTTCAGTGCAGAAATATATCGGTCTGCAGAATGGCGTCGCTGCAGCAAAAGACAGGCTTCTGGGAGCTAGTTGAACCAAGTAGCTCAGCTGGGTGAACAGTAACTTAAATAATCCCTCTTATGTTGGCAATCGAATTTTGCTGGCTGTGGCCAAAGTCTGAACGTGTCATTTTCGGTCAGTTGGAGAGACCGCATAGTATGAGGACAGCATGGTTTAAACTGGTGATACTGTAAGGAAAACTTTTCCACAAATAAGAAAATAAGAGTGAATAAGAAAACGTGTGGTCCTGTAAGTTTCTGTTACGTGCCTTTTTTCCAGGAAAACAAAAGTTCAGCAGAAGTATACTCTCGATTTCTTGAAACTGTTTCGAGATGGATAAGTATATCTGCCAGACGGTGTAGGCTGAATTGTTCAACCCGTTGACACTTGCGACATAAAATAAGTAACAACCAGTCAGTCTAGTATTCAGGCCTCGCGTTCCGTAGTTTAATGCTTGCCGATTGCCGTAGCCATGGTTGTTTGCGATTATAGTACTGATGAAAGATAAGAAAATGGGAGGAATCAGGGGATGCCTCTGGCATCTAGGAAGCGAACAAGCATGTCGAGCTAGCAGATTCCTGACCGTGTTGGCGGCATCCATGGAATACGACAACCAGCTCCATGCCCAAAGTCAGAACCCAATTGCAGTGTGCCCAATATTGCAATGCATTCGCCATGATGCGCCCACGGCAGTCTTAGTTCCTTCGTTTCTCGAGCAGCCTGTCCTGTTCGTCTAGCCGCCTGCATTGTTTAAGTTATCTTCACCATTTCTGTCTATCTATTTTATCTCTATTTTTCAGCAGGTAGAAAATAAAAATCAGAGGGGATGCCATGTTGACGCATAATTCAACTGCACGCAGTGTTTTCCATATCATAATATGCAGGAGAGAGAGAGAGATTAAAGAAAAATGTTTGAACTTTTAAATTCAGAGAAGTTGAACACTAGTGCAGTGCAGTGCAAGCGCCATGTGACTACCCTGTATTCGAAAAAACAAAGCTGGATCTGGGCCATGCTACTCCCCAGCAAGCATTGACCTAAGGTAGGATCGGATGGATCGATGGGGATGTTCCCCGGCCCGTGAATGATATGATATGATTATGTCAAATGGAATTAAGCGCGATATCGACAAGGAGACGGTCCAAACTTCAAATGCTTTACTACTCCCACAAGGAATCCATCATGATCGAGCTACTTGATTTATTCCATGATGACCACATGAATAATCAATCTCTCCACTTGGTTAGTTGATTAATCACGATGGTGTCACTGTCCTTGGACCTTAGCTAGACCAGTTCGTATATATATTCAGGGTCGTGTACGACCGATGCTACAGAAAGGGCTGAGCAAGTGGATGAGGCCGGAGCAGGTGAGGGATAAGTCAAACGGCGTAGTATCACATGAAGGGTTCTGGATTTTAATAAGGGCTCGAATCGATCTGGCGTGTCATGTGTCATGTGTTAAACAATGTACGGTGGGTGCTTACGGCAGCGGGAGATCATCCTGCGGTCATAAATCAGAAATCATTTCTTGCGCATATGTGCCAAAACAAACGAACTATGTATTATAACCTTGTAGATACATCTCTTGCTAGCTGCTCGTCCGTCAGCAGGACTGAAATTTTTGACCCGCTCGAAGACGCTTTCTCAGCCTTTGTTTATGTAGATTTTGTTCTGACTGGATTAGAAATACTTGGTGCATGACCGATGACTGGATTAGAAATACTACGTTCTGGGTGCGTGACTGGATTGGAAAGATCATTTGAACAAGTATGCATATGCCACCCTTTTCCGGTGTCAAAGTAGAGCTTTAAACTTTCCAGTGGATCCTGACCTAGGCAAGATCGAGATCGATCTATCTATCCATACATAACCCATTTCTCGATTATTTACTAACCAAAGGTAAAGAGTGTTAGTGGAGGTAATCGAGTGCTCAATGGACCCCAATGCATGGGACGCAAAGTCGTCGAGGGCACTCAATCACAGGGGAATGCCTCATGGGATGTCTGGTCCGTGATCAGATTAAACTAAAACCCATGCGACACTCGATCGCTGCCACTGCAACTGTGCGTAGCTAGTTTAATCAGTCGGTCAGTCTGCAAATTGCATGTAGCATATCGATACCCTGCTCATGTGTTGACTTAGTGCTGTGTGGCGAGCGATACGATAGAATCGGTCGATCGGGTTTGAATTGGAGTGGTTGGATGGCTGCGAATTGGAGTGTTTTCAACGCTGACAATCGCACGAAACCGTCAACCTTGCTCAGCTTTTGGTGGTCGGATCAGATGGATCACTACGTGCTCCCTGTGTCTCTGTGTGCTGCCATACAGTATGTCAGTACATGTGCCATGACATGCTTGTCCCTGTAGTTCTGCATGCTCAGAAGCCACTGTTCTGTCTGCCCACGAACGGCTAGTTCAGATCTCACAAGGGTAGACCATCGATGATCGATCGATTGATCGCAGCGGTGTCCACTGCAGCCGGCGCCGTGGAAGATCTGCCGGCCGGCCGCGGTTGGTCGCGTTTGGAATACGTATTTGGACCCATGCTGGGGTCAACTACAGCGCCGAGGAGGATCGCGACACCGATCGCGTAATGCGTTTTGAGCTCAGCATCGTCGCCTACGATCGGTGATGGCGATGCCTCCCGCTGCGACAGCGAAGACATACGTACAAATTAGTAAAGGACATGCTTGATCTTGCCTCGTCGTCGGTGAAAAGAGCCCGGAAGGCGAGGGCAAGAGAATAAATCTCGGGGGGATCCATCGAGCCCACTAAATTAGAAACTCGTTCGCCGGTCATTTTCGCTCAATAGGTAATAATAGAAAGATATTCCCAATTCGATTCGTTCCCGATGAGGGGAAAGAAGGATCACTTGAAATGGACGCAGAATTTCAGAAGTTGGCAGGCACCGCACCCGGCGGCCACGGTCGAGCCGACGATCGATCCCTTCTAGATTTTCGGCGGATTTAATCGAAGCGCTAATCACTCACTGGTGACGGCAGCCAAACGCTAATATGCTAGTAATCGATCGTCGGTTGAGCTTTGATTAGTCGACGGTGGTTTTAATTAGTGTTTGGCGTGTGCTGCTCGTAGCGTCAGAGTGAGCGAGCTACTGTAAAGTGTAAACATAGGCAGTGGATGGGATCTTGCACCTCGTTTACCATCCATTTCAGGTTCACTGTCTAGCTAGCTGATTGGTGGTACTACTAGAGCCTGCTAGCTATCAGTGGAAAGGATTTTTCTCCCGGAGAGGAGAGATCCCGGCGAGAGCGAGAGCGACAGCGAGCCCACCCGATCGCGCCATTCCAGCGAGCTGCCGATCGGATTAACCGGGCAGGGATAGAAACGAACCTTGTTGCCTTTCCATTTATGTCCGTGCCGGTCTGATTGGACCGAGGACCAGACCTCCCACTTATCACGCTGGCCTATTCGTGCTTGCCTTGGCAATCTCGCATAGGGGAAGAGATGTAGGATTTTCTATGGGAAAAAGTCCATTTTAAACCGTAAATTTGTAGAGGTCGGGCAGATTCAACTCTGAAGTCGAAATCCCTGTCGTTTGCATCTGAATTACTGAATTTTGATATAAATTGAACCTTAGACATGTTTGGCACACCGTGCAAAGAACATCCTGACCGGGAATAACAACCGTCTCACTCACTATCGTCTCACTCACTATATGGTCGGCATGTCATATTAATCATCGATCTTAGTCCATCTTTCTCCCCATCTAAAAAAAGCTTGGTGAGCACGGCCGACGCCGGATTTTCTGCACGGCGACGACCTCCACGTACAACAGAACCATGATCCTCTCCCCGCGCTGATGCTGACGCGAGGCACCGAGCGGCGACGCACGCTCCCTTCCCGACCAACATCGAGCCCTCACACGAGGCCAGTGGCCGGCGCTCCGCTCCGTAGCTGCGACGCCGCAACACCCCTGAAGCGACGCATTGTGGCCGCGGCGCCCTCCGCTGCTATGTGGCTCCAGCCCGATTCAGAGTTGCGGTGGCGGCACCAACGTTGAATCGGCTCCTCACAGCACGCATGGCGGCCCTCAACTCCCTAGGTGCCACTCATCGCGACATGTTGGCGCCCCCCCTTCCCGCGCGGGCGCGCGAACCTGGAGCTCCACTACGGTGCATCTCCCGGCCTTCGGCTCAACCCTTGCGACATAGCGGTTCCCTTGGCGTAGCTCCTCCCGACACGGTGGCGCTCAAGCTGATATATAGATTGGGGAAGAAAAAGAGTATGACATGTGGGCCAATGTTGTCAGGGAGACTAACAACTTATAATTTTTAGTTTATTTTTCTTTGAAAAACATGTGCAAGATTCATTTTAGACCCAGATTCAATAGTTTGGGTGCAAACAATAAGGATTTTGACTTTGTAGTTTGATTTGTCTAACCTCTACGAATTCAGGGTTTACACTCTAGGAATTCAGGGTTTACAATAGACTTTCCTTTTATATTTTTCAAAAAGTTGGAGGTGTTGTTGAGCGAGCACGGATCGAAGTGGGTGGTGCGAATGCGATCCTACCGACAGCCAGTCCGAATATCGGGAGCAGCAGCCGTACGTACGGCAGCGAGACGAACCCGGCTCGTTTTCGGTACGGTCAAGACGGGTTGGTCGCAGAGCAGAAACTCGCCGTCGGTCAGAGGTCGAACGAACTCGACGCCCACGCGGCCACACGTACGTACGTAGTACGGCCTTGTTTTTAGCAGAAAGCGTAGCTAGCATGGGTGGGTTGCTGTTGTGCGGACCTGACCTCTGACTCGCTCGCTCTGCGTCCAACTTGCCAATGCCACCGCCGATCGAATCGGCCGCTCTAGTCTGTACGCCGCCGCGGTGCCACCGTCGGGCGGGCGTCGGCGTCGGAGTTCCCATACCGTACGTCTCGCGACGCGGGCATGTGGCCGGGGCTCGGTTGACTCCAGCTTGGCGTGGACCCGGGAGGTGGCGGTGGAGTCCGACACCGAGGCATGCCGAAACCGACACCCCCCGACGCCGATGCCCCCACGCGTTTTCCCGTGGGACACCCCGACCCACGTCTCCCTCCCCGCTTCTACTAGTAATCGTGCACGTGCAATGCACGTACCGCCTAATGCATAAACTATTATAGCATGACAGTAATTTTGTGTAATCAATTTTCAAGCTAATGCAATGTGTGACCAGATTTTTCATTTTTGTGCTCAAGAATTTCAAAAGAAAAATCATACACTCTAAATGGTATGTTTATTCTTAAAAACCGATATGTCCTCAATATGGATGCTAGCACAAAAAAGAGTAGCAACCCGCAACTCGGCGTTCAAAATATTTGGGAAAATGTACAAGCATAAAACCATAATAATTGAGTCTTTTTTTACGCTTGGCATATTTTACTTATGAAACAACTGGTCGAACAATCACCAATGCTAAGGTCCACCGTAGCAATTGAGTCTGAAGTTGAAAGTTCTATACTTATTTTTGGACAAACAGGAACTGGCAAATGCCCCAGATCAAAAATTTATAGAGGCTGAATGAAGTGTACATCACAAGTTTTGTGGTCATACTGTTACAGAAAAATGTCTAGTCTTAGTACAAGAAAACAGAGGTTTCTTGCAATATTGTTGAGCTCCTACCATCTACTTCATGCGCTAAGCGGAAGAAGGGAGTCCGGCGCTTGTGCATCCCTGCTCGTGCAGATGAACGACAGTGGTATACAAGCCGTGTACCTATTGGCAAAGTTTTGTGGATCAACGTGGTCCCAAATAAGTACATAAATGATCAATGCGGTAATTTTTTTGGCTTCTCCAAGTGAATCAGCCCGAAGAACACATAACTTCCTACATAATATGAATATGAAAGTTCTGTTCTAAGAAGAAAAGGTTCTGCACAACTCTGAAGTTTTGACACCTATTTCCACCATGAAGGCACAATTATGCCCCATAATTATCACGGTTGTGTAACACATGACATAGACAAAATGGGAAAGAACAAGCATGTTTCAGAATTGAGCAACTAAAATTAGGAGAAATCTTACATCACAAAAAGCAGATATCACCCCTTGCTGCATCAAGTCGTGTAGGTGGGGTACACAAATCCTGCAGCTGCAATCATATAGGAAAAGGATTAAATTAAGATCAACTAAAAGATATGGATAATCTTACATTACCAGAGGACACAATCTGATCATTCAAACATAACATATGGCACAACCTGAAATCTTTCTGCAGTTGCATAAGAAATCGAGATATGTACAAGAGGCTTTTTCCTGTTAAAAAGCACAAACAAAACCAGCTGCAAGGAACTGAAAATCACTAAACAATCAACAGTCCCTACATATTTACAACTGTTTAACTAAGCTTACGAAATTGGCATTATTGTCATGTCGCTTGTTATGTGCACGGTACTGCACATAAGAAGGTGCAGAATAAAGCCTTTATAGGCTAGACCCAATAAGGATACTGCCAGGAACTTAGCAATTAGTTTATTTTTATTACGGTCATTGTTAAGATTATATTATTTTTGTTAAGGGTATTCCATCCATCTGAAGGACTGCCACATAATATTTGATGCTAAGCAAGAATTATTAAAGAAGGTCATTCTCATTCCTAGTCTCTTCTCTCCCATAAAATAGTAGTTCCCTTGTCTTTCAGCCAACACGATACATCACTATGCTCCAATAAGTTTAGATGTCATCAATTAAATGGCAGGCCATCTTGACCCGTTTTGCTACACCACTGTACATGGAGATCTCTCTTCCCATCTTCAAATAAAACTCGGACTCTACCATTCTTTCTTCATGGCTTCTTGTTGCAGCTGCTGATTTGGGGACGTCCACCCAGCTGCGTTGAGACACAAGTGCTTCTTCGGAAAATTTGATTTCGTGACTTAGAGAACATAAATCAGAAAAGATTAGTAAATAAAAATACAAGTTCTCTAGTCACTAATGCAAAGCCCTAATCACAAAATCTATTCGATACAAAGTTATGCAAATCACACACCACAAACAGAAAATTCATGTGTGCTTTCTTCCATTCTAGATTATGAAAACTTGGTGGCACCATCCAATACACGCACAAGCACAAGCAATCTGGTGATGGTATTATATGATGGAGACACTTAACAACGTTGACTGTATATTTTAATAACGCTTGTAGATTGATTGGGCAATGTGAACTCTCTCACGTGAGTCATCTTCATCTTTTGGTAAGCGCAAAACCTCTACAGGATTAAGTTCAATAACGCATCTGCATATTTCTGAAAAACACAATAAGTATGTCTTCATTGCAGTTTAGCTTAGTCTGCTAAGCCACCTAGTTAGTCAGAAGTTGATAAGTTTGCTAGCTTCTGGTTAATCCTAGAAAAGTTAAATGGTAATCATGGCTTTCAACTTCCTGAAGAAATTCATATTCTTAGCATTGTATCATAATTAAAATTCAGAGGGAATTATCCCATCCCTGGCCGAGTTCAGTTTGAAAGTTTCTTTTGGACTCTTGTCAAAAGTAATGAGAGGATCTAGGATCACGGTTATAAACAGAACACATGCAAGGCAGTGCAACATGGAAACAGTTAATGGACATTAAAATCTATCCGGATAAACATGAACTTAATGGGATGAACAAAAGTACATGCAAATTTTCTCAATAAAATACAGTGCCAATCATGCCTGTGCCGATCAACCATCTATCCTGCATCACAACTTGTCAATGTAAATAATTAATCACAGCTTGAAAACAGAAAGCCTGACCTGAAATTTTACACCTGCTCGACTAATCCGGTGTAGCGAAAACAAAACGTGATAGATGAACCTACAGCCGAAAAGAGTTCAATGAGAAGAATATATCAGCGTCAGTTTCACACCTAATATCAACCAATCAGACAAGCCACTATCCTAGTAATAACATCTCTGTTAATTGATCTTCATATCATGTGCCTGGAAAATGATGTTGGTGCCTGAGCTCAAAATGCACATAGCATGAACATATTTGCAGAATTAGAAGAATGCATACCAGCTATCAATGATTTCAATCAAAGAATCACTCATACATAAACAGGTAGAAAAACTAATGCGCTGCAGCCTGCAAGATACAATGCAGATTAATTTCCATAGCATCAACTAACATATTTTTGATAAGTTTGGTTTTCGGCGATCTCAGCAAAGTGTTGTGAACAAATGATTACATCTCATATGCATGAGTGCCTATTTGCCATAATAAGCAAAAACGTGTGAAGTTATTCAACACTTATGAAAGAACAGAACATATAATGATAAAACACCGTTCACTTACCTTTTCCTCAGTTCATAGTGTCTGATAGATGTTGTCACGCACGGGGAGAATACCTCTGCACACGGTTGCACTTCATCACCATCGGAACGAATCCTGCAGACGCCATTGACGGGATTTCTGTCCATTGACGGGATTAGAAATTTGTCAGCCTGACTCCGATGTGAGCTGTTAGCCTCGGCTGGGGAAAAGGCGGCTTGAGCATTCGGCTGCGCGGGCGGTCTGGGGAGGAGTCAGAACCAGGGGAGCACGTGGAATCTTGGCGCGGGATGCTGGCGGCGGTGGAGCAGTTGGTGCGGCCGTGGCAGCGTCGTCGTCGCTCTCGTCCTCGCCGTCCTCGGAGTCATCGTCCCCGGAGGAGCAGTAGATGGAGATGTGCGAGGATATGGCCTCCTTCCCTCGGGAGCAGAGGCGGAGGATGAGCACCTGTAGCCGTCCCAGAAGGCTGGGCAGCGTGGCCAGCGCCGCCAGCGCGACGGCGAGCGTCGACCACATCTCGACGAGCATCGCGGCCAGGCTCGGCCCCAGGAACCGCCCCATCCCGGCCTCCAGCATCGTCGCCGCAGCCGCCTCCATCACAAAGAAACCTCCCCGAAATTGACCAGCCGCCGAACGTCGCCGCAGCCTCCTCGCCCGCCGAACGGGTTGGTGCCGCCGTGGCCGACGCTGGGAAGATCGACGGCAAGCAGCGCGAGGGACGGTGTGCGGATCAACAGCGAGCACTGCTAGAGATGGGCGAGGACCAAGGGATGGATCATGGAGCGGCGGCGCAATAACGTGAAAATGGCGGTTGGCAGAGGCAGGGTGATCGCTAGTGGGTTTGGGGATTATTCTTTGTGATGGAGGAGATTGCGCTAGTTTAACGGCAGTTCAGACGCGGATTTGTTTCCGATGTGCACATCACACGACATTGGGACGACGTGGGACGTTGGATCTTGATGTGTGGACGGTGGAGATCGCTCGGATCTGACACTCTGGTCTTTTTATAGTAGTGGTGATATACACCCACCCGCCTCGCTCCCTCCATTCCCACTCCTCCCAAACCGCAACAACCCCCTCTCCTGCCACTCACACACACTATCAATCGAGCTGCACCCCGGCCGGCCTTCTCATTCCAACGTCTGCGCCTGCTGCCTACCTGACCCAATGGACGCCATGTCCTGCCTGCCACCGCCGCCGCCGGCCGCATCCTTCCTATCCCCCGCCTACTACACCGACGACGTCATCGCGCGCGCGCTGCACTACTCCATCTCCGACCACTACAGCTACTCCCCGCCGCCTCCTCCTCCCCATCCTCCTCCTCGTCCCTCCTCGCCGACCTCCCCTTCAGCGGCGGCGGCAGCAACTGGTTCGCCTCGACCGCACCCGCGCCGGCGACGGGACTCACCTGCGACTCCGTGCTGGTCTCCTCGGACGCGCCGCCACAGCCACACGTCACCCCCGTCGCCGGCGCCGCGGCGAACAAGAGGCGGGTTGGCCTGGGCCCCGCGGGGCGCGCAGGGAAGCGGCGGCCGCGGGCGTCCAAGCGCGCGCCCACCACCTACATCAGCACCGACCCCTCCAACTTCCGCCTCATGGTACAGCACGTCACCGGCGTCCAGGCCGAGCCGGACGACGGAGTCCTACAGATGCCCGCCTCGTTCGACGCGTCATCCGCCACGGCCGCGCTGCTGGACTGCCATCCCCCCTTCGACGGCAGCGCGTTCGGGGACGCGCTGCCGATGCCGTCGTCCGACGGCGACGCGGCTGCGGCGCTCCAGCAGCAGCAGCCGTGCTACCCGACGCTGAACTCGTGGAGCGTCATGTACGAGAGCGCCGAGCTACTCTAGAGTCTAGCCGACCCATCGAGCGAGCTCCATGATGTACTCCATGGATCATTAACCAGGGCCTCCGTAGAGCACTAATTACCGTTTTCTCTTCTTTTTGTCCGGCCCCTGTATTAATTTCTCGGTGCTTGATCCGGCCAAGAAAAAACAATACTTGCATCCTGTACTGCTCTACGGTGTACGTTGTAGTCGGACTATAGTGGCGACACCTGGCTACCTTCCGATCCGTACGAATCACGTTGAAATTCTTCAAAGTACGCAGCTCTCGCCTGCCCTTCTAGAACGCGCCCGGGAAAAGATCGACTCTCGTTCCGTTCCAGATTTATTGGCTCGCAGCAAAGACCAGCGAGAACAGAACGTACCGCCGGCCGGCGTCGTCACTCGACGGCGACCGCGGACTGTCGAGATTTGGTTTCAGATCGGCCTTTTTCCCTTTTTGTTCCCTGTGAAGATTTGATTTGAGCTCCACTGACGTACTACATACTCGTGTGTAAATTTGAAAAGTTTAAATCTCCAGATGGCTGACATCGATCATGGCTGTCTTTTTGCCTTTTCTAGTATTCCCTCCGATCCATATTAATGGGCACAACTTTGTCTAGATACACATGTATCTAGTCTAAATAATTAACTAGATACATATGAATTTAGACAAAACTATGCCCACTAATATGGATTGGAGGGAGTAGCTTTTCTTCGAGTTCCGTACGTACGTCCGAACATTTTGTAGAGCTCCTCCAGAAAAAAAAACTCGCGATGCCCAAGAAGGCCCTTCTTGTTTGTTAAGCGAGGTGGGAAGAGGCCTGTTCGAGATAGCTCGATTACACATGGGTTTATATGGGCCGTACTGAAGAGCACGGAAGTAAAATGCAACTTAGACCAGAGTTGGGGGAACGGATAACTTAAACCGTTTTGAACAATCCATATCTGGTTTTAAGAAATCCGGTGGATAAGGGTATCCGATTCCGAACTTGACACCTGGATATGGTATGGAAAATAACCTATAATATAGACTATCCGAAAATTAAATAGGATTATCCGGTGGTTTTAATCCGAATAATCTGATTTTATACAAAATGTCTAACCTAATAGAGCATAATTTGCAGTTAGTGAGTTGTCGAATTCGTCCATTGAACAACAACTCACTTAAATAGTCATCGTATAGACTATGGAGTACAAACTTTGTTAGTTATTAGGTTATTGAACAATTATTTTTGATTGTATTACTTATACGTGTTTCTATCCGATAATTTTGTTTCCGTCCCGTTTCTGTTCCCGGATCCACCACCACATATATCCGCCTCCGAATCCGCATCCGGTCATTATCCGCTCCACTCTGAATCCAATGGAAAAATATGGTAGAGGCAAAAGTATGGATCTAAGTATCCATATTTCAAATCTATCAGAATATAAATATTTGAAGGTGATATTTTGCATGTTTGTGAGATATACTATTAGCTACACCCAGATTTTTTTAATTTTTTCTTGAAATTCATAAATATGATTTTTGAATTTTAAATTGGGGGGGAACATTGTATCTTGGGAGCCAAAAAATCTCCACTCCTCCTCTACAATGTTTTTTTGTTACTCTCGACTCAAATTGGTTTGAAACCATTCATTGATACAAAGCTAATGGTGAAAAACAGGCTGTGAATATGGTGGACTCTTTAACCCGCGAAACATTTAATTTGTCCCCGTAATCAGATTTTAATGCAGTGATGTCATTATTTTCATATATTACGTGCCACCTTACAAATTCAGTTGTGGTATCCCAATGTGTTATGTGTACATAACATTTCCTATTTTTCAAAAAATCTCTATCATCTCTTCGTCTTTGCAAGCGAACCTTGGGTCACACGCCTGGAGCGAGTGAATGTCTCCTCTTTATATTTTCGGATCTTATTTCATGTTACTTTTGGGAAAAACAACCACTTAGTCGCATTTCTTAATGTCATGTCTTGTAGTCACAGTTTTGCCGACATGGATCACTCTATGGACCAATAAATTACATATGTGCGCATCTTCTAGTTGCCTTGATCTTTTTAAATGAATTTCTTCATTTTTAAGATAAAAATCAGGTTTGATTATCATAGGAACAGACCGTAACCAATTGGTAGCAATGACAGGAGCTGGTGCATAGGATCGTTTGGTACACACTCATCTGGTTGCTGAGATTCAATGGTTAGAAAATCAAGTTAGGCAATGTATCTTTCTAAAGGTGAATCGAGGGCAAGTTAGGGTTAGTCGTGTTCTTGCAAACTTCGTGAGGACGAAGTGTGATGTTTATGCTTCATGAGCTTGTGTTTGAGTCTGTTGTAATCCCTAATGCCTAATCAAGATCAAGTTTTACCCGCAATAAGAAAATACTAGCTAGTATAGGTCAACTGAATTTTGTCATCAACCTAATCAGAAAAGCTCTTGTTAGCATATCTTTTAACCAAGCGATGGCTCAGTTGCAGTGTCCTAATGGTGTGTGCTCAGCCCACTCGAGTTTGAGTCACCGTTTAAACTTTTTCTTAGGAATTCTAAAGGATTTTGAAATTTTGAGTAGGCCCCTACTTAGCCCTCTATGGGTCCGCCCCTAGCCCTCTACATCAAGTCATCTCCCTCTTACGCCTCTGGCCACCACTCTCGTGGGGCACATGGGGAGAAATTCTCGTCTCCCCATGTTGTGTATGGTGAGATGTCTTGATTTTGGGTTTGTGTGCCGACACCATCGCTCATATGGGAATGAAGGTGTTGTCTCTGGCAGAAATTCGTCAGCTATGATTCCGTCTCTAGCGTTGTTGCGAGTTCTTTTGTCCATGACTAGATTGGGATGGTGCCCCGCCAGTATGTTTGCACTGATTGCCAATCTCCGTGTACTTTCGTAGCGATTCAGTGATTTTTATTCAATAATCTAAAGTTAGATTTTATCAATTTTGAAAAAATCGCAGCCGTCCGGTGCGAGAGGCAGAAACCGCCGGTCCCACGTGCAGCCCACCTCTCCTCAAACGTCGATTTCTTGATTCAAGGAAAAACCAAAATCGAACTGCAATTCTCTCTCGAGTTCCGACCGACCCATGTCGCCCCCGCGGCCGCAGCCGGCGGCGGCGAGCCTGCGCGGCTTCCTGGACGCGCACTTCACCTCCGCCGAGGACCTCGCCGCCGCGCCGGCACTCGCCGAGCTCCTGCGCCGCGAATGCTCGGGGCTCGAGGCGTCCCTCCGCCGCCTCGAGGCGCAGCTCGCGTCCGGCTCCGCGTCCTGGCTCGCCCGCTCCGGCGAGGCTCGGTCTGGCCTCCGCCGCATCCGCTCCCGAGGTCCGCTTCCCTAAACCCTAGCGTTTTAACCCCTCTTCGGACTTGTTCAGTCTATTTGCGTATTTGGCTCGGGGTCTCAACGGGGCTCCTTGTTCGTAGGAGGAGACTTCGCTGCCAAGGACGAGGGGGAAGCGACCGCTCCGGGCGTAGAGCTTCCGGCGATCGTGCGCGAGATCCAGCGGATCGACACCATTCGGCTCTACGCGGGTGAGCCTTTGTTCCTCTCCTCGTGTAGTGCTCTCCTAACTGTAAAGTTGAGCAATCATGAACTAGTTGTGATCTTACATTTCGAAAAAGGGACGTTTTAGATAATTACTAGTTGTTTAGCTTTTCAGGAAACGGTTACTGTGTGAAAATCCCCGTAGAGTACGAGTGATTTTACCTGTCAAATTTAGCTCTGAATCTTGTATGTTAGCCAGTTATGCTTATTGGATCACAAGGGGAGATGTGTGCAGTTTCTATATCCAAAGAAGAGCTTCCATTATAATTTGCACATACTTCACACTGCGTGTATCTAAAACAAAAAGGAACACCTTAAGTTCAACCAGATTTCCTACCGTGGGACTGACTATGTGAACCGTGAAGGAAAACCATGTAATGCTTTGTTCAGTTGAGAAGATCTGTGCCAAATAAACTAGTATCTTCCGCAGATCATAAAACTGGATGTAGCAGTTAATAGTTTTAAATGTATATAAGTCTGGTGTGATCATTTACCTTCCTGCAATGTGCATGACCACACATATTTGTCCTTCTTTGCTGCAAAAAACATAATCTGTTTGGTGTTGTACATTGTTCCTATTGTGTCATTAAGGATTGGAGGCTCCCAAACACAACAACACCTGCTACACAAAAGTAACAAGCAAGTGAGAACAACAAGATGCCTAGGTTTTCCTAGTGGAAACCCTAGGCTCAAATCCCTCAAGTGAATGAGGGGGAAATGAAGAACGGCTTGGTGAAGATGTAGATCGGTGCCTTCTTCTTCAATCCTCCAAAGATCAACGCTTTTAGGTGGAGGGATTGGGAGATCTAGGTTGGTGAAGCTTTCGTCAATGGAGGAGAGAGAATCTTGAAGCTTGGAAGAGCTGGAGGTAGGTGGAGGGGTATCAATACCCCTCCAGAAAATCTAGCCGTTGCAGTCTTCAGAGGGCCGGATATTTCCGGCAGGGCCGGATATTTCCGGGTCGAATCCTGGATATTTCCGGGGTGGCCGGAAATCTCCGGCTATATATCCGGCCAGCAGTTGGGGTACATCAGTACCAGATCTTGCTCGACACTTAGTCGAAATCACGTGCCCCGGATATTTCCGGTCTCTTCCCCAGAATTTCCGGCCCCCGGAATTTCCGGCCTGGCCCCGGAAATCTCCGGCCAAGACAGATTTGATGAACTTTCTCTCTTCTTAATTGTTGAATATGAAACTATGAAACTTCACAACATAGCAGCTTATTATTAGGGCTCTATTCATGTTGTCTTTATTCACCAAAAGTAGGATGAAAGAAATGCCCTTTCAGCGGCGTCCCGGCGTGCGTCTGCCGGCGGGAAGGTGGAGGTGGCGACGGCGGAGCCCGTGCTGGGCTCCGATGCGTGTGGGGAGAACCGGAGCGGCGGGGCGAGGCGGCGGCCGGCGGCGGCGACCTCGTCGCCGCGCGTGGAAGAGAAAGGAAAGGGAGCCTGAGGACGGTTTTGCAAAAAAGTACTCTATGTTTCCCGTAATTGCGTGTGAGTCCTACGTCGCAAGAAAACGTGGACTGCGGGTTGATTTTTAAATTTGTGAGGGACATTTCTGTAAAACGGGCACGGGCACGACGGGATGGCCGTTCGATCAGCGACGGACGCCGGAGATCGAAACACTGTTGAACATTGTTCATCTACAGTACATGAACAGTACCCCAATCGCTGAGAGGCCGCGATTCTGGCCAACTTTCATATAATGAGTAATTCTTTCCTCAACTTATAGCTACTTCAATGGCTTAACTTCTCGAGGTTCTTCATAATAGTGGTGCAACAACGAGTTCAGCGACGCCTTCAACGAGAATTTTAAGCCGAGTCCCCCCGCCCCCCTCCCTCCCTTTATACTACGATGTTTGTTGAATTATCCCCATTGTCTTGTTCTATGCAATGATTTTTATTTAATACAAAGACATATTTAATCAATTTTGAAAAAGTAGATGGGCAATGTGAGTGTTCATAGGCGAATTCGTTTCATTTCCCGTCCCACGTGCAGCCCACCTCTCCTGAAACGTCGATTTCTTGATTCAAGGAAAATCCAAAATCGAACTGCATTCCTCTCTCTCGTTCCGACCGGCCCATGTCGCCCCCGCGGCCGCGGCCGCAGCCGCCGGCGGCGAGCCTGCGCGGCTTCCTGGACGCGCACTTCACCTCCGCCGAGGACCTCGCCGCCGCGCCGGCCCTCGCTGAGCTCCTGCGCCGCGAGTGCGCGGGGCTCGAGGCGTCCCTCGGCCGCCTCGAGGCGCAGCTCGCGTCCGGCTCCGCCTCCTGGCTCGCCCGCTCCGCCGAGGCTGTGTCGGGCCTCCGCCGCATCCGCTCCCGAGGTCCGCTTCCCTAAACCCTAGCGTTTTAACCCCTTTTCGGACTTGTTCAGTTCTCTGTTTGCTTTTTTATCTATCGCGAATTTGCCTCGGGGTCTCAACGGGGCTCCTTGTTCGTAGGAGGAGACGTCGCTGCCAAGGACGATGGACAAACGACCGCTCCGGCTGAGGAGCTGCCGGCGATCGTGCGTGAGATCCAGCGGATCGACACCATTCGGCTCTACGCGGGTGAGCCTTTGTTCCTCTCTTCGTGTAGTGCTCTCCTAACTGTAAAGTTGAGCAACCATGAACTAGCTGTGATCTTACATTTCGAAAAAGGGACGTTTTAGGTATTTAGTGTTTAGCTTTTCAGGAAACGGTTGTTGTGGGAAAATCCCCGTAGAGTGCTAGGGAGATTAACTGGCAAATTTAGCTCTGAATCTGGTATGTTAGCCAGTTATGCTTATTGGATCACAAGGGGAGATGTGTGCAGTTTCTATACCCAAAGAAGAGCTTCCATTATAATTTGCACATACTTCACACCGCGTATATCTAAAACAAAAAGGAACACCTTAATATTAACCAGATTTCCTACTGTGGGACTGACTATGTGAACCGTGAAGAAAAACCATGTAATGCTTTGTTCAGTTGAGAAGATCTGTGCCAAATAAACTAGTATCTTCCGCAGATCATAAAACTGGATGTAGCAGTTAATAGTTTTAAATGTATATAAGTCTGGTGTGATCATTTACCTTCCTGCAATGTGCATGACCACACATATTTGTCCTTCTTTGCTGCAAAAAACATAATCTGTTTGGTGTTGTACATTGTTCCTATTGTGTCATTATATCTCCTTCATGTCCTTCCAGTATGATGTAGGAATTTATAGTGCTTTCTATAACTTTGCTGTGCTGACATTCCAGAAGCTGCTCTACAGTTGGAAGCTTTGGTTGGTAACCTGGAAGATGCAACATTTTCCATTGTTAGGCAGGCCTCAAAGTTAAACCTGTCATCAGTACTTCGACGGGCATCAAACGTAAGAACCTTTTGTCTTCTCCTTCTCCCTCCGTCAGTCTAGATGTAATTAATAATATGCTATGTAGATGTACGCTTCTCAGCAGTGAGCTGTATTAAGTTTTCTCTTTCTTTTCTCAAATGTAGGGGGTGGAACGGAAGCAGGAAAAGTTGCTCCGGGCTGTTGATGCTATGAGAGACATTGAGCGAGAATTGGTAAGGATCAGCACAAGTAGGCCACAGTGGACAAATCTTTTAGTGGCTGTTGATTCTAGAGTGGACAAAACTCTAGCCATTTTGAGGCCGCAAGCACTTACAGACTATCGAGCTTTACTTGCTGCACTAGGCTGGCCACCTTCTTTGTCTTCACCAGACGTGGACAAGGACAAGTACTCCCAAGTTCCAAATCCCCTTGTCTTGATGAACGAGGCAAATAAAGAGAAGTATTCTGAAAGCTTTCTAGCACTATGTGCTCTACAGCATGTGCAAGCCAACCGTGAAGTGCGGCAATGCCAAATGCCAGCGGCAACTCCTGGCCTGTCATATTCGAAGTACTTTGATAAAACTGCATGCTTAGATAATGGACTTTGGGCAATTGATGAATTGGTTCACCCTATTGTGTCCAGGATGGAATACCATTTTTCTAAATGGTCTGAACAGCCAGAGTTCATTTTTGCTCTTGTTTACAAGATAACTAAGGATTTCATGGATGGAGTGGATGATATATTGCAACCTTTGATTGACCAAGCAAGACTTGTGGGCTTAAGTGCCAAAGAATCTTGGGTAACTGGAATGGTAAAAATGCTTCTAGGATACCTTGAGACTCAAGTTTTCCCAGCCCTTGTTACTTCTTATTATAGTAATGATGAGAAACTTGAAGTATATTCATCGTGGATGCATCTGAATGACCAGATGATTACTTTTGATAAAAGAATGCAGCTCCTTGCAGATTCAGGAATTCAGAAAATTGCATTGATTTCTGAAGGGCTCTCTAGGTCATTATCTGTCTTTTCAATATACAGTGGACATTCTGATTGGCTTCAGATATGGGCTGATATAGAGCTTAGTTCTGCACAGCGTAAGCTCCAATCTGAAATGGTGGATGAGACAAGTTGGTTATACAGTATCGATCCTCAGGATGAGCTTGGTCACCAGGAAACCACTACAATTTTTCTTCTTTCTACAAGAGAAGACTACAAAGCTCCGCCTGTTTCTGAATTTGTTGTCAAAACTGCATCGACGATGATTGAAAGAAGCCATGCTCTGCCAAATAAGGGGATGAAGATCCAGTATACCAGATCCACTTCAGTCCAGTTCTTGAATGACTTCTTTGTAGTACTGCGTGAGCGGTGTGAGGCGCTGCAATTGTCAAATACAGCTTTAGAAGACGAGTCTTTACTGAAAGCCTCCTATGCAATTAATGCTGCCAGATATTGCGAATATGTTCTCCGCGAATGGGATGAAGATACATCCTTCTTGGAGATGGCTGCACATGGGAATGAAAACCAAGGGCAGATTCACAAGCGCAGTGCCCGGCACCGGTGTTCTTTCTTTGCAGATGAAATTGCCTTTCTGGTTAAACTAGGGACCAATTTTCTGGAACAGATCATGTCCTCCATCCTGCTTGAGTTTGAAGACCTGTCTTGGGACTATGTCCAAAACATTGGATCTTCAAACGAACAGAACCAACCAGATGACCAGGTTCTCGACGAAGAAAACCTAGAGGTATCACCCGGATTCGTCACCAGTCTAGACGTTCTGAGGGAGCGAACCACGAAACTGAAGTTGTACCTCAACTCCAAGGATTTCATCGATCTGTGGAGGAGTATAGCGGAAGGTCTCGACTACTTCATGTACAGCAGCATCCGGTGGGGTGAAGTGAGATTCACTGGCCCAGGAGTCATTCAGCTAAGAGTCGACACGAAAGCCCTCCTTCGTATCTTTAGGCCCTACTGCTTGAGACCTGAAGCCTTTTTCCCATTTGTAACCGACTCTCTGAAGCTGCTGACTATGAGAGAGACAGATGCGCGATACTTGCTAGAAACACTTGAGAACGGCAGGGACAGCGACGACTGCCTGAGGCGACATGGACTGCACCATGTGGACGCTAGCCAATCCATGAAAGTCTTGAGAAGCAAGAAGACTGGGGCATAACCTTTGTTAGCACAAAGCGATGATATGCTGAAACCTGAAATTGACCAGAACCTGACTTTTGCCATGGTGATGGAGACCGATGTCGTTTTTCCAGGGAAGCACAATGTGAACTCGAAAGGCCCGATGACTGACTGGCTGACCTACTCCTTGCTGCCAAAATAGATGTTCACAACACCCAGCAGATTGGCCGGCCCTGCTTCCTGCTTTCTAGAATTATACTTCAGGAAACTAGGTAAATCTGCGAGCTACAGTTGACATCTGGATATGATCAAATCCACCATCTGTCGATCTATCCTACTCTGACCAACCTGATCGTGGTCAATCTGAGCACGCCCCGCGGTGCACACAAGCAGATTGACTATCCGAAACGCTTATGTCAGTGATGGAGATCTCGTCAGCTTCTTTTCTCTGGTTAGTCCATAGTCAGAGTCCTGGGGAAATATTCTGTTGGCTGTTGCCTCGTGTCTTAATACAAGCCAACGAGATCGGGGCCAGATCAAATGGTACCCTTTTTTTTCAATTGCTGCACTGATGTCCATTTTGCTGTATTGTGTAGACCAGTTCAACCGCTTAGGTCTGCCTGCTGCGTCTCCTAGATAACATATACAATTGTAGATTCGTCATCAGGTTCCTCGTCCTTGGCTTTTTTTAGATCAGTAAAGAAAATGGTGATCTGTCAAGATTAGAAAAAAGAAGGTGTTCCATGTGTGTCTGAGCTGTATGTGCAAGCCATCGACCGTTTCCAAATGGTAATTTCTTAGAGCAGACATTGTACATCACATGATGCAATATCCAAATTCGTCCGTCATACAATCCAGAACCAAGAACAAATTAATTAATCCTGCGCCAGTATTTTTTGTTTTTGAAAAGACATGCGTCATAACTTGACCAGTATCATTGATATCGTTTCTTCTTCATAAACCATACCTTGATTTTTTGGGGGATCTTTGCCTTCCATAAATGCAAATGCGTGAAAGATCTATCAATTCCATCATAGTTCACTACATAGGAGAAAGTACATGGGGTTGACATTGACTTTACCTGATTTTTACCTTTTTCACTTCGGTCTGTCCCGATCAGAATTCAAAGCCACACTTACACTTGTCAACACATTTTGTAATTCCCTTGCATGTTCTTGTAGCTCCATATTCAACCATCTCGAGAAGCACGTATGCCATCTTCTTCCAACCATCACAGCCACATACACATGCCTGATCATGGCAGGTCTCGTAAAGTCCAAGAAATCGGTCTTTCAACGAGAGAGAGAGAGTCACACCGTGCATGTCAGAAGTCAGTTCTCCTACCATAGTCTAGTATGTACCATCACTCTCCCTTGCTGATAGAGTTGTCTAGAGCAAGATCAGTGTTTAGCTCTCCCACCCGTGTCTAGAATTTACTAGAGACGAGTCTAAGAAAATAAAAAAGATCCTGCAGCGTTTACTGTCTACCTATACTAGGACCCATTTTTATAAATATAACATTTCCGTAGGATTTTCATTAGAATTTTTAAAGATTTTAATCCTAAGAATTTTTTTATTGAAGCCATTTAGATCATAGGATTGAACCTACCAAATTCGTAGGGAATCCTTTCCTATGTCTCCAATTCCATTGGAATCTCAACTTGAGGTTAAACCTCATTTTAATTTTCCTTTGATAAGTCCAATGTACTTTCACCCTCTCTGTCTCATCAATCCTTCGAATTTCCTGTTTTTATATTCTGTGCGCCATATAAAGACATTTGTAGCAGAATTCCAATGTTCCAAAATCCTTTAGGAATCAATCTCACATTACATATCAATTTTGTGTTTTTCTTATTCCCATGTTCTTAAAATCCTGCAAATCTAAAAAAGCCCTTACATGGCAGGTTTCCTATCTTTTATGGTACGGTAAACTGCTGTCCTAGTATGTCAAATGGGCCAGGTTTTATCGTTGTTTACACGAGTCTTGAAGTAAAATTGGGTCTAAGAAGAATATTCTTAGCACAAGTCTTGTGCCATTTAGACCCCGGTCTACTTAGAGTACAAAATGTCTCTTAGCACCCATTTTTTCACCACGTTGTGCACTCCTTTTGCAGGTGTTGATATGTCAAGATTAAAAACATAGTGTCCAATGTGTGTGTTAGTTGTATGAGCATGCCATTGACGGCATCCAAATGGAATTCCTAGGAGCAGACATTGTAGAACACATGATGAGATATCCAAATAGTACTGTCTTTATACTCCGTACAATCCAATCCAGAACCAGAACAAATTAATTAAGCTCGGCCCGGCCCTTCTTCTTTTTGGAAGTACGCGTGGATCCAATCTCCCGATTCTAGTTCACTGGATCGATAAACGCATGCATGTAACAAAAGAATGATTAATCGATGCAACTAATGAACAAATCGATGTACACAAGCTAAGCTATCGGCGATCGTGATGCCGTCTGTGCTCCGGCGTTCTCGCCGCCGACTTGGTGTTGTTTTGCTGCTGCAGCAGCTCGAGGCAGGGCAGGACGTCGCCGGCCATGGTGGGGCGGCTCTTTGCGTCGTTGTTCACGCACCGGAGCGCGAGCGCCGCCACCTCTTGCGCCTGCCTCTTGTTGTACTGCCCACCGAGCCTGGTGTCCATCATCCGCATCACCTTCCTCCCGTCCCCCACCAACATCGGCCTCGCCCAGTCCACCAGCAGCTCCGCCGACAGCCCGCGGTCCTCGTCCAGGGCCCTCCGCCCCGACATCAGCTCCAGCAGCACCACCCCGAACCCGTACACGTCGCTCTTCGCCGACAGGTGGCCCGTGGCCACGTACTCGGGCGCGGCGTAGCCCCGCGTGCCGACGACGCGGGTGGACACGTGGGTCTTGCCGCCGGTCGGGCCGGCCCTGGCGAGGCCAAAGTCGGAGAGCTTGGCGCGGTGGTCGGAGTCGAGGAGGACGTTGGAGGACTTGAGGTCCCGGAAGATGATGTCGCGGGAGTGGAGGAAGGCGAGCCCGCGCGCGACGTCGGCGGCGATGGACAAGCGCGTGGCCCACGACACAGGCGGCTGGTTGCCGCTGCCTCGGCGGAAGAGGTGGTTCTCGAGGCTGCCGCGGAGCATGTACTCGTAGACGAGCAGCTTGTTGCTGCCGGAGTCGGAGCAGTAGCCGACGAGCTTGACGAGGTTGTCGTGGTGGAGCTCCTCGAGGTAGGTCACCTCCGTGAGCCACTCCCTGTGGCCCTGGTAGCTCTCCTTCTTGAGCTTCTTGATGGCGACCATCATGGCGTTGGTGGCGCCGGGCCTGGCGGGGGCCAGGGTGGCCTCGTCGATCCACCCCTTGTACACGCACCCGAACCCGCCCTCCCCGAGGTACGCGCTGGAGCCGAAGTTCTTGGTCGCCGCGCGGAGGTCGCCCATGCTGAACGACTTGAGTGCCGAGGCCGGAGGCGCCGCCGCAGCCGCAGCCTCCCCAGGCACGTCGGTTGGTTTTTTCAGGTCCGAGGAGCTGCTGCTTCGGCGCGACGCCTTGGACTTGGAGTTGGAGGTGCTGCTTCCTGGGATCACCTCTGAAATCATCAAGACAATTAAGTTAGTACATGATTCCCCTGATGACGATAATTCTCAAGGACAAACTGAGAAAGGAATCAAGAACGGTGGCTTACTTGATTCGAACGGAGTGGACGCATTGGCGCACTTGGCAGAGCCCACACAGTTCCCCATCGATCGACGAACTCTGTCTGAAGCTTCTTTCTCTCGATGGATCAATCACCAGCTAGCCGCTGCGATCGAGCTCCAATCCAAACGGAGTGAGTCAGTAGAGTGCAGCCGTACAGATCTAAGAGGACGTACAAGGAGAGTATAAAGGAGATATGGAAGCATCCAGGCAAGGTTTGGCGCATAAAATTCAATGGAGAAAGAGAGAGACAGTGAGTGATGTGACGGACGGATTGCAGCAGCTGTTTTGCTTGGATCAATCACTGCGTTGACCGACTAGGTTGATGTCTACACCAGGTTTCCTAGTCAAGCTGAAGCACAAGACGAAAACATTTTTTTTTAGAACTGTGCACAAGACGAAAACATCAATCTCCAGCCGCTTAATTAAAACGTGTAGTAGAGAGGGTTAATCTTCCGGGGCTAAACAAGACAGGCACGCAGCAGGTTCCTGGCAAGACCTTAATCGGGGAAGAAGAAGAAAAGGAACGTGCAACAAATGTGAACAGAGCATACATGTGTGAAGAGGGGACTATCGCTGTCACATTAGGTTCCCTAGCTGAACATCGGTGTGGTTTTGACGTTTTTTTTTGCTAAATATTGTCCCTACGCGGGACCAATGCTACCTTTGCGAAACTATTTTTGAACCCGACCTCTCAGTTCGGCACCATGGAGCTGAAGTTATGCATCTCGGCACCAACCAAATCCAACACCGAACCGAGGTCGGCGCCGAACACCCTGGAGCCGAACAAGGGTTGCGCCAAGCTCCATCGCGCTGATCATTAAATGCCAAAATGTTTTGGCGCCGAGTTTCACAAGTTCGGCTCCATTCTCAGTTGGCACCAAACTCAAGGACCATATTTGACAATAGTTCTCCAAAAAGGGTTAGATGTAGCATTATTTTACCAGATTCGGTACAAAATAGGGTTTTGACACTTTCCAACGGGTGGTGGTAGGTATGCCAACCCGGATTTTTTACCGGTAGTTACCGTGCATGTATAAACAGTGGTCAGACCTTCAAAATTCGTGCATCAAATGTTTTACAAAGTATCTTCATGTATCAAATGTCGGTGTGGTTGCAAAGATGGCTATATATTCCGATCTATGTTTCTCATCGTCAGTGATGTTCGTTGTTCTGGTACCGCGGTACTTTGGTGCCTTATTGCGATAATTTATGAACTGTATTTTACAAAAAGGTTTGCCCAATTCCGATGAGAGAGGGCCGATGATGATGGCACGCCTTTGGCTTGTTTCATTACTTGTAGTCGTTTCTAGGTGGCCCAAAGATTTATTGGCATTTTTTGTTACTTCTGAGATTTTTTTAGTGTGTTTGATTATGATTCATAGAACGGAGCATCTTTTCGCAAAAAACTCCATGTACTTGCACTTATGTAGTTATGGAATTGTCATTTTTCATGCATTTGTTGAAGGCTAAGATCCCCTAAAAATCAACTTATGGTCGTGACCAATTTGACATAATGTCATTGCAACGAAGAGAAATTGGGTGGGCAAAATCAAGTGTTCGTTCTATTTTCTTAGATAAAAGGCTTATAGATCCCTACTTTAAATTATTAAATCCAGCACATCTAGATAACAACGATGACCGACGTGGCGCTTACCAGATTACAATATAAGAACAAAATAGAGAAATTAACATCCAAAAAACAAGAAGACCACGACTACAACAAGCTAAGATATGGGAAAGTTCGATGACTGAGGTCTTCATGTCGAATAAGTGAAGGGCCAAGGATGTAGGTGACGGTCACTGCTCTGGTGCCATGATCCTTTGGTGCCTTAGCGCCATGGCTTTGTTTGTCTTCTACAACAAGGTTTGCCTAGCTCCGGTGAGATAGGGGCGCTGACGAGGACACACCTTTGGCTCTTTCCATTACTTCTAGTCATTGTTAGGTGGTTCAAGGACTTCACTATATTTTTAGTTATTTATGAGGATCTTTGTACTAATGTTGTTTATGATTCATAAATTGGAGGACCTTTTCGCAAAAAAATAATATACTTTCACCTATCTAGCAATGGAATTGACAGATCTTTCACTCATTTGCAGAAGGATAAGATGCCCCTAAAAATCAAGAGATGGTTGT
Source organism: Poa pratensis (assembly GCA_947311845.1). NCBI lineage: Eukaryota > Viridiplantae > Streptophyta > Magnoliopsida > Poales > Poaceae > Poa > Poa pratensis. The sequence goes on along the minus strand of CAMZMU010000063.1, from coordinate 126,883,442 downwards.
GAATAATCTGGCATAATGCCATTGCAAGGAAAGAGAAACTAGGTGCACAATTCCGTTCTATGAAGAAGAAGTGATAGCAATGATACTGGTCAAGTTGTGGTACATGTATTTTCTGTAAGGGCTTAATTAATTTGTTCCGGCTCTGTATTGTATTACCAACCACCTAAAACTTGTAATTGTATATAGGACGTTATCGCATCATGTGTTCGACAATGTCTACTCCACGCAATTTCCGGCAGGATACAGTCGATGGCTTGCTCATACAGCTCAGACACACATCGAAACACATTTTTTTCTAATCTTGACAAAACAACATTTCTTCACCGATCTAATAGTTAAGGGCGAGGAATCTGATGACGGCTATACAATTGTATATGCTATCTAGGAGACGCAGCAGGCAGACGTAAGCAGTAGAACTGGTCTACAAAACACAACAAAATGAACATCAGCCAACAGATCTGGCCCAGGGTAGCATTTGATCTGGCCCTGATCTCGTGCCTTAATACACGAGGCAATAGTTCCCCAAGACTGACTTTGGGCTAACCGGAGAAAAGAAGCTGACGAAATCTCCATCAGTGTCTCAGTGATGTATGCGTTTTCAATAGTCCATGCTGGCGTGCACCGCGGACGTGCTCAGACTGACCACGATCACCTTGGTCAGAGCATATGATAGATCATCAGAAGATGGTGGGGATTTTGTCGTCTCCAACTTGTCACAGAAGTCAATCTGTAGCTTGTGGATTTACCTGGTTTCTTGAATATAACTCTAGAAAGCGGAGAGCAGGACCGGTTAATCTTGAAAGGTGCAGTTTACTTTAGTTAAACCTCATATTTTTATAATTTCGAAAATTGTATATTTTTTAGTTTTAAAAACTTCCAAAAACAGTTTACGTGGATACATACACATGCTAGCTATCTACATATCTGCATATTTATGCTCGATAATACGTTGTATTTAGGGGCGGAGCTGCTTGGGCTGATGCATCAGGGTCCAAGAATTTTTTTAGCCTTACTTACCCCTTAAAAAGGCATTTTGCATCAGGTTAGCCAGTCAAGTGCAGTCAAGTGTTCATCAGGCAGTAAATTTTCTAGGTCATTTAAGCAATAGTAAGTCACTTTTGTTGTTCACTGTTTCGGAGTGCATCAGGGTCACTGTTGCTCCAGCTAAATTGTTTAAAATGTACCGTAAAACAGAACCTCCTCCAAACATGTAATGGCAAGATTAAAAGAAGCAATGTCGCATCGGTTCAGAGTGCATGGTCTTTGCTCTAATCTCGCTTGCGATATCACAGCAGCCTGACGTCGTTATCTTCTCCAAACCTGTGATGTCTGGACTTGTGCTTGATCATTTGGAGGTCTCCTATGCCGGCACCACGCCGCACCTCCACGTCCGTGACCACCGCAACGGTTTCGTCTTTCCGCTCCGTTTCCTGGAAAAGCCTCGCAGCACACAGCCTGCCAGAGCCCAACGGCAAGAGACGGGTCGCCGTCAGCGTCAGCAAAGCCACCTCGGCCGGAGGTGGGACTTCCGACACCTTGTGCTGCACCGGCTGAGCAAGGTCGATCGCACAGAGCTGATAGCCTTCGTCGGAGAAGCCAAACCAGAGGCTGTGCTCGGGGACGTGTACAGCACGGCCTCTGAATGGCAGAGCCCACTCGCCGACCTTGCTCCACTTGCGACTTACTGTGTCAAAGGAGTACGTGCCGGTGCCCACCGTGGATACCCTCATACCCAGATCTGCGAGTCGCCAACCACCGTGAAGGCGGAGATATCGCAGGGGTGCGGCGGCTCCGGCTCGTCGTCGCTGCTGCCATCTGCGGCATCCGTGTTGTCATCAGCGTCCGAGCAGAAGCAGTTATCAGCATTGGTGTAGTAAAAGGGAGGCAGCTTGAGATTGCGCCAGTACCAGTCGTCTTCGCTGAGGAGGTCGGGCGGCTTACCGCAGATGAGAGCATAGAACCATACAAGCCGGGAGGGCAAGCCGGCGCCGGCCTCGGTAGCCATGGCGTACAGGTTATCGCCTACGGTGACGAACAAGCTGTTTGACTGCAGCGCGGGCAGCATCGGGTTCGTGACGAGGACGGCCCGCGAGGCGCAGTCGTAGAGGACGGTGCGGCCCTCAGGCCTCATGGTCCACGGCAACGATGTTGTTCTTGAAGGCCATGAAATCCATCCACCCGGTTTGCTGCCGCTTGCATGGCCAGTTGAAGGATATGGCTGCTGAAGGCAGCCTCCCTGGCGCCGGAGCGCTCTCCATTGTTTCTGCCAGAAAAGGGGGATTTGCCTGCTTTCGAATAAAAAAGAAATAACCTCCTCCTCGAAACAGGCTTTCGCCCCGCTTTATAAATAAAGCAACCGCCCACAAACATACAAAGATCCAGTTACAAAGTCTAAAAAAACAACAGAGTCTGCTGGGGCCACAGCACAAAGAAGCCCAAAGCTAAAAAGGGTGATACAACTCCACATGGGAGTAACTCAGTGGCTGGATGACGCAGAAGAAGGCGTGCCGCCCTCAGAAGCTTCTCGATCAATCCATCCAGCCGCTCCTTGTCCCGCTGTCTACAGAGCGGATGCCACTGCTGCAAAAATGCCAAGAATTTGAAAACGGAGTCAGAGGCACGCCTCAGAAAGACACGCTCGATAACCATCTTGTTACGTATAGTCCAAAGGGGCCAGGTCATCGCGGCAAACACTAACCAGAAGAGGCGCCTCCTCTTACCAGTACGGTTCGCCTGCACTTCTAGGAATTCGGCAAGGTCTTGGGCCTGCCACTCAGGCCCAAGCGCCTCGGCCAGAAAATTCCATAGAAAGCGAGCTGCGGGGCAAGAGAAAAGAATATGGGTCCCCGACTCTGGGACCGCGCACAAGGGACAAGTACCATCCCCCGGGCCAAAACGCTTGACCACCTCCACACCAGAAGGGAGGCGGTCTCGCAGCAACTGCCACGTAAAGATCTTAATCTTCAGTGGCATAGGGGCCTTCCACAAGTGGGAGATCCACGTGAGCACGGGTCCTCTAAATAGGGCCCGGTAAGCAGACCGAACTGTAAAACATTTCGAGGGCGAGAGGGCCCAAGAAACACTATCCGGGGTGTCCGTAAGGGAGTGTGGAAGGGAGGCCAACAGGCTCTGCCACCGGTCGGCCTCCACCAGGCCAAACGTACGGCGGAACCTAATGTTCCAGCGCCCGTTTGGGCCGCGTCCGCCACCAAGAGCATAGGGTCAGAGCAAATGGCAAAGAGCTCCGGGAATTCATACCTAAGTGGTCTTTCACCAAGCCATGAGTCTAGCCAAAACAGGGTACTCCCTCCGTCGCCTACGGAAAAGGTAGCCCCAAGCCGGATCTCATGTTTAATGGCTTGAAGAGATCTCCAAAACTGAGACCCCTCCTTCCTCTCACAGGCCAAGAGAGGACAACCACGTAGGTACTTGGCTTTCACTAGTTGAAGCCAAAGTCCCCCATCACCCCTCAGGATTCTCCAGACCCACTTCAACATGAGAGCCTCATTCATGCGACGGGAGGCCAAAATACCTATGCCCCCAACCTCCTTGGGGGCGCAAAGGTCTGCCCATTTCACCATATGATACTTTTGACGTCCGTTAGCCGCCTGCCAGAAGAAGCGGGACAGCTCTCTATCAAAGCTGCCATGTACCCCCTCCGGCAGTATATATAACCCCATCATAAACATGGGGAGACTAGATAGGCAGGAGTCAATGAGAATGGTCTTGCTCCCCTTGGAGGTAAACCTCCCCTGCCACGGCGCGGCCTTGGACTTGACCCGCTCAACTAGCGGGTCCAGATCCTTTATAAGGATCCGAGAATCTCGGACCGGCATCCCCAGGTAAGTCACTGGAAATGTGGCCAACTTACAGTTTAAGTTGTCCGCGATCCGCTGTTGGTCCTCAGCCGAATAACCCAAGATCACAACCTCACTTTTATCAAAGTTAATCTTGAGGCCCGACATGGCCTCAAAGCAGAGGAGAAGGAACTTGAGATTGATAATGTCAAGATCAGATCCCTCCACCATAATCATGGTGTCATCGCATATTGGAGATGCGTCACCCCACCCCCTGGGACAAGGTGTCCAACCACACCAGAGATGTGGCCAGAGGTCTTAGCCCTCTCTAAGACCTCTGCAAGGATGTCAACCGCAGAGTTGAAGAGCAAGGGGGATAGAGGATCCCCCTGTCTAACCCCACAAGTCGGCCTAAAATAGGGACCCACTTCCCCATTTATGTTGATGGCGGTGTTGCCACTCATAACTATCTGCATGATCCACCGTATCATCCGATCATCAAACCCTTTTCGTTCCAGCGCCAGCCGGAGAAAAGCCCAGTCCAAGCGGTCATATGCCTTTTGGAAATCCAGCTTAAGAAACACGCCCTTCTGGCGCTGAGACTTAACCTCATGATAATCTCATGCAGTGCTAGGATTCCATCATGGATATACCGCCCCTTCAGGAAGGCGAACTGGTACGGGTGCGTGATGCGCTCCATAACAGGAGCTAGCCTAGTTGCGCACACCTTTGAGAAGATCCGATGGATGACGTTGAGGACCGTGATTGGTCTAAATTGGCGGATGTCCGTGGCCCCCACAATCTTGGGGATCAAGGTCACCACACCAAAGTTAAGGCGAGACATAACCAATGTCCAATATAAAATTCTTGGAACATTGGCATGATCACCCCCTTAATCTCCTCCCAGAACGTCTGGAAGAAGACCACCGGAAGACCATCCGGTCCAGGGGCCGAATTCGCCTTCATCTCCATTATTGCCCTCGCCACCTCTTCCGGCAAGAATGGGAGGGTGAGCTCCGCATTCTCCATGTCAGAAACCCTGGCCCTCGCTGGCCAGAGGTCAACTGGCACGGTGACCCCAGAACGGGGACCCGCCGTGAAGAGCTCCTTATAGAAGGAGTATATGTGGGCCGATATATCCCCTGGCGCCTCCAGGAGATGATCCCCTTCCCACAGGCATGGAATAGAGCATTTCCGACGACGCCCATTGGCGATTGCATGGAAATAGGCCGTATTCGCATCGCCTTTGAGGATCCAATTCTGGCGACTCGCTGTCGCCAGAAAGTCTCCTCCCCCTTGTAGATCTCCATAAGGGAGTTCTCAAGGGCATACCGCTGAAGCCACTCCTCAGCGGTAAGGCCAACGGAATCTGAGGCGTGGTCTAGGGTCTGGATCTCCTCTAAGAAGAGGCTTTCCTCTGTCTCCGCTCAGCTCCCAGATTAGCACCCCAACCTCTCATGAATTGGCGTGCCATCTGGGCACAGTGGTGCCACACATCTACCGCATTATACACACGGGGGATGTGCAGCCGCCGCCGACCACTTTAGTCGTACCGCTTCCTGAAAACCTGGCTGACCAAGCCAGAAGTTCTCAAAATGAAAGCGGTTCAACCTCGGAGGTTGAGCTCCTCCTGTAGAGGAGGAGAGGAGTGTGATCCGACCCTATCCTAGTGAGCGCCCTGAGGGAGCAAAGTGGATAGGCAACCTCCCAGTCCACAGATACTAGGACCCTATCCAGCACACTCCGGACAGGGTCCACCCGGTTATTAGTCCAGGTGTATCTCGCTCCCACACGTCTGATCTCTCTAAGAGCGAGATCAGCAATACAGTCATTGAACAGCCGCATCCGCTGGGGGTCGACGTTCGCTGAGCTCTTGTCCTCCGGGGATCGGATCAAATTGAAATCCCCAGCAACAACAAGCGGCGTGGAACATCGTTCCACCTTCGCTCTAAGCTCGGCAAGGAACGCCGGGGACCTACTATGGTCCGCAGGGCCATAGACGATAATGACCTCCCACTGAAGGAGGTCCGCCTATGGGTGAGCAACATGCTCACAAAAAATTCCCCGCGATCCATATCCTCTACCTCGAATGTATCCTCCTTCGCCCCAAGAAGGATACCACCCGAGTGTCCATTCGCTGGGAGCCATTGCCAAGCGAACTTATATGGACTGAGACCCTGCAGCTCCTGAATAGAGAAGTCCTGTCTAATCGTCTCCTGGATGGCAACGATATCTACGTCTCCCGTCGTATATACTCGCGCAGCTGATTGCGCCGTCCCTCCTGCCCAAACCCCCTCATGTTCCAGTCGAATAACCTTATGGGTGTATTCATTTGGAAACACTGGTGGGGGTAGTCCCCTTACGGGGGACAGAGCGGGCCCTACCAGAGGTCGAGGGCCGGGACGGTGCCTTGGGGGGTCTCCCCCGGTTCCCCCCCGCCTGGGGGGTCACGCAGGGAGTCTCCACCCTAGCCGGCAAGCTAGCAAGTTACTACTAGGATCCAGTGCCGCCTGCACCGGATCCCCAGCAGCTGGGGCCGTCTCCCTCTCGAGCTCCGCCTGAGCTCGTGAGGCAGCGAGGGCCCCTCATAGATCTCCTTTGCCTTGATCGCGGCTATCTGGTCCATCCGGGGGCCTCGCTCTCCCCGGAAAACCACCCCACAGTCCGCAGCAACCTGTGACAGATGGTCCAAGGGACCTCCTCGAGGACCGAAAACCTAGAACCAGAAACTGAAACGGAAGACTTGGTAAGCGCGTACCTGGACCACTACGGCGAGCCGCAGTCAGCTGGATCGCCTGCTCCTCCACCGTGGGCACCGGCATCCCCAGCCCTCCGCGAGCAAGGGCCAGCCTGGCACTGTGGCGGGACGGCTCAGAGGGCGGGGGCTGCCTGGCGGCGCTGGGGACGGGCCTGCGAGTCTCCCACGGGAGTGTCGGGGAAGACCGTGAGAGACTCACAAACACCAGTGGCTGGCGTCGCCGGAACCTGGGGTGGCGACCCTGTCGGGGAGGTGGGGGTGGACCCGGCGAAGGGTGTAGCACAGGACCCCCGCAGAACGAGTCGACGAGGGCGGGGCAACCTCCAGCCCCACACTCTCACAGTCCTCCTCCACTGAGGCAGAAGGCTCCAGGCCTAGAGCTGTGGCGTCCAGCCCCTGCAAGCCGAAGTTGGAGCCGTACTGAGCAAGGGGGAGCTCCAGAGGCGCCAGAGAGTCAGGGCGCGAGGCGCGGGGGCGGTCCACCGGAGCCAGCTTCGCCGGCGCACTGCTAAAGTGTGTCGGTGAGGCTGGCGGGGAGGGCACAGGCGAAGATGCCTGTGTCGGGGCGACAGAGTGCGTCGTCGTCTCCGTAGGAGGAGCAGTGGTGGTGAGGGTGAGGGCATCTGTCCCCGAGGAGTCTCGCGCGCCCCACCCGCACCAGGGTCGTCTGCGTCGTCGTCCGAGCTGTCGTCCTCAGAAGAGGTCCCTCCTCCTCCCGAGTTCCCCCCGTCAGCAGCCTGGGGAGACGGAGAGCGCGGACGGTCCTCGTCAAGCTCCACGTCCAAGATCGCCTGACGCTCTCCCCCTTCCCCTCCAAAGAAGAAGGGCGGGAGGGAGCCGGGGATCTTGGCCGGCTCAGGGCAGAGCAGCCTGATCCGAACCGCACCAGAACCAGCTAGAGAACGCTCATCAAGCTCCACAAACCTGCCCATGGGCCGCGCAATCAGCTCGAGGATGTGCTTCTTCCTTGCCTCCCTTGGAATCCCGTGAATCCTGGCCCAGATGGAGGACAAGTAGGTCGCCCCCGGGTCAGAAGTCGCGGCCTTGATAGCCACCTGGATCTTGTTGATCGGGAGCGTGTAGGTGGACCCAAGGTGCAGAAGCGAAGCATCTCCTGTAATGGGAAGACCACTGCGAACTCGGAGGCCGATATCTCGCGCACCTGCCACTCGTGTCCTGGCATCACCATGGCCAGCTCGTCCCTAAGGATCTCCACAGTAAGCGTAGTGGCCACAGGCGGGAGCTGGTCTGGGAGAACAGACACCTGCGCTAGGTTCTGCGGACTCGCCCTCGGCACCCCCCCCCAAGTCAATGTAGTAGAACATGGATTCCACCCCGTGACCAAGGAGCTCTAGGCGAGGGCGGTGTTGAGCGACAGACACAGTGCACGCGGCAACAAGGTGCCCAGGGTCTCCACAACGCGCGCAACACTCCGTGCGAGTGCACTGTGACCGGTAGTGACCAACCACCCCACAGTTGAAGCACGTGACCTGCGACGGCGAGCCTTCCCTTCCTCCGCCTGAGGTCGGGGCGCGACCGTCTCCACCTGGGACGGGTCACTCGGAGCTCTCCGTGGGATGTTGGGGGTCGTTGCAGGTGGGAACCCACTCTGGTTCCCTCCCGCGACTCCCCCTGTCCCCTGTTTGGTCTTCTTGTTCTTCTTCTTTTTGGATTTTTTCTTGGCAGGGGCATTAGCAGCTGGTATGGACCGGTCCTGCCTAGGAGCCTCACGAGCCTGCGGATGTAGGCTGCGGTTCTCGCGCCACGACCCGCTCTCCCGCCGCGGCTCCTTGTCCAGGCGGCGCACTGGGGAGCGCCCCGGCGACCGGCCCCTGTCCAGACGCCTCTCAGGTGACCTTGCCCGGGCGTACGGGCGCTGCTCGAGATCACGCCGCAGCGCCGCCTCCCGCCGTTGCCCGTCCGGCGAGGCGCCCCTGCGGGAGAGCGCCGCTGGGAGGCCTCGGGGCGAGGAGAGCGCCGGCCCGTGAGCTGCCTGTCCCGGCGGTCCGGAGAGCGTCGCGACCCAGGGGATCCCCGCCGTTGCGGCGGCCGGTAGCTGGGCGGTGGAGACGCACGGGCGCGTGAGGTGGCCGCCGTATCCTGCGCGGGAGGAGGAGGAGAAGGCGAGCGCGCACGCCGGCGGTGATGGACGTCCTCCTCGTCCTCCTCAGTGCGGGAGCGCTTCATGGCGACGGCGGCAGCGAATGACACGGAGAGCGGCGGCGGGGTTGGGGTTAGACGCACTGTGCGAGCAGAGGATGCGTGTCTGCGAATCGATCGATCCGAGGCCGGGTTGCTAGGGTTAGCTCACGGGCCCCCTTCCGGATCCACAGCCACGAGCCCATGGGCCTCGTTGGGCCACTAATTGTCGCACGGCGCGCGGTCGATTGCGGATGCCCAGCTTGGGCGGCGCCACGCGCATCTGGCCTGCGCCATTCCAGGATGGGCCGCACAGGCGAGGCCGGCCTGTTGGGCCTAGGGCTCGCATCCTCAGCCTCGCAGGCGGGAGCGATAGGGGGCGCCGCCGCCGCCGGCGGGAGAGCACGGTGCGCCGCCTGCGCCGCCGTCTCCTCCACACACCGGGGCACCCCCCCCCCCCCCCCCGTAGGGACGACCTCGGGGCACCTCCCCATGGTCATCCTCGCCTGTTCCCCAGCTAGCTCGGCCTCAGCATGCACTGGCGGCCTCCTTCCTCCTGCGCATGGCGGCGCCACCGCGGGACGTTGAGCGCACACAGACGCACGCCGGCGAAGACCGGCAGCACGCGGCGGCGTCCGGCGGGCCAGAGCGAGAAAGTCGCCGAAGGTTGGGGAGGCCGGGATTGTGCATCGCGCCTCGAGCTCGGCAGCCACCGCGTCGGCCTCGTCGATCTCGTCTGCGACGTCGGCCCACCGCCGCCCCCGGATGGACTCAACCTCCACCACCCGCCTGGGGGGGGGAGGCCGTTCCTACCATGAGCAGCGGAGGAGCCTACGGATTCCCGGGCGACCGCCCGTCACCGGGATTCATCGATCGCCATCGAGTCGCCAAGCAGACGCCTTTCCTGATTCTGGATCGTTTCGCCCTCACTCACACCAAAAGAAATAACCTACCAGGAAACAATCTTTCTTTATAAAGTACAAATTATTGCTCTGTCTAATCCTTTCCTTCAACAGGGCATACGAACTTAGTGTTCCTACCAGTACACGGCCACCACATCTTGATTAAGAAAACCCAACAACACCATCGATTCTTGAACAGATAAACGATGATGCCTTTCAAATGAAATAAGCCAAAGACCTGAGCCCAATGTACACACCTCATAGGCAAGTGAAATTGGACCGGAGCATTCAAAATTGAGAAGGACGCAACATACCAACTTGCAACTCATCCGTGACACTGAATTAACACACCCTCAAACCTTATGAGAACCGAATATTTCAGTAACAAACTGAGGGTAGAGATCAGCAAAGGACATGCATTCTTAATCAAGTTAGTTTTCAGTTCTTGTAGTAGTATCGAGACAGACTTAATAGGAAAGGAGACATAACGCAACTACAACTAAAGTAAACAACGAAAACACAACCTACTTCATCGCAGTTGCCCAAAAGAAGTTACTCCATAACTAGCATCATAGCGAGAAACAGCAGGGAGCACCAAAAGACATTTATTAAGTTTGACGCCATCACCTAAGTGCAGTTCTACCCTCCACCACCAAAGCTTTACAACAGACGTACTCATCCAACAACTAGCTCCGTCTCATAGAAATCTTGCAGCAACCACGGGCTCCTCATCAAGAGGATTTTCCTTAAGTATTGAATTTACAAGCTCCCTCTCCTTCTCATCATAAACGTTCACCCTAATCCACTTATAACATTCCATTCCATGCACGTCTATCAAGAATTGGGGGACTTCAACCCCAGGAAAGACCCAAAAGCCTTTCATTTTAAGAGGTGCATTCACGGTTCCCATAACAAGCATTTTCCCGAATGAATACTTTCTGCATGCGGACATCTTTTGTAGCAATCCACAAACTATGTTCAGTGCTTCATGTTTGTTACAAACACTTAGATCATCCTCTTGGTTGCAGAGCCATATGGAATAGTCTCTTAAGGAGGCAAACATGCTCCAGAAACCTAGCAGGATGCAAAAAAAACTTAGCTGTTGCCACATTTTATCATTGAAGGCGTGCAAGTAACAGGCGAAAGAAATAACCACGAATTATAAAATATCAAATGCAACTCCTACAAAGTTTGTAATGTGTGGACTCTATTTGCTAGGAAGTACCTTCGACTGCAGAGACTCCACTTTGAGCATATAATAGCTTCCAATTATTGAGGACTACGCTCTCCTCAAATAAGTTCTCATGATTTTCTCTTTCTTCACAAACCTTGAAATGAGCATGAAAATATAGTAAAAGGACTAAGAAGTTCTATATAGATTCATGTATTAGAAAGTTATAGAGTTTTATTACCATTTTGAGCTTAGAAACTGTAGGTTGATCAAGACGACAAGGCTCATCCCTAAACTTGCGCCTTATGCAAAATGTGGGAATTGGGCAGCATGAGGACCCCTCCCTGCAAAGGTAACGCTCCAACGCAAGAACTTGCCGATATTTTACTGGCAGAAGATTATATATGTCATACATCAACTTATCCCCGCCCTTTTCTTGCAATAGCAAGTGCAGATCTTGCTTTGTGTAGCTCTTCAGCCCTAGAATCTTCATCAGCTCGAGATGGTCCAGTGGGTGGGATAACGCATGACATATGCATTCTAGGAACGCCAGTGGGCAATTTTTGTCACGCTTGGCAAAAGTTCCATCAGATTGAGAATAGATAACAAAACACCTCAACAAGGGGTTTTTAATCATGTCCTTATGCCATGCTTGGCAATAAGGAGCTAGTTTCTTAAGAAATATCTCCCTCTCGGATTTAGTCATGACATCCATGACAATATGAAATGTGTCTAAGAACGCGGAAGACCAGTAATGCAAAGGAATAAGGGAAGGATCAACAAGGATTGAATAACCTTTGTTTTCTGTATAAGACTTCATCTTCTCAAGTAAATTGGTGAACTTGGTAGGAACCTCTCCACCAAACTCCATAAGGCAATATTCAATTAATAGCGCGAAGTGGTAAATGTCCTTGTTAAGGTGGAATTCTGAGCCATGTCTCATTTTAGCACCAACTGCAATCTCAAATTCACAAAATGAATTGATTCGCCACATTGTCAAGTCAGTTGGGTACTGAAAAGCTAACATATACTTCCTGTTCTTCAGTAAGACAACTAGCGCTGAACCCAATGAAACTTGGAAAGATTCCTGGACAATAACTGTTTCCTCTATATCACCATAAAGTTTAATCCTTTTCATTGGTTTGTATTTGGCAAAATGGCTCGATGGGCCAAAAGTGAAGACTTTCATATTCTTCTGTATTGTACCATCAAAACTGAACACAAGGAGAATATATTATCAAATACTATCTCATCGTTTCATATTAATAAATGCATAATAAATAATAAAGAGATTGCATATTCTATATCCTACAAAAAAAAAGATGTGAAGACATTTACACATACGAATTATAACATATAAACATAGCAATGTCTATTGAGCTACCAAAAATGACAACAGCCTATAGAAATTATAACTTTCTTCTCAAGTCTTGATCAAGTTCGTGGGCAGCATGGCATCAATAAAGCTAACTTCCTTACTGAACAACATGGTTATGTTTTCCTACTAGGATTTTTCTAGTAAGCAAAATGCCACACTACAACGTATCATACGCAAGCATGTTAGGACTTCAGACCAATGTAGTTACTGCTGGTACTCCCGAGACACCACATCAGTCAGGAAGGGAACTTCAAAATCAACTACGTACAGGCTTAATATTTAGAAACCCTTCCCGACCCAACAGTAATAGGTTAACTTCAATTTTGTAACCAGATTGAGCCAGATGATGGGAAGTAAGAACAAGGTTGGGATAAGTTGCAGGTTACCTTCTTGGCGACAGATGCGACGAAGAAGATGGAACTGTAGGGTTCAGGGAAGTGGAGGAGGGCGGCTGCTCTGATGATGCCGCTGAAGAGGAAGCCTGTGAGCCAAGCCTGCGGTCAAACACACAAAATGCAGTCCGACGGCGCTGTGCCGGACTGATCGAGGAGTCGTGATGAGATCTGTGGGAAGGAGCTGACCCAAACGCGCGGGTGTGTGAGCGGACGGCAGTGCTTGGGCTGGCAAACCTGCGACTCGCCGGCGCGATCGCGGCAAACCTCATCGCCGACCAATGATTATTCTTCTCAGGGGCGCCGATCGGCAATGGGGGTTGAGTTGCGTCAGTGATCGGCGGCGATGGCGGCGGCAGCGCCAGGTAGCCCGCCCTAGCAGGCAGCGAGGCACACAGACAACGCTCTGTGATCAATCGATCGACCTGGTACCGGTACGACCGATGGTCAGATCAAAGTTTGGTATGATGACAGGTTATGTTTCTAACCTGTCATCCCGTCACGGAAACAGTTTTTTTTTTTTCGTATATCGAGTTGTTGGATTTCCCTGTCAGGGGAAGCTAGCGACGATTCAAAGAGAAAATAGATTCATTGCTTTGGCTTCAGTTGTACTCGAGGCCACACTGGGCAACTGTCTCGGCACTTTGCCTTGCACTGATTATTATTGGTTTTTTTTTTGGTCATTGATTCATCAATGAAAATGGGAGTACTCAGGATGCTTCGCCGCGATGTAGTCCGATAACGGAGGAGTAAGCTTCAAACAGAATACTGATGTCCACATCCATCCGTGTCTATCCTCGTCCCTCAACGGATATCTTCAATCCCTTGGCTAGCTTCGCTTCCACTCATGGAACTACTTTTGCACAAATTGCTGCCCACTTGGCACCAGTACGTTTCTAGCCTCGTCGAACGAGCAGGAGCGTGCGTTGTATATATATACAGGCTGCGCGTCAGAGTACATTGTTCTTTGATTTGAGCTGCGAGTTTGACGAGCGCAATGACCGCGCCGATAGCGGGTGCTGGTTATCGGCTCCGACGAACACTAGTAGTCCTCTGTGCGTTGTGTTGGACATCCTCTGTCAGCTTCGCGGCGGGTCAGACTGGGCAGCTGAGCGTCGATGCCTCGCCGCAGACAGCAAGGAAGATCCCCGATAAGATGTTCGGCATATTTTTTGAGGTGAGACTATATATGAGTCTTTAAATAAAATTTTAGCTTGTTAAACTGCGACTGCTGAATTATTCGCAACAAGCCACTAAAGGTAAACTACATCAGTAAGGCCATTTTGTTCTTTCAGTAGGAGATCACCTGGTAAAGCTTTGCGTATATATTTTTCTCATTCAGTAAGGTCATTTTATTTGGTTGCTATGTACACTTTCAGTTATATTGATTAAGCGAGTCTCAGAGGGTTACAGCATGCTGTTTGGAACCTTGGAAAAAAATGGTTTTGATATTGCTGCCAGCAGGCAGCAGTATAACCAGAACAAGTAATTGCAATCATTTTTTTGGTTCTACTTGCAGGAGATCAACCATGCTGGTGCTGGTGGATTGTGGGCAGAGCTTGTAAACAACAGAGGTAAGGGAAAACGTATCCTAGTTACTAGGTATATGTGATATAGGCTAATTGTATCTGCAAACTTCACCTGATGAAGTTGTGCAGAGGTCAAGATATGTGTCAATGACTCAAGGGTCCATTCCTGACTTCCTTTTTTAGTTGCTGAATGTGTGCAAAAACTTCTTTTTGAAAGAATATTGCCAAAATTACTTCCAGGATTTGAGGCCGGTGGGCCTAATACACCGTCAAACATCGACCCTTGGTTTATAATTGGGAATGAATCAAGTATCATCGTGGGAACTGATCGAACATCATGCTTCGAGCGTAATCCGGTTGCACTCCGAATGGAAGTTCTCTGTGATTCTAAAGGAACAAATGTCTGCCCGTCTGGAGGTGTCGGGGTCTATAATCCTGGTTACTGGGGCATGGTATGATATTTCTCGTATGCAGTTCATTCATTTCAGTCCGTATGTAGTTCAGACTGAAATATCCAAAACATCTTATAATTCGGAATGAATAATTCGGAATGAAGGAACTAGCACTACCTATCAGTCAATAATGTGTCGAATTAATTTTGGAAAAAATACAGAGGGCATACTGATCCTTCTAGATGTCTTTACTAGTTTACCACATATTGTTTTTCGCTTTCCAGAATATTGAAAGAAGGAAGAGCTATAAGGTGAGCCTGCACATTAGGTCTTCAGATGCAGTTTCCTTGACTGTTTCTTTGACAAGCTCCGACGGTCTGCAAAAGCTTGCTTGTCACACCATCACGTAAATGTTATGTTTTCATTAAATTTACCAGATGCTGCATTATGTTTTTGTGTATTTTTACATGAGTTTCCCATATTCTTTTCAGGGGCGGCAAGAAACAGTTTGCCAATTGGACAAAGATAGAGTTTCATTTGAAATCCAGCCAAAATAACACTAACTCAAGGCTTCAACTTACAACTACTAAAACAGGGGTAGTCTGGCTCGATCAAGTGTCGGTTATGCCAGTGGACACTTACATGGTAATACTTCCTTTCTTTATGTTCTCTTTCTCTTTCTTTCAAGAACTTGCAGAAGACCCGAGTGTCTCTTTTCGCTTAATAAGGCTAGGAGAATGAAACATTACACCTAACCAGATCTATTTTATGTATGATTTTACCCATACCTCTTTGACCTTTGTTCACTATCCTTTTGTATTAGGGACACGGTTTTCGGAAGGATCTTGCTTCTATGTTGGCTGATTTAAATCCCCAATTTTTGAAATTTCCAGGTTTGATAACTACGTTGTTTAAGTTATATCCAAAATTAAGCTATCAATACATGATTTTGATAAAATATATCGAACGTATTTTAGGCGGTAACTATGCCATGGGAAATTATCTGAGAAATGCATTTCAGTGGGGTGAAACTGTGGGTCCATGGGAGGAAAGACCTGGCCATTTCAATGATGCCTGGGGATACTGGACTGATGATGGGCTTGGCTTCTTTGAGTTCCTTCAGGTAAGTGAAAAATAATGTCTTTTTCTTCGAGCACAATGATACTTATCAAACAAATTATTCAGAAAAAAACTATTGATGTTGATTTTAGAATTATGATGTTCATATATTTGTCTATAAAATTCGTCCCAAACTTAGAAGACACTGAATTTTGCCGAAATTTATACGCCTTATTATTTTTGGAACGAATGTAGTGCTTTATAAGTTCACATCGATATTTATTTACTGCAGTTGGCTGAAGACCTTGGTGCTTCCCCTGTTTGGGTGGTCAATGATGGTATTTTCAATCTGTGTAGATATAGGACTTCTAGCAAACACTTGATATTTGTGTTATGAAATGCTTTCAAATATTGCAGGAGCAAGCGCCAATGAAGAAGTTTCTACAACAAGGATTGCATCACTGGTGAAGGTATGTTATCAATGATGTTTTGTGAATCATTTTATGAATAACCTAATGTGCTATAAAATTCTCTGATTTGGTTTCTTCTAGAAAAATCTACGATAGCTTATCAGTCATTCAAAGTCATGGCACGCGTGTTCTCCTCTGTTCACTTAGACGACACATGATGTATAGTCTAGCATATAATAGACATCATTGAACTTGTTGTAAGAAGATATTTATACAAGACAGAAAAAATACACACAAAAAAAAACTTGACAAGTATTAGCACACAGCAGTCTCGTTTAAAACAATGGCTGAGACACCAGTACATGGCTTATTCCGTGGATACATTCCGCCTCATGGGAGTCGAACCCAGATTACCGGTAGGAAAATTTTCCCGAGGGGTTCGACATTTTCGGTCCGCGGTTACCATAAAATCTCGACCGGTTACCGGACGAATTTGAAAACCAATATCAAAATTTTGGTTCCCAGTATGACCATTTACTGAGAGTTTTCGATTAAATTAAAAAAAATCAAAAAATTCGGGATTTTTTGCCTGGTATGACCATTTCCTGGGGCGCTCGGGATCTCCGGTTACCGACCAGTAACCAAAAAGCTGAGCACCTGTACACCTCTCTAGCAAAAATATTACAGAGAACTTGTTTACAAAATTATGGGTTTTAGGTATACAGAATAGATCAACCTAGTTTCGTCGCAGCCATGTTTTCCAACAAAATGGTTATTCCTTGATTAAATATTGGCACAAACATCCTTGGTGTAATTGATGCCAAAAGCATATATGACGATGCTTAATGTTCTTAACTCTGAAGCCCATTGTTTCTTGTTGATGTCAAGAACAACATAGTTCTAAACATTCTTATGAAGGATGATGTTTCTTTCGCATGGTCTGGTTTTGAACTTTTTACCAAATTTCGGTAAATGAATAAATTAGGTAATGACGGTATTATTACTACGTTTTTGCCCTTCCTTGCATTTTCTTCATGCTTGTAGTATTTCAGGATGTTGTTAATGGCATTGAGTTTGCAAGGGGAGGGCCCAAAACTACATGGGGTTCAGTTCGTGCGGCAATGGGACATCCGCAACCCTTTAAGCTTGATTACGTTTCTATAGGGAATCAAGAATGTTGGATGCTCTACTACAGAGGTTTGTAATTCTGTTGCTTGTAATTCTTATGTAGGTCAATAATGCAAATGATTCAGCATGTTTTTTTCTCTCAAACACGCAAAGTGTGTGTCATTTTATATTAGAAGAAAACATCAAAATGACGCCAAATGTACAGCCAAACGGCAGACGAAACAAACACAGAAAAGAAAATAAAAGTCAAAAGGACAAAAATAACACAGAACCGTAGTTGCTTCCAAGAGTTTTCTTTGCACATCAGATTGGATGGAGTTTTAGTCCATTCACTTTTACTAAGTTTTATGTTGTACATATAACTCTGCTTCTCTACTTACTGAAAAGATGTGCAAGGCTTTTGCACATTCTCTTTTTATTTTCTGTTATTGATAAAGTGGAAAAGCTCATATTCTCTATTATTTTTCCTTAATAGCCAATTACCAAAAGTTCTATTCTGCAATTAAAGCTTCATACCCCGACATTAACATTGTATCAAGTTGTGATAAGTCAACTATTTCGCCATCCAACCCTGCCGATCTGTACGATGTTCATGTAAGGTCTCTATGCTATGTTCATAGCTTGCTATGGCGAACTCGTCATTATGATTGACAAAAAAAATCATCTCTATGGCAGGTGTATGCATCTTCAGCTAATATGTTTTCCAGAACTAGTATGTTCGACAACACACCACGCAGTGGACCAAAGGTATATCTCTGAAAACTCAAATGCTATCCATACATCTGCAATATTTTTGTGTCATGTCTCATGCATAGAAATGACTTGGGGAAGTACTGTAACTCTTCAGGCAATTGTTAGTGAGTATGCTGTGACCGGAAACGATGCTGGCAAAGGAACACTGGTGGCAGCACTTGCAGAAGCTGCATTTCTCGTTGGATTAGAGAAGAACAGGTAATTATTTGTATTCCTATTAGTTTCCGATTTTGGACTTCTTTTACCTAGTCTATTCCAACATCGGTAATCTGGGCAGTCTAGCATTTGCATTACTGGTCGTTTTGCCTTGCAAACATTATCATGTTGCTCTGTTCTACTGCAGTGATGTGGTGGAGATGGCAAGCTGCGCACCGCTTTTTGTAAATGACAATGATCGTAGGTAAATATACTACATCGTAAAATTACTATTTCAGTTTTTTGCATGTTTTGCCGGCCTCCTGTCACGTATTTGAATAACCAACACGCAAAATATCATGTGCTCAAATCCAAAGGTGGAGCCCAGATGCCATCGTGTTCAACTCATGGCAGCACTACGGATGCCCAAACTACTGGATGATGCACTTCTTCAAGAACTCGAGCGGCGCAACCTTTCACCCCATGACCATGCAGATCGCCAACTATGACCAGATGGTTGCATCTGCCATTACGTGGCAGAGCCCTAAAGACAAAAGCACTTACCTGAAAATAAAGGTGATCTTCCTTTTCTTCTAAGTTCCCGTCAGAAAACATGGCCAACTAACTTGTTGCGGAACCTGGCAAGAGATGACAGAAATCAGCAATCGTTTTGCAGGTAGTAAACTTCGGCAACAAAGCCGTGGATCTCAACATAACTGTTGCGGGGCTGGAGAGCGGCATCAAGAGCTCTGGTTCAAAGAAGACGGTTCTGACGTCCGCTGCGCCGCTTGACGAGAACTCCTTCCAACAGCCACAAAAGGTGGACACCACACCACTGACTTGATCTTTCCTATCCAGTATGTGTGCTGATATTCTGAAACCGAGTTCCAAAATTCTGCAGGTGGCACCGGTGTCGAGCGCGTTGGCCAACGCCAAGCAGCAGATGGTCGTGTCAGTGAGCCCCTACTCCCTCACCTCGTTCGACCTCCTACTGGAATCAAGCAAGCACTCGACCATATGAAGAAGAACTAGCTCTACTGTTGGCTACATCTACTGTCGATCCAAGTTGCTTCCCATACGAATAGGAAGGAAAGAACAGAGAAGAGATTACTAACTGTATTATGTAAATATCAGCTGTTGTCGCCGGATCGATGGAGGACAAAAGTACAATAGACCTATGAAAGCAATGGATTAACTAAATCCTAGAAAAGTATAATAGACCTATGAAAACAATGGATTAATGTACACATAAAAGCTCTTAGAGATATTGAAACAGTCATTTGCCCTTATGGAGGACAAAAATAAGAACTGCTATATTTTTCATAGGTTAGTAATAGATCTCTATATTACAACAGACTTAGCAACCAACTGAAACTACATAAAATCTGAGATATATGCAAGAAACAACGAATACATATTTGGTGAAGACAAATGATTGGGGTAGGCTGGTTTACATAATACCTATTGAGGAGGCTTACAAGAGAGCATATTCCTAAACTGTACTATTTTCTAAATTGCAATACTTGCTAAGAAATGTGAAGCGGAGTGTGAACCTGTTGGTCGAGTAGAACCAAATCAGGTCATGGTCAACACCTCAACGGTAGTGCCATAGGCCTGAGACAAGCACACACACATTCAAGCTTCTGCATTCAGTCCGTCCATTTTGCCAAAAGCATTATAAAGGGCGCCTAATCAGCCACAAAGAGTACACACCTCTGTATCTTCCGTGAATATAGCACATCCCGGATACCCCCATCTCCATTTCCGAAGTTCAAATAAATTCGCTGGTACATCTCGCAATTTGAATTAAGGAATGTGTTTTCCTTATGAAAGAGGCAAAACAGAGCGGAACAACAAATAATTAGGTTAATCAATGAATTAACTTTCAGTCAACAGAAGGCCTAAAATGCAAGCAGCGGCAAAACAGGAGGAGAAATATCACGGCCCTAAAATTATGTTTTGAATAAACCAGGGCATATATCTTAAGAATAATATATTTACACGCATCTAGTCTATCAGCACAACACAAGGCAAGGCGAAAAGTGACTGAACATTAACATATGCAACGAAGAAGCAAGCCTCAGACTTTTATCAAGGTATCATGTACTAAATTTGTTAAGAACTCCTATATTAGCTTTCAGGCTTTTTGATCTATATATCAGTGGCAGTTCTAGGATTTTATACTTTACTTGAACAATTGGGTTGTCATGTGCCAACATCAGCTCATCAGTTCAGAATTGTCAAAAATACAATACATGGTGCCATAGCAATATAAAGTTTGCTATAAAATTCCTTGCCCCGAGTTAGCCAAGCAGATTTCTTGCTCTCAGGTAGATGAATACAAGGGGGAAATAACAGTCAACCTTAACACCCAGCAGAACTGTAGATGCAGAATGAAAGATCTTGGCAACAATTCAAAAAACAGTGCATCAAACGAAAGGATAGTGAGACAGGCCTGATTGGGTCTTAAAGCCATGACCCACAGACCCCAGATGTCTAACACGTGTGGAATAGGAGGGATTGCGTGTGATTGGCAGGGCCGGCCAGACCACCACCCGGTGCGGCGAACGACCTTTTGGGGATTTTGGGCCCCTGGGGGTTAGTCCCTCAAATCCCAGCACACAACGAGGCCTTAATTGGATTCTGAACCAGTTCAATGATCTCATAATTGTTCTCAGGAAAAAGAAGTAGATAAAAGCAGAATTATATGTTTAAGGAGAGAAGATAAAAGGAGAGCATTGCAAAATGAGTTCTAACCAATCATTCGTTCACAGGTAGTGACATACATCAAACAGACAACATTTCAGGGCAACAATGAAGCAGTCCACAACTAAACTGAACACACTACGGGTACTTCACTTTTGCAAGATGATCGGCCCTTATTCCGGCAGCGGTTGGGAAGTGAATTATGGGAAACGAGTCGACCCGAAACGGGTCGATCCCATCAAAGATTCTCTTCTTCACTGATGTCCTCTGCCTCTTGGTCCACGGGAACTTCATCGGCCTTCGAGGATTACCACGGCACTTCCTACAAGCCAGCCTATGATACAGGAACACGTGCTCCAGATTTACTGCTGCTTCCATGACATGCTTGATAAATTTCACCATGTACTCTTCAGATTCGAAACCAAATATGGTGAGCGTGACCAGACTGTCGTGCTTGAAATTAGATGCAGATGATTCCCACTCTACACCCTTATTGTCGCTATACGACAGTGCTTTCCTCTTTTCATCATCTGTTTCCATTTTACAGAAATGATCCCACACCTGCATGACATAGGGCAAATGTAAAGTAGAAACAGATTAATAATAACCTTTGTATACTTAAGATCAAGGAGCTGCATGCAGTGGAAAAAGGAGAGCAAGTTTTAGGTAAGAATATACCGTCATGTATAGCTCCTTTAGGAGGGGTGCAGCTTTAAGGATGAACAATGTCCAGGTGAGGTCATACCCTTCAGGAATTTCATAAAGATTCACGAATCTTAGTTGGAAAAAGACTGATGCCAGTCTTTTCGTCAGGCACTCTGGTTGAACCCAGATATGCAAAGAACAAACAACCAAGTCATGAAATGAGCAGGGGAAAGAAAATAAAACCACGGCTAGCAAGACATCGAATTTAACTTACCTTTTCACATTTAAATCCTAACTTCAGGTCTCGCACGGAGGTACTACGAAGAAACTTACTTAACTCGACCATCTCGTGCCAACTGAGACCAATATTAGTGAGGTTGAAGGCCTCAAGCAATGGGGCATAGCGAATAGAAAGTGGATAATGGAAAGCGATCCAACCCTCAAAAGTCATCCGTGTGAGTTTCGGGAGCCAGTTCAGGATAACTTCTCCAAAAGGACAATCAACGATACTGAGGTCACTGATTTGGGAGTGATCTACTTGCAGCGTTGTCATATCTCCCAAGTTACAATTGCACAGACGTAGATCCTTTAATCGCTTGCAAACGATAAGGACATTAGTGATGTCTGATTCACCAAAACTCAAATTTTCAAGGTGCAGACGTGTGAGACCACTGAATGTATCTGGGCAAGCATCAAAGAACAACATGAATTGTCTCCCATAGCTGGCTATGTCGCCATCATCACACTGAGTGGCATCCCTCTCCGTCATGATGGTGAACTCAGCCATCTCAACCTTGTGTGTGGCCATGGTCTGGGCAACAGCGCGTCCAATGGACACAGGGTCACCATCTTTTAAGAAGAAAGTCATGGACAGTAGGTGGATGGTGTTTCGGGTGGCATCCCTGCGTGCTAAGATGCTGGTGGTTGCTTCGATCACAGCTCTGTTGCTCCGGACCACTTCATCGTCCTCAAATAAGGGTCCATTGTGAGGAAGAAAGTCGAAAACACTTATTGTAAGTCGAGAGAGCATGGCAGGGACCTGAGTCCACCGTCTGGAGAGGACACTGGTTCTGGCAGCATCGCAGACATTGAGCCGGTCCAGAATAGTGAGCAGAATGTCGTTTGGCAATCTGCTGAGCCTATCATGCCGATTGAGTATCTGCATTTGGGACATCGATAAAATTCAGAGTTGATGGTCTCAAAGATGGATCTGTAATTCCTGGTAGCTCAAAGATAAAAATCCCAAAAGTGTGCAATTTGGATGTTTACGCATTGGAAGAGAAGCAATTTGATCGAGTTTGAAAAGATATAAATTTGATTCAGCCTAAAAGGTTCCATTTTTTACATTTTTTATCTGCAATTTTTACCACTAATTCGACTGTGATATTTTTAGAAGAAGAATAACACAAGGAACTCACGCTCATGGCTCCGGCTAGATCTGCCGGTGTCCGTGAAGGATGGGTGGCTGCCGGTCGCCGGAGAAGGGATGACTATGTGAATCTGGATCGGTAATTCCTGGTCTCGTTTGATGGCTTGCTAGCTGACCAACTAGCCCAATTTATATTGGCTCCGTTTCCGCCTCGAAGTGCAACTCCCGAGACTGAAGAACACGAGACAGATTCGATCTCCTTGTTGCAGCTCGGAAAGAAACTGGTTGGTTGCTTATTTGTGCGCCTACTCTGGAACACCGGTACACCACTGTAGAGGCTTCGACGGCGACGGCGCGAAGAGGGAGTTCGGCACTCGACCAGTGACGGGAGTGGCTGGGCGTTCGGGCTCGGGTTTTTCCGATTCACCCGAACAGGAGCAGGACAAGAAAATCCTTGGATGGGGGAACTGGGAAGAGCCGTAGCTCCAGGAGGAAGATGCTAGGCGGATGGATAGGCGCGACGTTGCACCAGCGCACGCAGTCGAGGGAGGCGACCAGCGAGGCACGGCGCTGCGCCGCTGCACGCCGTCAGTGGAGGCGGCCGGCACAGCGCTGCACCACAGCCCGCCGTCCAGGGAGGCAGCCGGTACGCGTCGAGGGAGTCAGCCCGCACGGCGCTGCTCCTTGGCGCTCTCAGGCGGGGGCGGCGCCGCGGCGGGATGCGTGGGACGGTGGGAGGCGGCCAGGTCGGGGTCTCAGGCCAGGGTTGCGCTTGCGCCGTCGAGGAGGTGGTGAGAGAGCATGGGCTTTTAGGCTGCTGGGCTGTGCGAGAGCTTAATTTGCTGGGCTGGACTAAGCTTCGGGTTCTTTGGCCTGTTCGGGTGCAGGAGAACAAACCCGAATTTGATGCAGGCGTTTTGCCTCCCGATCTCACCTGCTCCCGGCTGATTTTGCTTTTTTTTTTGTTTTTGCACAAAGCATCACGAGCGAAACTTGGCATGGATATAGAAAATTTGTATACGTCTCGCCAATTTTTTAAAATGATTTATTATTTTTTCGTTTTTTATTCAATCAGGGGCAGGTGAGGTCGGGAACCAATTTGTATATGTCTCGCCAATTGACGGTGATCTGTTTGTCGAGTGTCGATGATTTGGCACTCGGCAAACACCATACCGTTAGTTTCTTCTCACATATGGGAGGTTAAGATTTTTGTTCATAAGCAACCAAGGCAAAGTACAGCATGCAGTCCCCTCGCCGGAGCACGTCCTGAGATCTCCAACGCCACCTCCCGCACGCACCGCACCGCTCCAGCTCCGCCGCGTGCAAACAACAAGCTCTCCAAACGCGGCCAAGCTAGTACGCACGTACTACGCGCCATTTCTTCTGTCGTCGCTACCTGTATGGGTATGGCACCTGCCAGGAAGCTTCCTCAGGTAGTACCACCACCACCACCGGCCGTCCTCTCTTTCTCCATCGAAACTGGAATACAAAAATGACAACGGAAATGGCGTGTGATCTGGATGAGAAAACTCGTTTGGTTTTCAGTCGTTACTTGCGTTTAAACAAAAGACATCTCGTATAGTTTTCGTGCCACGCATGTACTGTGGGAATGTGACCGCAGAGATAAAATACCTGGTCCGGCCTGGTGAGATACCATTGTTCTTCGTGGATCCATCGAACTTCATACTGCCAAGCATGTCTGCTCTTTATTTATGACCAGGAATATATTCCGCCAAGCTTGTTGCAGCACACATAAATATGGGTACAAAAAATATTCTCTCATTTTCGTTTTGATGTGATCTCTTAGTCTAGATCATCTATTTCAAACCTCTTCGTCGCAATCTTAGTAGTGCACTCATAAATATGACTACTATACGTTCACTATATTCATATTCGTTTACAAAGTTATCTTTAGATACACAGGTGGTTGGTTGCACTATCAGGCATATGTATGGTATCGCCGTCGATCTGACCAGCTACTGAAATCATAAAGAACAAAGCCGATTGAATCCGACGCGCCAATGGCTAGGAATGTCAATGCTAGCTCCGCCGATGATTTTTAAGCCAGCACGTTAATGACAATCCTGGTCACAGATTACAATTAATACAACAGGTCGCAGCAGCTGGTAACCGAGAATCACAGCATATACAACATGCTGTCACTATAAACACTAGTAGAAACAAGGGCTTTCGTCCAGAGCCACATCGGGCTCTAGTCCCGACAGAGTTACAAACCGGTACTAGAGGGGGGGACTGGTCCCGGTTCAAAGGCTACGAGGCCGCAACAGACTAGTTCCGGGTCGTAAGGGACCTCTAGTACCGGCTCGTAATACGAACCGGTACTAGAGGTATCTGGCTCGGCAGGACCACGTGCGAGACACCTCTAGTACCGGCTCATATTACGAGCCGGTACTAGAGGTCAAACGGTTCAGTTCCCGCGCGGGGCGGTTTCGTCGCCGTCGCTTCGTCTTTCGTGGAATTGATCACCGGCGCTTCGTCGCCGTCGCTTCGTCTTTCGTGGAATTGATCACCACCGGCGCTTGTTCACCTCCCTCTAGTACTATATAATGCACATGATCTTCACATCCATAAGCACACCTAGCTTCTCCTCTAATCCCTCCCAAAGCCCACCCTCTATCTCCCTCTCATTCCAATGGAGCCGCTCGCGCGCGTACCTCGTACTCGGGTGTACCACCTCACCGCCGAATGGATGCATTTGAAGGTCAAGGTCACTCTCCGTGCATCAAGGGTGGAGAGGTGGATCCGCGCCGTCAAGAAGCAGTTCCTGGACGCCGCACCGATCAAGTGTGTGGGCCTAGATTACGAGTTCACCAACCCTCGCGAGGGTAGACAAAATCAGCGCGCCGCCGTCCTTCAACTCTCGGTGGCGTCCGAGAATTTGGTCTTCCAAATATGTTGGGCTAATAAAGTGCCGCAGTTGCTCAAGGAATTCTTGTGGGACAACACCATCAGATTCTGCGGCGCGGCTATCCACAATGATGTGCACATGCTGGGATACTACGGAATTGACATTCCGTCTGTGTTTGACCTCCAACAGGTTATCCCGAACCCCACCAATAAGTCCATTCCGAGTCTCTATGACCTGGCCAATGCTACTATTGGGACAAATCTTGAGAAGAAGAAGAGGAAGAAGAAGGACAAGAAGAAGAACAAGAAGAAGGACGACGAGGAAGAAGAAGAAGATGACCTAATATTTGGTTGGGGCAACGTTCCATTGAGCTACGAGCAAGTGAAGTATGCCGCTTGATGACCCACAAGTATAGGGGTGTATCGTAGTACTTTCGATAAATAAGAGTGTCGAACCCAACGAGGAGCAGAAGGTGCTGACAAGGAGTTTCGGTAAAGATTTCACTGTAAACACTAGCAGACAAGTTTTTAGAGGTTTTTGATATAGCAGATAAATAAAGTACGAGTAAATAAAAGACAGTGATAATAATTGCAGCAAGTGGCCCAATCCTTTTTAGAGCAAAGGACAAGCCGGTTGGTTTACTTATGATGGCAAAATGTTCTTGAGGACACACGGGAATTTAGTCAAGTGCTTTCGCTTCATAGTTGATTAATCTTTATTGTTTTGATAAGTGTTGTGTGGGTGAACCTATGCTAATGCACCGCCCTTACTTGGACTAATACATACTTGTGATTATACCCTTTAAGCATCCGCAGTTATAAGAAAGTAATTAAGATAAATCTAACCACAGCCTTAAACTCTGAGATCCTACGCTCCCTCGTGCACCGATTTACTAACGGGGGTTTAGGTTTCTGTCACTCCGGCAACCCCACAATTAGCAACCAAATACACAATGCATTCCCCTAGGCCCATAAAGGTGAAGTGTCATGTAGTCGACGTTCACATGACACCACTAGAAGAATAACACCACAACTTAAATATCAAACCATTAAATATTACTCAACATAATTCCACTACTAACGACAAGACTTTCCCATGTCCTCAAGAACTAAATGAACTACTCACAAGACATCATATGGATCATGATCAGGTGATATAATGATGAATAACAATCTGAACATAAACTTTAATTCACCGATAAAACTCAATAGCATCAACCACAAGGAGTAATTAACACCGGGAGAGTTCCCCTATGAACTAGACAAAGTATAGCCCTAGATGTTACAGCGGAATAGGTGGAGCAGCGGTGGTGATGGTGATGGCGGTGGATGATGATGATGATGATCCCGATGAAGTCCAGCGTGATGACGATGAGGATGGCGATGATCCCCCCTCCGGGAGGGAATTTCCCCGGCAGATTTCTCCCTGCCGGAGAGCTTTTTCTCTCTCTGTTGTTTCCGTCCCGTGGAGGCGGCGGAATATTTTCTCGGGCTCCCTTCTGGAAGATTAGGGTTGAGGGGATGAAGTACGCGAAGGGGGACGCCTGAGGTGGGCCAGGGGCCCCACACGTGGCACGGCGCCGGCCACCATGGCCGCGCCTGGGTGGTGTGGGCCCCACTGGCCCATCTCAGCCTCCCCTTTTGGCTCCTCCATCTTCTGATAAAATAGGAACTTCTGTATATTTACAAGATTTTTAGAACTCCAGAAATATAGTGTCTTGACGTGCTTTTTCCAGCTGAAATCTGACTCCGGCAGTTAATTCTCCAATAATCATCAAACATGCAAAATAAGACAAAATAATATAAGTAACACATCTTAATATGAAATATATCAATGAATAACAGTAAATTATGATATAAAATAGTGATGCAAAATGGACGTATCAACCCCCCCAAGCTTAGACCTCGCTTGTCCCCAAGCGAAAGCTGAGCTCAGTAAACTAGACCACAGTTTATGGAGTGAAGCGTCGATAATAAAGAATACGGACAAGAAGCATCAGTATTTACTACACACAAATCATTTTAAACAGCAACTACTCTTCATATAACTAACTTGAACATGAGTAATGAAACAACCACAATAAAAATGCACGAAGGAAATTATAGATTAGTAATGGCACACTTCATTCTTAGTCATAGAACAATAAGCAATCAAACTTATCTTTCGAAAGGAGTCTTTATATTAGAGCTTATATTGCAGAACTTACATACTCAATTATCACACCTCTTTACAGTCATTGATAACTTGCAAAGTTATATTCTTAGAGGCAAAAGTCTTTGTACTAAGACAAGGAAGGATAAAAGACATGATTGAAAATATTAATGATATATATGGTTGAATCACAACAACTCAAATGCTTGCTCAAGGAGAAGGAAATAGGTGTACTGACTCAACATGAAAAGTAAAAGAAAGGCCCTTCGCAGAGGGAAGCAGGGATTAAGTCATGTGCTAGAGCTTTTTAGTTTTTGAAATCATATAGAGAGTAAAAATTAAGTTTTGAGAGGTGTTTGTTAATTGTCAACGAATGGAGCGGTGAAAACAGTATTCTCCCTGTCAAACAGACTTTTAAGAGCGGCTCCCATGAAGGACGTTATTTCTACCAGCAAGGCAGATCATCCCTCTTTCTCTTTGTTTACACATGCAGATATTTCACTGAGTATTCAGTTGACAAAATGTGAAGAGAATTAAGCGGTTAAAGTTGTAATTAATTGGGACTGGGCACCCGTTGCCAGCTCTTTTTGCAAAATTAATAGATAAGCGGATGTATATGCCACTAGTCTGGTGTAAAGTCTGTTTGACAAGTGAATAAAGAAAACACTACTTCCTCATGAGCTAGTAAACATTGACACAAAAGGGAATAATAACATTTTGAATAATTTAAAGGTAGCACATGAAAAATTTACTTGGAGTGGCAAGAAATACCACATATAGGTAGTTATGGTGGACACAAATGGCATGGGTTTGGCTCAAGGATTTGGATGCACGAGAAGCATTCCCTCTCAGTACGGGGTTAAGGCTAGCAAGGTCGTGGCAAGCATAAAAGTTGGGGATACACACAAATATACATATAATAGCAACCATGCTATCTTCCTGTAAGCACAAATGTTTTAACTCAAAGAATACTAATCTTATTGGCTAGCAAGAAAGAAAGATAAAGGGATAATATTTTTGCATGTAATTCCCTCCTTCTACTTAAGTTTTCATGGTATTGTTGCTACTGACCAATACTAAGTTTGCCACAACTAAATAATTTACTTGTGTACCCAAAAGTGGCGTCAATACCAATGGCAAGATCAGCACATAAAGAGGATTGCAGGCTAAAATAAAATGTACCGAAAGTAAAGGTGGAACTTCTCATTAATATTCTGAACAAAGACACACTCAACCAACGGATACATGGATAACTAAAGGATTGACACTCCACATCGCAAACCATCTTATAAGATAACTTCTCTACTCATGATATGACCACGAAATTATAAAAACGAAAGATAAAGATGATACTGGGCACTCCCCCAAGCTTGGAACAAGCCAAGGGAGTGCCATTACCCCTTGACGATTTAGGCTTGATCTCTTGGTGGTGAAGAGACTCTCGTCATCAAATTTCCAAGGCAGAGGCTCCCCATCAACGAAAGAGGATTTGGTTTCCAAGAACCTGAAACTAGCAGCTGAGCTTATGCGTTTGAACCTAGCTTCATACTCACAGTTTTGGTTTTGAAGATCGTAAATTTGCCCTTGTAACTTGGATGTAGTTTCACTAAGTGCGAAGATATTATCCCACAGCTTGTTGTCTCCTTCTTGTGTTCATCAATAAGCTCATAATGATCTTGTGGTTGATCTCCACTCCGCGCTCTATCATCTTCTGGTACCGGAAAACTTCATGCTCTACTTCTTCTAGCCTAGCCTTCATGTCCCCTTCAACCTTGGGTCCCTTGACATCTTCTCGAACAAGGACTCCATCCACAAGCCGCATCTCTTGGGTGCTGCTTCAGCTCATTGATGTATGGGTTGACGACGTTCTTGAAGAAGGTATCCTTCGGGCCCGGATGAAGACATCTTCTAATCTGGAGCTAAACCTGGCAGAAACAGCTCGAAAACAAAACACGATATACGGACCTCGGGAGATCCGGGTGAATATAGCAAAAAGTTTAACAAAAGGAAGGTACAGGACGAAACGGGGTCGGAGACGGGCTCCGAGGGCCCACACGCACCCACGGCGCGGCCAGGGTGGGCCCGCGCCCAGGGGTGGTGTGGTGCCCTCGGGCACCGTTTCCTACCCTTTTCCGACTCATAATTTTCCATATTATGTAAAAAAACAAATATTTAAGTTGGAAAGTAAATCGCGAACTTTTTCTTACCGAAACTGTTACCTATTCCAAATCAGCTTCTGCAGTTGTCTGAATTTGACTTTTTATAAAATCCTCTGGAGTTACCACTTTGATAAATCAACATCTTCATTATAAGAATCTCCAGAAATGTAATGCTTGAGTCTTTGACCATTAACCACTTGTGGTCTGTCCCCATCTAGTGAATTGATTTTAATCGCACCTGAGCGATAGACCTCCTCAATATAAGGTCCTTCCCATTTTGAAAGTAATTTTCCTGCAAAAAATCTGAGACGAGACCTATACAATAAAACTTTTTCACCTACGTTAAATTCTCTCTTAAGAATTCTCTATCATGCCATTGCTTAACTTTCTCTTTAAAGAGCCTAGCATTTTCATAAGCTGCATTTCTCCATTCATCTAAAGAATTCAAATTAAGCAATCTCTTTTTACCGGCAAGTTTAAAATCTCTATTAAGTTCTTTACCGCCCAATAGGCTTTATGTTCTAATTCTAGAGGCAAATGACAAGCTTTTCCATAAACCATTTTGTAAGGAGACATTCCCATAGGATTTTTATAAGCAGTTCTATAAGCCCACAAAGCATCGTTAAGCTTTTTAGACCAATTTTTTCTAGATTTATTAACAGTCTTTTGCAAAATAGATTTAATCTCTCTATTTGATAATTCTACTTGACCACTTGTTTGGGGATGATATGGTGAAGCAATTCTATGATTAACATCATACTTAGCTAGAGTTTTTCTAAAAGCACCATGGATAAAATGAGAACCACCATCAGTCATGAGATATCTAGGCACACCAAACCTTGGAAAGATAATATCTTTAAGCATTTTTAATGATGTCTCACCATCAGCACTAGAAGTTGGTATAGCTTCTACCCATTTAGTAACATAATCAACAGCAACAAGTATATGAGTATAACCATTTGAGGAGGAAAAGGACCCATAAAGTCAAATCCCCAACAGTCAAAAGGTTCAATAACAAGAGAATAATTCATAGGCATTTCATTACGTCTACTAATGTTACCTACCTTTGACATTCATCACATGATAAAAAAATTTTCTTGCATCTCTAAAAAGGGTAGGCCAATAAAAACCTGATTGTAGAACCTTTTGTGCAGTTCTATCTCCAGCGTGATGTCCTCCATAAGCACTTCCATGGCATTTGCTCAATATTTCTTTCTGTTCATACTCAGGAACACATCTTCGCATAATGCCATCTACTCCTTCTTTATACAAATGTGGGTCATCCCAAAAATAATGCCTCAAATCATAAAAGAACTTTCTTCTTTGCTGAGCTGTAAAGGTCGGAGGCAAATACTTGGCAACAATAAAGTTAGCATAATCAGCATACCAAGGACTTTCGCGTGAGCTTACCTTTATCGCAGCCAATTGTTCATTTGGAAAACTATCATTAACAGGTATAGGATCATGAAATATTTTCTAATCTAGACAAATTATCAGCAACAGGATTTTCAGCACCTTTCCTATCTACAATATGTAAATCAAATTCTTGCAGTAAAAGTACCCATCTTATGAGCCTAGGCTTAGCATCTTTCTTTTCCATAAGGTATCTAATAGCAGCATGATCAGTGTGAATAGTAACTTTTGAATCAACAATATAAGGTCTAAATTTATCACAAGCAAAAACAACTGCTAAAAATTCCTTTTCAGTAGTAGCATAATTCTTTTGAGCGGCATCAAGTGTTTACTAGCATAATGAATAACATTTAACTTCTTGTCCAAGAACAGCTCCTACAGCAAAATCACTAGCATCACACATTATTTCAAAAGGTAAAGTCCAATCAGGGGTTGAACAACAGGAGCTGTGATTAAAGCCTTTTTTAGAGTTTCAAAAGCTTCCTTGCAATCATCATCAAAAACAAAAGGTACATCTTTTTGAAGAAGATTAGTGAGGGGTTTTGAAATTTTAGAGAAATCTTTAATAAATCTCCTATAGAAACCGGCATGACCAAGAATACTACGATACCTTTAACATCCCTAGGACAGGGCATTTTCTCAATTGCTTCAACTTTAGCTCTGTCCACTTCAATACCTCTTTCAGAAATTTTGTCCAAGGACAATCCTTCATTAACCATAAATGACATTTCTCCCAATTAAGAACAAGATTAGTCTCCTCACATCTCTGCAAAACTTTATCAAGATTGTGCAAGCAATTATCAAAGGAAGTTCCATAGACGGAAAAATCGTCCATGAATACTTCCACAATTTCTTCACAAAAACCATGAAAAATAGCAGACATGCATCTTTGAAACGTAGCAGGGGCATTACAGAAACCAAAAGGCATACGTCTATAAGCATAAGTTCCATAAGGACTTCCGACCTCTCTTTAGACCCTTCTTCACTTGGTAATACTTGATGCATGCGTTGTGCCTAGCTAAAAGGCGTTAAAGGAAAGCGCTTATGGGAGGCAACCCATTTTATTTTTCTGCAATTTTTCTTTTATTGAGTCAAGGTGTTGTTTACTTCTGTAGCAACTCCTTTGTATCTTTATTTTCTCGCATTGTTGTGCCAAGAGTAGCCTCTAGTGTTAAGGTGATGCTTAATTTTGATTGCTGCGCAGAAACAGATTTTTGCTGTCCACTGTACGAAAATTATAAAATCACCAGATTGTTGAAAAAATCTGAAATTTTTTGTGCGTAATCTTTATGAATGTCTGAATCTTTCATTAGTTCAAAGTTTTTTATCTGAGCGTCGTAAGTGCCTCGAAAAAATTCGTCTTTGCGGACTGTTCTGTTTTGACAGATTCTGTCTCTGTTTTTTTTTTTGCATTGTCTCTTGTGGGCTTTAGGCAAGGCTTTCTATTGGAGGGCTGTAGCTAATGTTTTATTGAGTTCTTGCAATGTGTCACAACAGAACCAGTGGATTAAAATTTTGAGTACTAACCCCTCTAATGAGATTTACTTTGAGTTTGGTGTGACGGAAGTTTTCAAGGGTCAAGAGAGAAGGGTGATAATAGGATCAAGAAGAGTGAAGAGCTTAAGCTTGGGGAGGCTCCCATGGATCTCCCCAACATATTTCAAGAAGACTCAAGCGTCTAAGCTTGGGGATGCCCAAGGCATCCCCTTCTTCATCGTCAAATTATCAGGTCATCTCTAGTGAAACTATATTTTAATTCTTTCACATCATATGTGCTTTTCTTGGAGCGTCTGTGTGCTTTTATTTTCAGTATTGTCTTTTATTTTCAATAAAGCTTGACTGGACCCTAGCATTCTTGATTGGGAGAGAGACACGCTCCGCTTTTTCATGAGAATACTCCTATTCTTCACTTATACTTGTTGAGTATTCATATCTAGCGCTGTTCAGCTTTTAGCTCTTGTTTTCATGTATCTCTTTCAGAGCTATTAGCTTTCTTTTGTAGAAAGTACTCTCTTGCTTCACTTATATCTATTTGGAGAGTGGTTGAAATAAATTGATTGGTGTTTGGTTGGTTCAGAAAATGTTGCATGTGGTAATTGGTATAAGGAAAAACTTGCTTAATCTTGTAGATCACTATTATGGATAACTTGATGCTTGTCAATTGTTTTGAGTTAACAAGTAGATCATGATTAAATTTGTGCATCACATGAGTTAAGCCTATTAGTGAAGAACTACCGTAAAGCTTGTTGAAAATTTGGTTTGCATCGGTGGTATCTCTAAGGTCTAGATATTTTCTAATAAACGGGTTTGGTTAACAAGGAAGACGGTATGAAGTCTTATAACGTTTGCAATATGTTTGTCATATAAAACTTGGTGTACGGGTTGATATTCTTGTTTGCTTACATAACCTTGCTAGCCTAAACTCTGTACTGAGAGGGAATGCTTCTCGTGCATCCAAATCCTTGAGCCAAAATCCATGCCATTTGTGTCCACCATAACTACCTATATGTGGTATTTCCTTGCCACTCCAAGTAAATTTTTCATGTGCTACCTTTAAATTATTCAAAATGTTATTATTCCCTTTTTGTGTCAATGTTTACCAGCTCATGAGGAATTAGTGTGGTTATTCTTTATTCTGGTTGTCAATGGACTTTTACACCTGGACTAGCAGCATATACATCCGCTTATCCTAATTTTGCAAAAAGAGCTGGCAACGGGGTGCCCAGTCCCAATTAATTACAACTTTAACCATTAATTCTCTTCACACTTTTGCCCTGATTCATCAGTAAGCAATGACAAACAGTGAAATATCTGCATGTGTGTAAACCAAAGAGAAAAAGGGATGATCTGCCTTGCTGGTAGAAATAACGTCCCATGGGAGCCGCTCTTAAAAGTCCGTTTGACAGGTAGAATACTGTTATCACCCGCTACCATTCGTTGACAATTAACAAACACCTCTCAAAAATAGATACTCCTCCATGGTATGTGATTGATGGAAGGCACCCGAGGATTCGGCTAGCCATGGCTTGTGTTAGCAAGGTTGGGAGGAGTATCAAATATTTTATGCAATCTCTATATGCTTTCAAAAACCTAAAAGCTCTAGCACATGACTTAATCCCTGCTTCCCTCTGCGAAGGGCCTTTCTTTTACTTTTATGTTGAGTCAGTTTTCCTATTCTTTCTGTCTTCCACAAGCAAACACTAGTGTCAACTTTGTTACAACATGGGTTATATGCAACGTATTGGACTTGTTATACTACTTTGTGTTGACATATCCATGAGATAAATATGTTGAAAGTTGAAGCAAATGCTGAAGCTTAATTCTTCCTTTGTGTTGATTGAATACCTTTTATTAGAAACTATTGCTTTATGAGTTAACATCTATGCAAAACAGTTTGATGCTTGTCTTGAAAGTACTATTCATGAAAACGTTTAGCTTGTGTGATTCATTGTTTACTCATTATCTATTTGGTAGCAAATTATAGACCATTGACTTGGATCACTTCATTCATTTACATGTGCCTTACAATATTATATGATCAAGATTATGATGGTAGCATGTCACCTCAAAAATTATTTTGTTTTTATCGTTTACCTACTCGAGGACGAGCAGGAACTAAGCTTGGGGATGCTGATACGTCTCCAACGTATCTATAATTTTTGATGTTCCATGCTTGTTTTATACCAATTGCTACATGTTTTGCATCTACTTTATGGCACTTTTATACATTTTTTGGGACTAACCTATTAACAAGATGCCGAAGTGCCAGTTCCTGTTCTCTGCTGTTTTTGTATTCCAGAAAAGCTAGTCTGGAAATATTCTCGGAATTGGACGAAACTTGACGGACATCCCTATTTTTCCAGAAGACACCAGATGGAGCGAAGAAGCAACGGAGAGGAGCCACAGGGGCCCCACACACCACTTGGGCGCGGCAGGCTCCTTGGCCGCGCCCTGGTATGGTGTGGGCCCCACGGGGGTCGTTAGCCGCCGCCCTTTCGCCTACTTATTCCCCCCGAGAAAATAACCCTAAGGGCCCGAGCCATTATCCACGAAAAGTTCCAGAGACGCCGCCGCCGTCAACCCTAGCTCGGGAGGGTCCAGAACCTCTTCCCGGCACCCTGCCGGAGAGGGGAATCGTCACCGGAGGCTTCTACATCGCCATGCCTGCCTCCGGAGTGATGCGTGAGTAGTTCATCCTTGGACTACGGGTCCATAGCAGTAGCTAGATGGTTGTCTCTCCTATTTGTATCATCATGTTTAGATCTTGTGAGCTGCCCTACATGATCAAGATCATATTATTGTAATGCTACATGTTGTGTTTGCTGGGATCCGATGAATATTGAATATTATGTCAAGTTGATTATCAATCTATGTCCTATGTTATTTATGATCTTGCATGCTTTCCGTTACTAGTAGATGCTTTGGCCAAGTAGATGCTTGTAACTCCAAGAGGGAGTATTTATGCTAGATAGTGGGTTCATGCCTCCATTTAATCTGGGACAGTGACAGAAAGTTCTAAGGTTGTGGATGTGCTGTTGCCACTAGGGGTAACCCAACGATGCTATGTCCACGGGCATATGTGTTTGTTTACATTACGCGCTTTACTTAATGCGATTATCCGTTGCTTGCAACTTAATACCAACGGGGGACTCGGATGACAACCCGGCGGTGGATTATTAGTCATAGACGCTGTTGGATAACGGTCTATGTATCATGTCGTAATGCCCAATTAAATATCATAGTAATCATCATGCCATGTATTTGCATTGTCATGCGCTCACTATTTGTCAATTGCCCAGCTGTAATTTGTTTACCCAACATGTTAGTTATCTTTATGGAGAGACACCACTAGTGAACTGTGGACCCCGGTCCATTCTTTTACACTGATTAAACAACCTCAAACTGCAAACTGTTCCTTTTTCATTCGCTGCAATTTAATACTCATTTTCCACACGAGACGTTTAATCCTTTGTTTTCAGCAAGCCGGTGAGATTGACAACCTCACTGTTTCGTTGGGGCAAAGTAGTTTGATTGTGTTGTGTGCAGATTCCACGTTGGTGATCGTGTTGCGCCGTGCGAGCCACCAACAATCTTCAGAAGAGTTGTTGCTCCTACTGGTTCGATAAACCTTGGTTTCATACTGAGGGAAAACTTGCTGCTGGACTACATCAAACCTTCCTCTTGGGGTTTCCCAACGAGCAGGCATGCCTTGCATCAATGGCAGTGGAGATGATGATGATGATCCCGATGAAGTCCAGCGTGATGACGATGAGGATGGTGATGACCCCCCCCCCCCCCCCACTCCGGGAGGGAATTTCCCCGGCAGATTTCTCCCTGCCGGAGAGCTTTTTCTCTCTCTGTTGTTTTCGTCCCGTGGAGGCGGCGGAATATTTTCTCGGGCTCCCTTTTGGAAGATTTGGGTTGAGGGGATAATGTACGCGAAGGGGCGACGCCTGAGGTGGGCCAGGGGCCCCACACGTGGGCATGGCGCCGGCCCTACCATGGCCGCGCCCTTGGTGCGTGTGGGCCCCACGTGGCCCATCTCAGCCTCCCCTTTTGGCCTCCTCCGTCTTCTGATAAAATAGGAACTTCTGTATATTTTACAACATTTTTAGAACTCCAGAAATATAGTGTCTTGACGGTGCCTTTTCCAGCTGAAATCTGACTCTGGCAGTTAATTCTCCAATAATCATCAAACATGCAAAACAAGACAAAATAACATAAGTAACACATCTTAATATGAAATAAATCAATGAATAACAGTAAATTATGATATAAAATAGTGATGCAAAATGGACGTATCACCGCTCTAGACGCTCGCCTGGGCTTCGAGATTGCTAGGAGGCACTCGAAGCTACATGGCTACAATAGCCATGTTGATGGTCTCAACATTAATGTTGATGAGTAGATGGTGTGGTGTGGTGTGGTGTGTGAGGCTTCTATTGTATGAACTGTGAATCTTCTCAGTGCTATATTGAATCTTCAAATGAGTTCTATTTGCAAAATGTTTAAACCTTTTGACAAATGAATTGCTAATTCCTTTTGCCTTTTCTTTTAATCCTTCTAATTATCAAATGAATTTCTTTTATGCAAATAAAATATCAATAAAGATATGAATATTTCCATATTAAATTGAAAATGACAATAATAATGTAAAATTAATTTTTTGTTATTTGAATTCAAAACTATTAGTACTTAATCATTAATCTTACTTATGCAAAAAATAATTTGAAGAAATATTTATGCAAAAAATGAATTAATTTTTGAATTAATAATTTGAAGTAATATTTATGCAAAAAATGAATTAATAATTATTATTACTTAATCATAAATCTTACTTAATCATTTTTTGATCGATTTATACATATTATTTGTCGAATTTTGATTTACGGATTTAAAGATATGAATTTATCCATATTAAATTGAAAATGACAATAATAATGTAAAATTGATTTTCTTGTTATTTGAATTCAAAACTATTAGTACTTAATCATTAATGTTTATGTTAACATAGGTTTGGAATTCAAAAAAATAATATGATTTTTCTCTACAAATAACAAAAAAATGAATTAATAATTATTATTACTTAATCATTAATATTTATGCAAAAGATGATATGGACACAATATTTAGATTCCTATCATTTTTCTGATCGATTTATGCATATTATTTGTCGAATTTCGATTTACTGGTTTAAAGATATTAATATTTCCATATTAAATTGAAAATGACAATAATAATGTAAAATTAATTTTTTTGTTATTTGAATTCAAAACTATTAGTACTTAATCATTAATCTTACTTATGCAAAAAATAATTTGAAGTAATATTTATGCAAAAAATGAATTAATTTTTGAATTAATAATTTGAAGTAATATTTATGCAAAAAATGAATTAATTATTATTATTACTTAACCATAAATCTTACTTAATAATTTTTTTGATCGATTTATACATATTATTTGTCGAATTTCAATTTACGAATTTAAAGATATGAATTTATCCATATTAAATTGAAAATGACAATAATAATGTAAAATTGATTTTCTTGTTATTTGAATTCAAAACTATTAGTACTTAATCATTAATATTTATGTTAATATAGGTTTGAAATTCAAAAAATAATATCATGTGACATAAAAGTCTAGAGGATAATAAGATTGATACCATAGTATTATCAGGATGTTATCAGTGCAATCTTGGAAGCTAATTGGAAAGGAACTCAAAAGTTAAGCGTGTTGGGGGTGGAGCAGTGTGAGGATGGGTGACCGATCGGGAAGTTTGATCACTAGTGCGAGGATGGGGGCAAAGCGTGATGGGACTTGATATTAGGGGCGAGACCGATCGGGAAGTTTGATCACTAGTGCGAGGATGAGGGCAAAGCGTGCTGGGACTTGATATTAGGGACGAGACCGATTGGGAAATTTGATCAATAGTGCGAGGATGGGAGCAAAGCGTGCTGGGAGGGGCGATTAGAGATTAAACTGACAAATAATTCAAAGATTTGAAATATAGAAAAAAATTCAAAACTATTAATCGAAAAAGTTCAAAAAAAATTTCGGAAAAAGGGTCTCTAGTCCCGGGTCATATTACGAGCCGGGACTAGAGGTCCTCGACCACGCGCGGTGTCAGCGCCCCGCGTGGAGCTCTCTAGTCCGGGGTCGTAAGCCACCCGGACTAGAGGGAGGGCCTCTAGTCCTGAATCCGGCGTCCCGGGTGGGAATCCGGTACCAGAGGCCCCTACCACCCAGGACTAATGATCCTGTTTCTAGCAGTGAAAAGCAGTTGGCTAAGAAAGAGTACTCATTTTTTCATTAAGAATATCCGCACAGCTGCTGTCACTTTCTGTCCACTAAAAGAAAGCACACGTTCAGCTACCGTCACTAGCGGAGTAGTGTATCTTGGCCGCTGGTTTACTGACATGAACGGCTGCGACATATTTGCACATATTGAGTTTTCACATGTGTTTGAAAATAAATGTAGCAGCAAATAGTTTCGTTAAAGTGAAATAAGTATGAAATTAATATTCTGAAACTTGAAATTTTTGCGAGATTTTTCATAACTTTTTGCTCATTTGTCGTCACTTTGGTACCTCCTCCACCAATCCTGAATGGTGTCCTAGCCGCTCCTTATCCATCGATTACTATCTTCCCAAACATTCCACGTCACGTATATCATAGTTTTCGAAAGGACAACGATTCTCCTTCGCCGTCACTTTAAGTCATCCCCTCCTCCCACCAATCGTGAACAGTGGCTTAGACGCGATCGTCGTACCCCCCCCCCCCCCCCCCCGAGTTGCTTGTGTTTTATATGTGTGGATCACACCCCACACTGTAGGTGCGCCCTTTGCAAAGAAGGGAGGGAAGTCTCTGATGTAAATATATGCAAACTAGGCACACACGGTTTTATGACATCCCTCTAATGGAAAGCATATAAGATGTATATGGGTCTGCATCCATCCTTTCTACCTTTCTACAATAACTCGTAACGTCGTGTTAGATAATAAATAAAATCAAGAATATAAAGTAAACATTAGATACAAAAATTCCTCGGAGATTCCATACTCATGACGGGCACACACACCTTGCAGGGAAGTAGTGGAGTGGCCAAGCAATCCGGGCCTGTCGCCGTCGCCGAGGCCGTGCTTCGGGGCTCGCCCGTGCCCTCGATCGCTCACCGCCCCGACCGGGCGCGCCCGTCCCCGTCGCCATCGCTGAGGCCGCGCATCCGGCCAGCTCATGTCTGGCCGGCCGCGCACGTCGCGGTCACCGGGGACGCGGACCATGGAGGGAGAGAGCCGACAATGGTGACGGACCAAGGAAGAAGAGAGGAGAAAAAGTCTAGCATGTTGAACCGAACAATTTATTTTTCAGCGGTGCCAATCCTGTCATTATCACGAAACTGAAAATGTTTGGAATGACCTAGTACGTTGATCAGATATTGAACGGCTCAAATTTAATGTATCAACACAAAACAACACATTTTTGCTCTTTTAATAATAGTATAGATATAGATAAATAGATATACCTTTTTTACCACTGCCCTCACATCGCACATCTACTTTTATCTCTCGCGGCAAGGCAAGACCTTTATTCATAAGCAACCAGCAATGCAAACTACATGCGCCTCCTCACCAACAACACCCACCGCACCGCTCCACCCTCCAGCTCCTTGGCGCGTGCAAGCAACAAGCTTGCTACGTCCAACTCCAAACGCGGCCAAGCTAGGACGATCGATGATACATATGCATGCGTCCCGTCATTTCTTCTGTCGTCGCCTCCTGCATTGCAACTGCTAGGAAGCTTCCTGGAGTCGTACCACCAGCTGCCCGCCTCTCTTTCTCCATCGAAACTGAAATACAAAAATGGCAACGGAATGGCGTGCTCTGGATGAGAAGACCAGCTGTTTAGTTTTTGGTCATTACTTGCCTGGTCGCTGAATAATCGATCTGTCGATAGATCGCCCATCCATCGATATTAATTTTCGGGGCAAATGAGTGCGTGTGTTGAAAACGACATGTCCTACTATATACTCCCTAGAGTGACTTATATTTTGATACGGAGGGAGTAGTTTTCAAGCGTGTTGCAACAGACATATATGAATACTCTTTTCCTTTTCCACATGAGCCCTTATTAGTCTATTTGGAGTAGATCATTTCCCTATATATAGTCCTAATCTTAATGTATACATGCCATTGCCGGTTCGTGGGATACAGCTAGTGTACACTCATATATAATGAGTACATTTGGATTAACTTGCCGAAAAGTTAAAATAGCACTTGAGAGCATGGTTTTGAAAAAAAAAATCGAAGACTACATATATTTGAAATCCTCCAGCATTCACGAGCGCGCCGCATATGGACAAATCCTCCATCTCGGACGCAGAGGATCGCGTAGAGGATGCGAGGTACAGGGGAGCGCGACGGCGTCGCTGTTATGGGGCGATGAGCACGAGGATGCGGTGGACGACCAGATCACGTTGGTCTGACATGGCGACGGGAGCGACTGAGCGAGTAGGCCGAGCAGTGGCACTGGAGCAGGGTCTTGTCGGTGGGATGGGGATATGGGCGGCGGAACCTTGCTGGCTCAGACTCGCTCCGCACGGGAGGAAGACGAAACCAGGTCGACGCGATGGAAACCTAGGTTGGATGGCGTGTGCTGGGCTGGGCCAAGTGAGATTATCCGAGATGGGCTGAGCGCGAATGCGCGATCGAGGGAACTACGTGCGGGCAGACTACATCGGAGCGAGCCGTGGTTCGCTCGGGACGTACGAAGTACCAACTCCCATTTAATAATAAAGATATGTATACCTTCACTATGTTCATATGTCTTTCATAGAATCGTAGTATATTCGTATATCTTAGATACACAAGTGTATGGTTGCACTATCAAGTGTGGCTCGGCGTCGACATGATCTGACCAGCTGCATGCTAGCTAGTGAAATCATAAAGAATAAATCAACTGGATCCAACGCGCCAATGGCTAGGAATGCCAATGCTTCGCCGATCATTTTTAAAGCCTCTGCATGTTAATCACGATCCTGATCACAGATTACAATAAGAATAAAACAAGTCGTAGCAGCTGGTAACCGAGAATGACAGCATACACGACGTGATCGAGCCTAACCAAAGCCTCTCCCCTCTATCCTGCAAACTCGAAAAAAAAACAGCTAGCTAGAAACTATTTCCTCCGAGATGTTTTAACTTTTTCCTAAATCGCATGTATATAGACACGTTTAAGTGTGTAGATTCACCCATTTTAGTTTGTATCTTGTCCATATTGAAATATCGAAAACATCTTATCATTAGAACAGAGGGAGTAGTATTGATTTCTCGTTAAAAATATCCGCAAAATTGTTGTCGCTTTCAGACCATTGAAAATATTATTATAGGGTAATAATTAAATACCTTCGTCTTGGATTCATTGCGCCGATAAAAGGATGCTCACGTTTGGCTACCGTCACTAGCGGAGCATCGTATCTTGATCGTTCGTTTACCGACATGAACGGTTGAAACATATTTGGATATGGACATATAGATCATTTTTTTGCCAACATATCTACCTGCACTCCACCTCATAGAGGCTTCATAAAAATGGTCCATTGAGTTTTCGCACGTGTTTCAAAATGAATGTAGCATCAAACGATTCATCAAAGTGATTATTTTTTGAACTTTTCGCCACATTTTTCACAATTTTCGCACTGGGCTTATTGTAAAGTGAAATGTAAGTACAATATTATGAGAACAGCCTCATAGATGGATTGAGGATTGATTTTGACAAATATTAGATCTTTTTTGTAAAAAATTCTCACCACTTCATCGATCCCCACCCATAAATGAGATATCATTATCAGTTTATACCGTGCTTAGATTGTATTTTTTTCCCAAAAACAATCTAACAATCAAATAATTTACTCGGTAACAGAAATTTTACTAATTGGACGATTACATCATGTAATTTATTGAAGCTATCATTTATGAAGATCCGCCAATTAAACCGTTTCCAAACATTCCACGCCACACACGTTATACTACGGTTGAAAGGGGCAACAACCGGGCTTATCTATCTTCTCTTTCGTCCCTCCTCCCACCAATTATGAGCGATGCACCAGTGACACCCATATTCATCGATAGTCTCTTTCCAAACATTTCACGCCATGTACACCATTAATACTGAAAGACGATGGTCCTCCTTTGTCGTCACTAGTCAAGTCCTTCCCACCAACATGAACAATGTCTTAGTCGCAGTAGTGAGACCTCTAGTTCCCTGTCTTCCAGCCATGAGGTTTGGATCACACCCCTCATTGTAGGTGTGCTCTTTGCAAAGGCGTGGGGAAGTCTCCGAACTATATGCAGAGCAGGCACATGTGGTTTTTTACGACGCCCCACTAATGGCAAGCATATGTATATGGGTCCGCATCCATCCTTCCTATAGTACGATAACTCATAGCATTAGTGTTAGATAACAAATAAAATTAAGAATATAATGCAAAGAATTGGATGATTGTTCGACCATCCATTATGATACAAATACACTTGAACCAGAAACTTGGCATACTCCCTCCTCCGTTTAATTGGTACATTTGGTTTATGTCGAATGACCAAAACGATTGGTCATGACCAAAGTTTTGTACTATGTTTGGATTGTGGCCAATAAATATTTTGGCATGCCCTATTCTTCTTGCCAACTCTAGTTCATTTTTCTTGCCAAAAATTGGCCAAATCTTGGGCAATCAACAACTCAACCAAAATTTTGGTGAGGTGGACATGGCTAAAACCAAACACAACCCATAATACTAGTGATTTGGTGCCAAATAGAACAAGACTAGGAGATGATCGCCGTTCCTTGGAGCGGCAGAAAAGCCAAAACGTCCCATTATATATTTTCTTTTATTTTTTATCTCGATATATGTCAACAGTGTAGGTACGAGGGTGGTGGTGGTGGTGGGCGAGTTGTTTTGTCTCGCTCGTCTGTCGCCACATGCCTTACAAAACGGAAACGCCAGCACCATGAGGCGGCGACCCTGCAAATACAAAACGCTGCTGACTCCCCTTCCCCTCCGTCAGACACGCCGGCGCTTCTCCCTCCCCTCGTGAGGGACGCCGTCGTGTACCCTCTCATCCCTCGCTCTCCGGTCTCAACCCGCCGCTCTTCTCGCAAGGTAAGGGCTCGTCGGCGCTCCAGCTCTCGTACTTCTTTTGCCCGTCTGCGCGCGAGGCTGCAGAGTTCTTTGCATTCGTTAGCATCTCGAGAAATTCTCTCTCCGAAGTAGTTAGCATTTCGGGTCGGCGAAGGGGATTTCGGTTTTTGCTCGATTGCAACCGGAGTATTGATTGCTTGGACAGGTGGCCTCCATGGCAGCAATGTGTGTCGGCATTTTTCTTTCCCCCGAGAAAGGTTTGGAGTTTTCCAGGTTGGGGCGAGTTTGGCACCTCTTCCACCTCCTCGCCTGATTGATCTTGGCCTGTTTCCTTCCCAGAGAATGATCCTGCAGATGCGTCGAAATCAATATGATGTTGTTATAGTCTCTGCACGCAGGCAAGGTAAACTCTGACCCAAGGCTTAGGTGGATCAGGCTTCATACGCGTGTGAAATTCCAATGCTGAATGGCTTGTCTGACCACGGCTCTGGGAGTTAAGATGGCGAGATCCAGTCAATGAAGTTTCTTCCTGAGACATATCTTTTTTCTTCCTCTTCCCGTTCTTTACTGGACTATTATTAAAGTTGTTCATTGACAGCTTTGGTTTCCTTGTTTGATTGATGGCAAAAGGGGCCCCTTGATGGT
The DNA here is from genome assembly GCA_947311845.1 of Poa pratensis. NCBI lineage: Eukaryota > Viridiplantae > Streptophyta > Magnoliopsida > Poales > Poaceae > Poa > Poa pratensis. The sequence continues at coordinate 126,838,903 of CAMZMU010000063.1, read as the reverse complement.
TTTCTAGTACCTTCAAGAAGTAACCCCTGAGGTTAATTGCACGTCTTAACTACTAGTATAATTATTAAGGTTTCTGCAGTTGCTTGGAAATTTCACTGAATGAAACTTTCACCTTGCTGATTTTATTAGGTACTATAGTACTACTTTTCGTGGCAACTAGCATAGGACCATCTCTCTCTGTTTCACCTCATCAGAATTTTCTGTAGACGACTATACATCGTTAGATAGATGTCTGAAGTGAGTCATCTCTACAGAGGTTTCAGACTCACGCCTAGCATTTTTCCCTTTCTCATACGGACGATGATCCTTTTCTGATTCCATCTTCCATTGTTCAATAGCAGATCTAGGAAAGACTCAGGTATAGGACGATGTACAAGGCTAGGAGGGCAGCTTCACTTAAAGTGAGGCGCCGCGTCGGCAAGTATGAGCTCGGACGCACGATCGGGGAAGGAACCTTTGCAAAGGTCCGGTTCGCAAAGAACATGGAGTCCGGGGATCATGTTGCTATCAAGATCCTTGACAAGGCCAAGGTTCAGAAACACAGATTGGTCGAACAGGTCAGTGTCCGATAGTTACCTTGCATAATTGTGTACTACTTCCTAGATTTTCACAGCAAAGAAAGGTTTCCTAGCTCATAGTAGGCGTTTCAATTTCTAGAATGAAGCAGCAAAAAGTACATAGCTCCAGTGTTGTAATTAACTGGGAATATAACTGTGTTCATGACAGTGTAATGTTGATGCCAATGCAAACTCTTATGACAGATTAGACGGGAAATTTGTACAATGAAGTTGATCCAACATCCCAATGTTGTTCGCCTGCATGAGGTAAATACCATCTTTGGGATACTTCAAATAATTTTAACTGTTATATTGCCTATGTTTGAAATAGTGACATTGGAGTCTACAGTTGCTCACAATTTGATATTTTTGTTCAACAGGTGATGGGAAGTAAAGCAAGGATTTTCATTGTTCTCGAATATGTTACGGGTGGAGAGCTCCATGATATTATTGTTAGTACTATCACATCTCCTATTTGATCATGTTAATATATCGTGGAAGATTAGCAGTGTACCAGTACCACAGTTGCTAGAAACATCATATCTATATCACTGTGGCTATTACTTACATGTCACTGTAATTGATCTCTACCATTTTCATAATCAGGCTGACCGCGGGAGCTTGAAGGAGGATGAAGCACGCAAATACTTTCAACAATTGATCAATGCAGTAGATTATTGCCACAGTAGGGGTGTATACCACAGAGATTTGAAGGTGCAGTGTTAACCACTCTGCCCCTTGGTTTTGGTTTGCATCAGCAATTTGATGTTTTCATGTATGGCAGATAGAGAATGTGTTGCTTGATGCTGCTGGGAACCTCAAAGTCTCAGACTTTGGCTTAAGTGCTATATCTGAGCAGGTTAAGGTAATATCATACAACAACCTTAAACATCACAGAAGGTACTACACTTGTGTAGTTTTATATTGATGGCATTTAACATTGATATTGCAATCTTGAACGACTTCAACCCAAACAGGCTGATGGATTACTGCATACTACATGTGGGACACCAAACTATGTTGCCCCCGAGGTAACGTTTGCTCCTACAGTTTTGTTGTTGTTGCTTTAAACAGAAGTGAACATGGCTATTCTAAATATCTAATTCTATCTAATATGCAGGTTATTGAAGATAAGGGCTATGATGGTGCACCCGCAGACCTTTGGTCTTGTGGGGTAATTCTTTTTGTGATGCTTGCTGGATTTCTGCCTTTTGACGATGACAATGTCACATCCCTTTATAAAAAGGTAACAGCGGAGGAATACAAAAATACATAAACGCCTTGTATATTTTTATTTACACTTTTTCTCTGAACAGATCTCTGGAGCTCAATTTAATTGCCCCTCTTGGTTTTCTGATGGAGCTAAGAAGCTGATTGCTAGAATTCTGGATCCTAATCCTTCTACTGTAAGTTTTTTCTGATTTAGCACTCCATTTCTAACATTTGAAATTGCTCAGCCAAAAGGTCAACAAAATTGATCTCATGGTTCTTAAGCAACAGTTCCAGATCTACATTACTTAGAGTTCTTTCTTACTTGGTTTTCGTTGTTGCTGATCAGCGGATAACTATCGCTCAACTATTAAAAGATCGATGGTTCAAAAAAGGGTACAAGCCACCTGTCTTTGATGAGAAATGCCAAACTAGTCTGGATGATGTCGATGCTGCTTTTGGAGACTCAGAAGTGAGATAATCAATCGTTTGATAAATGCAAGGCATTAGCCTTTTATGGTGAATAAGACTAAATAGATGTTTACTATATTTGCCAGGAAAAACTTGTGAAAGAGGAAATGGAAGGACAACCAGCTTCGATGAACGCGTTTGAGTTGATATCACTGAATAGGGGACTGAATCTAGAGAACTTGTTTGAAACTGATAAGGTTAGGAACATATTGGTTACACCATTGTATCTCATGAGTCTGTTTCCAATATTTTTTTATTTATTTATGGTAACTTTTTATGTATTTTAGAGGCCATGCAAATGTTGTAGTGGGCTAAATTTTGTTAATCTATGACAGAAGTACAAGAGAGAGAAAAGATTTACATCACAGTGCCCTCCCAAAGAGATCATTACAAGGATAGAAGCAGCAGCTAAGCCACTTGGGTTTGATATCCAAAAGAAAAATTACAAGGTATGGTATGCATCCTCCGTGCAATATTCCTCGTACTAACTTTAAGAACGGTGTGCAATTTTTTAGAGAAAAATCTGGATATGAGTAAATGAGACTGTCCTTCTCACTCCCCATGACTTAAATCTTTTAAACCTTTATCTTTTCAGATGCGAATGGAGAACCTACAACCAGGAAGAAAAGGAAACCTGAATGTTGCAACAGAGGTTAGACAAAAACTAAAGTCAGTCAGAGAACTGTATTTCACGATAAAATACAGTTAGTGATCACGATATTCTCCCTTCCTATGTTCAGGTTTTCCAAGTGGCTCCATCCTTGCATGTTGTTGAGCTCAAAAAGTCAAAAGGAGATACTCTGGAATTTCAGAAGGTATTAGTCTTCAATATTTTAGCTATTGGCCCCTTTACAGTGTAGCTTCTTTCCTGAAACGTTTATGCTGTACAATTAGTTCTCCTAGGTTCTTACTCATGTCAATTTATACGCAGTTCTACGCAACACTCTCTGCACAGCTGAAGGATGTAGTTTGGGTCTGTGAAGGTGAGGCTGAAGAAAGAAGCTCCATGGCATGAGGTGGCTGCAGAGTATCTTCGTCGGGAAGTAGTGTTTTAGGTTCTCTTGTATAAAGTTCTCCTAGGTTCCTACAGTTTTGTTTGTCGATCGATGTATAGGCTTTAGGTTATCTTGTATGATCAGGAAGCAGATAGAACATAGATTAGTAGTTTTGAAGTGTCTCTCCTTCTCTTTTTGTAGAATGTTAGGTTAAATTGTAGCTGTGTAGCATTTGATGCTCTTTGTATTAATCTTCTTCACTCCCTTTCTCCAAAATTGATCTCAAGATCAAGGATCAACATGGGAGGACAAGAAAGGGCAATTGGGAGATTCAGATTCAGACAAGACTGATTTATTCTCTCATCTTAGCGAGACACACTCGTGACGTGTATGGGCGAACAAGTTCCATCAGGTATTCGGGATAAAGCAATCAAGCAACAAGGCTTCAGACACCACGACTATTCAACCAGCATGGTTCCAACTACTGCCTCAAGCGGCAACTTGGTTCATCAGGTTTTCTGCCGTCTCCACGCCAACACAGTCCTTCTCAGATGGATTCGCCGAGTCGGAGACCTGGGGAGCGTCTGAACTCTTGAGGTCTTTCACGATGCTGGAGCTCCACTCAGAAAGCTGCTTCACAGATGCCTCGTCTGTAAAACAAAAACAAACTGCCTCTCATTCTACAGATTTTGACAGAAAATTCAGTTGAAAGACATGGAAGAGTGCAAACCAAGCCTAGGGACAGTGTGACCCTGGGGATGCCTTATGATGAGAGGGTCATCAAAGGAGGTGGCCAACTCCTCGGAAGGTACTTTGAGCCAGTCCTTCTCTCCAATGAAATGGACAGATCTCGCCTTTATCGGGGCCTTATAGGCCACATCGCAGATACTTGGGTCCCTGAACTTGCTCCCGGATACTGACACCATGAACTGAATTGGTGGATGATCATTCAGCACCTTGCACTAAATCATTCAGCTTAATCAGAATCCATATAGGCAGAAAAATCGAATAGTAAGGAGAACAATCTTCCTGGAGAACAAAATTTTCTGTCCAAGTCTCTGTGTTCTAGTAAATGCTTGTTACAACTGTTAGCTTAGACAGATGTAAGCTTGTATCAAGAAGTTCTGTGTCAAATTATGAGATCTTTGACATATGCCCTTGAAAAATAGCTTACGCTTTACTTGAGTGTTAGTGTTACTATAAAATATAATATTATGTCATGATGAAGCTGAGATACAGATCCTTAATGATAATATATAATAGCCAAAACTCACTAGTCAAAATTAACAACTGAATTGCTAGATCATGGGGCTGTGCTGTTTAAAAACGATATCTTGATGACAGAGCAGTTGACTAACTAATATACAAATGCAGTCCATTTTGTTTCATGTTCCTTTGTACTGCCTCTATATTTCACTCAACTTTGCAGGATTTAGGAGTAGAAGTGTGTACCTGTGCTTGGTAGCCTATCAAAAGGGCTGAAAGCGTTGCACCCTGGAAACAAAATAATTACTGGATAAACTGATTTTCCACGCAAAGAACTCATATCATAAGCACCTCAAACAGTTGAATGCAACTCCCTTGATAGATTTTTACCTGGGAGAATCCGAGCAGGCCGTCGAAAGGCCCATTCTTCACCATGTAATCACACAGGTATGAAATGCACTCATCCAGATTTGTGTATTCGGTGAATTCCTGCATAGGAATGATTACATGAGTATGCTAGGATGGTGTCCAAACATAAGCTACAGCTCAGATGCCAATGGGATTTTGAAGCGCTGAATCCACCAGTTAGGGTTACATATCTGAATAGTTTACCTTGTTAAACTGAAACCACTCAAAGTATGGTGGGGGGAATATGCCCTCTATCTCTGACTTCCCTCCAGCTGGGAAGATACCATCAGGGAAGACCTGGAAAACCACCAAAATTACTCAAGAGCGAAACAAAGTGAAAGGCGAAAATGATCAAATGCGGTCTATCGACTCAGGGGAAGAACCATGTCGAATTGTTCGAAGATGGAAGGGTGCCATTTGCTGATCTGCTTCTTCAAGAAGCTCCCACTTGTCCGGAAGCCGTGGAGGCAGAGCACCTTGTATTTCTTCTTTTCCTGCTCCATGTGTTCTAGTCTTCAAAGCACATAGCACGCAGGCATAGTTTCAGGCTTTAAGAAGGCCTGGAGCGTGTGGTAGTTGCTACCTACCACAAATCAGGCTGCACCGTTGCTATCACCCAACAATTTGTTTTCTTTTAAGATGACCCCAACAATTTGTTAGTTGCAACCTACCCAGCACTCCAGCAGCAGACTGGCAGGTATCTTAATTATGTGCTGAATTTTTTTCCATTTCGATCCAGCATTTCATACATTATTAATCAGGTCTTTAACAAAAACAACAGTTTTCTTTTACAACTAATAACACTGGTTGACATGTACGTGCAACGCATGTTTTCTAGATTAAAGTAGCGATTTACAAGTAGGAATGCCTATACCAAGATCTACATGGATTACTTGGTTTCTCGGTGCAAATTATGAAGGCGTGCTTCTTGGACAAATTATCAGCACAAATTATGTCATATGCTTAATGCCTATACCGAGCAGTGAACAAACATGAAGGTTGTCGCCATCCTCATCGTTCTTATCGTGGAATACGCCCTCACCCTCGTGGGATTTACATTGGCACTTGCCGAGGCTACACTTGCAGACCAAGAAGTTATCTAGAACATTTATATTCTCTTCTGTAATTTAATAAAATTTTATAACCCATGTTATTTAATAATATTTTATAACCACCGTTATGATCATGTAAAGTTCAGGTCAAATGATTATCTAAAATTCAGATAAATATATAACCATTATAAAATATAAAATTCAGATAATTGAATTAATTCTGTAGCAATTACACACATCGTGAGATTCTTCTGTTGTGCAACAAGTAGAAAATTCTAACCTGGTTTAGAGATGATTCATACTACAAGTACAAGGACGACTATTTTTTTCTTCTAAATCCACTGATCCACCTTCATAGCACAAAGACAAATTCTTTCGGTCTTACATCCGAGCAATCAATCATGTGCAAGCACTACACAAGCAGTATCATGTTTCTTTTTGAAGAGGAAACCTCAGTACTGCTTACGCGTCAGAACTTGTGGCCTGCTGGGGCGACCTGGAGATAGGCGTATGAATTCAGCTGGATGGAATCGTCTCCTGTATGGGCTGAGAGCCTGAGATCCTATAACCTCAATAGGTCATTAATTTTTCACCTCGTACCAGCCCAGTATAACTCCGCCCGATCTACCCCTCCCCTCCAAAAATAACTCACGGGATACGAACACTATCGCACGGTGGGGAAAAAAATAAAGAGAGAAAAAGGAAATAAATCCCGTCCCGTGTTCTCCGATCGGAGGTGGTGGGGGTGAGGCGACGCGACGCGACCGAGGCTCGTCGACGATGAGGTCTCGATTCCAACGGACCCAACCACCGCCGCCCTTCCGGCTCTGCCGCTCCTGCCCCAGACTGCCGCCGCCCTGACAACTTCCGGCCGGCGCCGCCGTTCCTGCCCCGGACTGCCGCCGCCCTTCCGGCTCTGCCGCTCCTGCCCCGGACTGCCGCCGCCCTGACAGCTTCCGGCCGGCGCCGCCGTTCCTGCCCCGGACTGCCGCCACCCCGACAGCTTCCGGCGCCGCCGCTCCTGCTGTGGACTGCCGCCGCCCCGCTCCATCTCTCGACAATCAATCAGAGCCAAAAATCGATTCAGAGCGCGACGGCTGTTGTGCTGCTGCCTGCTGGTGATGTGCCCTCTGCGCCATCAGCGTCTTCTAGGGTGAGGTTCAGCGGGCCGTACCAGAGCGGCAACGTGGTCGTAGACATCGCGGGCATGGTGCTCGTCGCCGCGCCATACGCCGGCCGCGCTCGCGGGCACCGGCATCTCCCTCGTGGTGGGCGTGGCCAACGGCGAGATCCCCGCGCTCGCCGCCGACCCGGCCGCGGCCGCCGGCTGGCTCGCCGGCAACGTGCTCCCGGCCATGCAGAACCTCCGTTGTGCTCGAGTCCAGCGGGTGCAGGGGTTGGGCGGCCGGCGCGTGCAGCGCGGCGATAGGGATCTGCGGATTGGTGGCCAGTAGGGCGGCCGGCCGGCCGGCGCGTGCGGCGCGGCTTCGGCGGTCAAGGCGGCGCGCTGGCCGTGGGTCGCATGCTCCGCTGCGAGCTGGCCTCCTTCGAGTCTGTCTCCTTCCTAGCTTTGTGATGCCTTCACGGCTTCACCTATATTGAACGATTGCCTTGCCGGCGTGAGCCCACGTCCGTACTTTACGCCCACAGGTTCTCAGCTCTGACCTCTCGCCTGCGTGAGCGACGGAGTTGTGCGGGTGTACACTCCGGCCATAAGCTTTCGGCGAGATTGTTCCTCCGAGCTCTCGCCTGCAGAGTTCTACGCATGTCTCTTTCTATAAAACAAAAATAACGTTTGAGAAAACATGAACCGGTACGGTGGCAATTTAGTAGTACTAGTAATCGTGCACGTGCAATGCACGTTTTAAATTTATTTCCCACCCCTTTCCGACTCATTCTCACCAAATTTTTGACTCCACGGTCATGAGCGATTAATGCAAACATCGCAGAAACATACTTCAAACATAGGATATTTGTAATGTAGACATACAATTTGTGTAAACTCAGCGGTTTCATTGAGGTTCACTCCAATAAGAATCGGTCAGCTAGTCAGATGAGAACTGAGGTATGAGTGTTGAAGGTTCTTACCGAGTGTACCATTTGTATGTGTGTTGGTTACGTTGCTCAATGGGGTACGACGGGAAGGCGCCGATGGTTGAGATACATCCACACCATTAACACCTACAAATGCATTGGAGATGACATCATCATTATACATATATATGGAAGTATGCAATACGTGTTTTATAAATAATCAGTATTTCAGGTTGACATTGAGAAACATATATGTTGCAAGTATAAAATAAATATATAAAATAAATGACCTCCTGCAGGTGCTCTGCATTGCAGTTGGGTGACTCCGCTTTGTCCAGTAGGTGTTGTATCACATAAGATATTTTGGCCAACAGAAGCCGATGACTGATTCTTAAGCTGTCGTGATAGGCGTTGGCGCTTTAAAATTTCATCTTTATTGTTTGCATAATACTCCCTATCCTTCTGCCTTCTGATCTCTTTAGGATCTGCACATATGCTTTCGTAAGTTTATTGTTAATTATCTTCGGAATCACAAAAAAATCAGTATTTCATTTATAAATCTGTCATGCGAAATGGTTGTGAGTTTAGAAAACATCACCTCCTGCACGTATAGTGTTTTCGTCATTCACGGTAGCCAATGATTGCTTTTTAAGCTCACGTGATTGGCGTTGGCGAATCAAAATCTTATCTTTATTTTTTGCATAATATTCCCTATCCCTCTGCCTCTTAGCCTCTTTAGGATCTGCATCGATGTCATATTAGTGGTGATGCATATATGGCCTAATTAGGATCTGAATAGTGCGTCACTGCAAATTGTTGGTAGTTACCTTGTGTTTTCCCTTTGGTTATGTCCTCGAATGGATTATGGTTCAAAGATGACATACTTGTGTTTTCCAATTAGTGAAGAATAGTGTGTACCTGCAAATTGTAATAGCACAGCAGACTTATATTGGAGCGATAATGATCGGGGTTTAAAACCTCATTTGCAAATGATTACAATGGGAGTAAAAAATAATTTAGTTTATTGACAAGAAGACTACAAAAGCAAATGCCTCACTGAAATCAGCTTTGTATAATAATTGATGATGAACAACTTAAAATTAAGGATGACATGGAATCAATAAATAAAGGTTTGCGTGCAATTGGTGACAGGGAGGGAAATATTCAGTCAAATTAAGGATGAAATGCAAATCAAGAAATCAAGTTTTGCGTGCAATTGGTGACAGGGAGGAAACTATTCAGAACTTTCAGTGGTGGCGATACAGTAATTTCAATCGATGGAGGTGGGAATGACACAGTAATTTCAATCGTGATGATGCAAATCATACCAGTGCGGGGGCGGCCGTGTGTTTCCGGAGGCTGGCCGGCGGCGCGGCCAGCGGTGTCGTCGGACCCTGTCGTTGATATGATGACGAAGATTGTGGCAGCAAGAAGACTCTGAACGCAAATGCCTCCCTGAAACCAGCTTCGCATAATAATTATTGATGATGAATAGCTAAAAATTAAGGATGATATGGAAATCACTGATCAAGTTTTGCATGCAATTGCTGACAGGGAGGAAAACTATTCAGAACTTTTAATGGTGATGATACAGTAATTAGAATAAAGTGTGATACTCAACTGAGATAAAATTGAAAAATTAAGCTCCTTTCTTATGGGGGAAGACAGAGTCGTCGGCACCAGGCCCAGGTTATGCTCCACTCCTCAATACATTCTCCGCGCCACTGCTGGTTGCTCTTACTGCACATAATAAGCAAATATTCGTATTGGATCTTATTCCATCAGTACTACAGTACAACCGATCATGGTGCTTTTCAACTCAAGAGATGGTTAAGTAGACAATAAAACTTTGTCTAAAATCGATCCTTAGGACTGAGCCTGAATTACAAGGTCTAAACATGACTCTACAAAGCTTAGCTAAAAGGTTAAAACACTACTGGGACTGCTCAGACATTTTGCAAAACATGAAGTTAGCTTTCTAGCCTAACAGTAACATTGCTATAGTATCTCCTTATTGAGACAACCAAGCAGCAGTGCAACTATACAGAGTTAGTGATGGTGGTCACTATGAAATAAGTCAAGTAAAGGTGTTAGCTGGAACAAAACAGTTGATTTGCTCTGGAAAATATATTGAATAACAGATCTTTTAGAGAACGAAGAAAACTAAATCAGGGTACTCTCTGATGAACAACAAATGATCCTCCTCCTTTTCTGATAACTCAAAGAGGTTCTGGCCTATGTTTCGGTACAGTACTATGAAACTTCTACAAGGAAAAGCACAAACATCAGTACTGGAAACATATTTGAACATATGAGGGTCCCCTTTTTCTCGACGATGAAAAAGATGCATAAATCATGATTAAACGTTTTAAGCTACCATTGCAAGCACTAATGTGTTCTTTAATTGCTGAAGCTGAAGTCTAACTGAAACCACTTATGTTCAGAGTCCACCACAAACCATCATCTGAAAAATATGCAGACAACAACAAGGCGACGGCACAAGTTTTTTGTAAGTCTATCAATCCCTTATAGAAGTTTTTTCCTTGAATAACATGGAAGATGTGCTGTACTGTACAACCCTACAAACCGTTTTATAAGTGTACATCATATCCCAATCATCATGGGTAAGACACCAGTCATACATGGCCAGCTGCTTTCAGACAAAGCAATATGCAGCTGAAACAAGTTATCAGCTTCCTACATCCATTCAAGCACCAGTGACCAAATAATAAAGATCTATATCATCTTCCTGCACCAGCTGAACTTGAACAGCTATAATGGGAAAAAAAATTGTCTTATATTTTTTTCAAGTAGTATTTCAATCATTTCAGAGCAAAGACGCATCAAAGCTATACATATCGACATATGTGAGTTGCCATCTTTTTCCGTTCCTAGAAATAGTGCATACCTGCAAATTGTAATAGCACAGCAGACTTATATTGGAAAATAGCTCTGTATGTATAAATAGGATTTTCACGTTCAAATCAGCTTCCTGTAAAAAAATTATTCACAACAAAACAACAAATTAAGGATGATATGCAAATAAAGAAATAAAGTTGAGCATGCAATTGGTGACAGGGGCAACTATTCAGAACTTTCGACCGTGCTGCACAATCGTGATGCAGCAATTTCAATCGTGATGCAGTTTGATCATACACGTGGTGATAGGGAGGAAATTACTGAGAACTTTCAACCGTGCTGCACAATCGTGATGCAGTTTGATCATACCAGTGCGGAACCGGACGTCGTTCAGGCTCGTCGTGCAGGCGGCGGCAATCGCATTGTGGCTGCGCCGGCCGGCGGGCGCGTCGGCAGTCGTCGGGATTGAGGCTGGGCAGGCGGCGCGTCTGGCAGATGGTCCGGCGGGTGGGCTGGCAAGCGAGTCTAGCGTGGTCGCCGGGCGCGTGGATCGCGGGGGCCGGCGGCGCGTCGAGCGTGGTGGCCGGCGGCGCCTAGGGCGTGGTAAGCGGCGGGCGAGCGCTAATGGGGCGTCGGTGATGGAGGTTACTTTTTTTCTGTCCAGAACCGTAGGCCGAGAGGAGATAGATCGATTGAATCGTTGTTCCGCGCTCCGTGCTCCGTACTCCGTTCCTGTAATTACGGCTGAGCCGTGTGATTATGTGTTGTGTGGCCAGGATGGGTTGGATCACCCCTCTCTGTGCCTTTTAAGATTAGTGGAGATGCTGCACAATCGTGATGCAGCAATTTCAATCGTGATGCAGTTTGATCATACACGTGGTGATAGGGAGGAAATTACTGAGAACTTTCAACCGTGCTGCACAATCGTGATGCAGTTTGATCATACCAGTGCGGAACCGGACGTCGTTCAGGCTCGTCGTGCAGGCGGCGGCAATCGCATTGTGGCTGCGCCGGCCGGCGGGCGCGTCGGCAGTCGTCGGGATTGAGGCTGGGCAGGCGGCGCGTCTGGCAGATGGTCCGGCGGGTGGGCTGGCAAGCGAGTCTAGCGTGGTCGCCGGGCGCGTGGATCGCGGGGGCCGGCGGCGCGTCGAGCGTGGTGGCCGGCGGCGCCTAGGGCGTGGCAAGCGGCGGGCGAGCGCTAATGGGGCGTCGGTGATGGAGGTTACTTTTTTTCTGTCCAGAACCGTAGGCCGAGAGGAGATAGATCGATTGAATCGTTGTTCCGCGCTCCGTGCTCCGTACTCCGTTCCTGTAATTACGGCTGAGCCGTGTGATTATGTGTTGTGTGGCCAGGATGGGTTGGATCACCCCTCTCTGTGCCTTTTAAGATTAGTGGTTATGTGATTTGGTGGAAGGGTAAAACAGGAAAAATCGGACATTGTTGAGTTGTCAAACATTGGAGCGATCTCGAGCGTCAATCAGATATTTGAACGGTACAGATTTAAAGTATCCCAACATGTTTAGCAAAAGAATGGCTTTCCATTGACACTAGAAGAGTCATCGAGAAGAAAGTTGATTAAAAAATATACTACAAACGGGCCAAACTGCAATCAGGATACACCAGGGAGGGCAAGTTCACAATAAAATCTGGAAACACACCGGACATAAGAAACATAGCAGGAATTGCGCCGTCCGATTTTAGCAGCTACAGCTAGTAGGGATGCTTAACTGGAAATCAGAACAAATAAGAGTTGCATTTTAACTAATATGCAATGCACAATCTCCTCCGCCTTTGGAGCATGGTATGGTGATCATTTGGCCATCATGACCTTGACAAACTCCTCGTAGTTGATCTGGCCATCACCATCAACATCAGCTTCACGGATCATCTCGTCGACCTCCTCGTCAGTTAGCTTCTCGCCAAGATTTGTCATGACATGACGGAGCTCGGCAGCAGAGATGAAGCCATTTTGGTCCTTGTCAAACACCCTGAAGGCCTCCTTGAGCTCTTCCTCTGAGTCAGTGTCCTTCATCTTGCGAGCCATCAGATTGAGAAACTCTGGGAAGTCAATGGTGCCATTGCCATCAGCATCAACTTCATTGATCATGTCCTGGAGCTCAGCCTCCGTTGGGTTCTGCCCCAGCGAACGCATGACCGTTCCCAGCTCCTTGGTTGTGATGCAACCTGTAAGAAAGTTGAGCGTGTTTAAAACAAAGTGAATCTTCTTTAAGAAATGGAAAATAAGATTGCTCACCATGCATCTGATTAGGACATATCAAGTTGTGAAGAAAAACATTGAAACAAGTTGGTGCTTATTGCCAGCGATGGATAAAGTTCAAATGAGTTTGAAAGGTACAAAAGAATGACCACTAAGGCAGTGCTAAGATGATAAAACTCAAACTCGGTTCACAACACTGAAAACAGTCCAAGTAGAATTTACATGCCTACCTAAGCGATTTTTCAACTTTGCAGAATAATAAGACCGATTATAGTAATAGTAATTTCGCTGTGGAACGTACACACCAGGAGATATTATGTAAGGTTATTAAGCAACTTTTAACATTTCAGGCAGGGGCGAATTTCTACAAGGTAAAGTTTATTAAGCTTACCCTCAATTTTTGGCAAAACACTTTGATTTGGAACAACATGAGACATAGATTAAGAGCAGGAGCAGCAACAGCTTGTCAAGTACAGCAGGGAAGGAGACGATCAAAGAACGCATACTACAACATCTTAACATTCCTGATCCAATTGCTATGGCGCAATACACTAATGGTGCACACGTGAACATGAGAACAAAAGATCAATCGCCCATCAACTGCACAAAAAGCACATGCCGGGCCCATCAGCGCAGGGCAGAGGCTGCGACGACCAATGCAAGCACACAGATGCGGTTGCCCAGAGGATGGGAGGCAACATACCCGCCCAACGATCAAATTATATTTAGTTTTTTACTTGTTGAGTGTTCAAGTGCCGTATATTTGACTTTTTGTAATAGTTCCTTGACATAATTAAAAAGGACCCTAATATGGCGCGACGTCCGACAGCGCGACCGAATCAGAAATTGCCATGAGCGTGACGTCATGGCAGTTGCCATCCGGCCGTCGCTTGCAAGATCTAACGGCTGGCAGTTTTATCAATTTGTCTTAATGAATCATTTTCCCACGCAAATAAACATAATGTGTGTTTGGTTCATAATAACATCCTGCCAATACTGGCATATGTATCATCGCTACATTGTGTTATGCCACACTTTCTTAGAAGATTGTCACCGTACACTCATACTTCTGCTAAACTTCGTCTAACTTGTGGGAACCAATTTCTTCACCACACTTTTTGTGGCTTGCCACAATTTCAAGGAAAAAGAGTGCTAAAGTAAGGCCATAAACCAAACATGCCCTTATTGACTAATCATTTGAGCCTATCCACCATTTTCATCCTAGATTCGCCACTGATTACAGGACTAAAAAAATGTTACCGGATCAAAACTAGCACAGGACTAAAAAAATGAAACTATAGCATGGAGAACCAAAACAAGGTATCCAGACAAGCTAACTCTTGCATAACATTTAAAGCTGAATCACACAATTACCTAAAAAGCTCACTGCGTAAAATTGTGGAAAAAATCAACTACCTAAACTGAACAAGGTGTGGAAGCAATCAAGCTGCTGCGACAGCGACAGTCCGCTGTCATTCAACACGTATGAATTATCCAAAATGAAATAATAGTTTGTTTAGCTGCATCCCACAGGTAACAGGCGACGCGATGGCGACGTGATCCAACAATAAAAACAAACCTAGGCGACGAGAAAGCATTGTCATCACGAAATATAATAGTCAACCCGGACGATAAGCGTCGCGTCCACATCGGCGCCTCGCCACTAGGCAGCCCGGGAGACAGCGACGCGATCTGGGGCCAGGTTCGGTCCAGATCCGGGCCGGATCTACCATCCGTGCAGGGCGTTTCAAACTACGGGATGGAAACCACGCACGCGGCCGGGAGGCAATGCCACGGCAGCGCGCGCGAGCACCGCGCTCGCTGGCTAGATCCAGCCGCAGGAGGAGGGAGAGGGCGGGTGGAGGAAGTGGCGATTCGCTTACCATCTCCGTCCTTGTCGAAGAGGCTGAAGGCCTCCTTGAACTCGGCGATCTGGTCGTCGGTGAGTTGGTCCGCCATGGTCGCCGCCGCGGTGGTGGATCGAGGCGGCACGAACGGAAGGGATGAAACTTGGAGGCGCGGCGGACGCGAGCGAGAGAGGCTGGGAGCGTTCTGTGCCGTGGCGTCCGGAGGAATTTTCCCGTCCCGCTTTATACAACGCCCCGTCTACGCCGCTAGACGCGGCCGTTACCTTCCGCCAGCCGAGTTCCCCAAACTGCCCTTGCTGTGTGTTCTTCTCGGGTCAATGTTTTTCTTTCATGAACTCTGGATTTCTCGGGAGTACGATGTAATATTGCATGTCACACATGCACTTTGTCATACGTACACACTCATGTAGAGTATATATGGTCCATATAAATGCTGTTAAATTATCTGTCTTCAGACTTGTCAAATGTAGCCTTGTTCTCAGAGTATGAATTTTCTGTGATGGCATTTGTATGTTAGATTTAGTTTTTTGCTTGTAAAGGTTTTTGCGTTGTCTGTTAGATTTAGATTTATCCTGGAGCTGCGATCGATCAGTTAGGCCAGGCGCCCGGGACATGTAGCGGCCAGCCCCAGCCAGCGTCATGGCAGCTACGTAACAATCGGGACATCCAAAAAATCCCAACTAATTAATAAGTTGATGGGATAACAAGAACATGGGACAGTAGGGATGTACGAAAATGGGAGACGGACGTCCCGAATCCATCCCACTTGAAATCTTATTATGGATCGGAGTAGTGGAGTTTATATGAATTAATATTGTAGTGGAGTTTATATGGTTATCGTGTCCTTGGTTGAAATTCGAACAGCTATCGTGGCGGCAAAGAGAAGAGGAAGAAGAGGACAGGGTGGAGCACCACACCCTCCTCCCCCCTCCCCTCACACCCAAACTGACTTGCTCGCCGATGACTTGCTAGTTGGCGTCGGCGCAACTCACGTGGTGGCTGGAGGTGGTGTGGGTGGTGGGAGGTGAACTCGGCACTTGGAGAAGCCCATGGCGTCTTCGGCGTTGGGAGAGAAAGAAATTTTGGAAAGGGTTGAGGGCGATAATCATCATGGTAGGCCCACACAGTTTCGCCAACCGCGTCCGCGCGGTCCTCTTGCCCGTAGACATGTGTAACCGGGAAAGAGTCGGTTGCTAACCATTTGGTCTAAGCCTAGACCCATTGTTGGTTTTTTTAATTTAGGTAGTCAAAATGACGCATAAAATTTAAGGAAAATGTGCAACCCACCAAAATTTTGACAAGCAAAAAAACCAAGACATAGTAGGTTGCTACTTTTTTTTTGTAGAATGAAATTGAGGAACTTATGTGAAAAAAAAGACATTTGACAGTCGCTACCTTGTATGCATATGTTCATTATTAAGGTTCATACGAAGAAAGAATTCATTGATTTAGCATTACTTTCCATAAGAGCAAATCCCTTGTGGGTCCAAAAAAAAATCTGTCGCTTAGTGGTTTGGTTCTCGTTCTACCCAATCAAGGTTAGACCTCGCTATTCAATCATGTAATGTTACAACCAGAACTTGTTACACATTAAAAAAAAACTCGTCCACAATATGTAGAATCTAAGAAAAAATTACCTAAAATCAAAATATTTCCAAAAGAGAGGCCAATATCCTTTGATTATATTTACCAGAAGAACAATATTTCGTCACGGAACATACTCTAGGATGTTCGTGAGTGCCAGCCAACGTGCATAAAAACACACACAAAAAAATCATAAAATCGTGCGGGGACAAGCACTGGGAATAGCATTTCCTTTTCTGAGATACGTGCAAGGGTATTTCAGTAAAAACGAGCTTTCCGTTAGGCCAATAAAAGAGTCTGTACACGTGGGGCTGCGCAGGCAAGGAAATTCTCGATAAAGCACGGTCCGATGTCATCTTTTAAATTGGAGCGAAATGACGCAAAGGACCCTCACGCGGTTGGGACGCGGAGTGGCAAATTTCGCTCATCAGTCCTCCAGCTTCGTAGGTTTTCGTTTCATCGGACTCGTCGTGAGTCTGGGCCTTTCGGCACGTAGGCCGCCGTTACTGGGCCTCTACGCTCTGCTCTCCTAATTAGGCTTGGCCAGGAGATCGATCCACTTCTAAAAAAAACGATCTCTTCTCTTTTCAGATAGGATCCCTACCAATTTAACAACACAGAATCGTCGTCTAGGAGTACCTGAGCAGCTTTAATTTCTCATGCAAACCAAATTTCGTTCGTTTTTTAGACTGATTGTAGTAATCTGGAGATGGCCATCAATTCCTCTAACTATGATCTCAGCCCTCTGGAGTGCTCTTTGCTGATTTGAGGTACAAACTCCGTATGCAGTTCATTGAGGCTAGTCTTGTGTTTACACCAAGAAGCTGTAACAAAGCTGCTCATGAAGTAGCTAGCAGCGTTGGGTGGTCGTGTAGCTCACGAAGAACGTGTTCTATGGACTGAGAGCTACCCGTCGATTGTAACCCGTATGGTGACCCGGCGATCTCGCCGTGTATTAATGGAATACCAGTGTTCCACGTCAAAACAAAAAAAAAAGAGTATATGAACTCTTGGCACTGTATCAACTTTGTCTCCAGAAAAAACATCATTAATTATTCCAAATTTAGGACCAGAAAGAGGCTAATTAAACCATCTCTACATGAATTACACCATGTTTACTTATCCATGATGTTATCGGCAGTGGCTTCACGAATGCAAAAACTCTCCCACTTCCGGTCCACAGCAGCGATACGCTAGCTATCGCTCGATGGCCTTGTAGAGGACGGTGGTGACATACTTGGACCGGAACCGGTGCGTGTGGCCGAGCGCCACAAGAGGCTGCGCGCCCCACCCCTTCTCAATGTAGAGGTGGTTGAGCACAACATGCCTCGGCCTCGCGCACTCTCGCTCTGAGCTCCGGGAGTTGAGCACGCCGAGGTAGAGCTGCGCCGGGAGGGTGGGAGGCTCCTTGCTGAACTCCTTGTCGTCGGGGACTTGGAAGCCGTAGCTCGAGTCCGGGGAGGAAGGGGCCATCAGCTCGGACACGCTCTCCACGCTTTCCGGCACAAAATCCTGCACGTATAAGACGACTAAAGATTAAAAACACACTCCTCGATTTGAAGACATTATCAGGGTTATGATTGCTGCTATGCTTGGCAAGATCAGGAATGGATACTCACATTGACATCGAGAAGGTTCACAATGTTACCCACGTTGTCGGTCTCACACGGAAGATCTGGAAGGAATCTCCTTTCTCCATCGACAATGAATCTGTACCGGTAAACTCCAGATGGGAGCTCTAGCAAGATGGTGTGGTCTTTCCCAGATTTCTGAACGGTTTTCCTGCCATATATGTTTACACTTGTCAGTATCAAGTCTGTTCTTTCACTAAGTTTCACTTTTGAGAAATGCTATATGTAGTGTCTGCTATCTGGCTAATGAAAATGTACTTTGATGTCCAATTATCCCATGATCCTTCCACGTAGATGTTCTTCCCTCCATGAGGCCACAAAAGCAAAGTAGGAATCCTCTTTTGAGGGGGGCCGTCAGAATCATCCTGTTGATCACGCATCAATATCTGGTTGAACACCGGAGGTGGTCCATCTGTAGGTCTTTGCAGCGGAGTTATATTTTGCAGCGGAGTTACAGGACTCTGCGGTAAAAATAAACATAAGTAGGCCTTGAGAGGTGGTAAATGATTAACAAATGCATTGGAAGAAAATGATTTGTAGGAAGAGATGGGTAGTAAAATGAGAGGTGTTAAAATCGCTGGAAAATGAGCGGTGTTGCCTAACAAATAACAAAAGCCATTAACAGATATAACTGTATTGTTCTTTGGAAATATGGATGTAACGAAAACAATCTGTACCCCATGTAAAAAGAACATGCACAAATGCACAATAGCTGGTACTGAAAATTTGAATTAAACCATGGAATTTTTTTTTTTCCGAACTGGGATTGCCCCATTTCCATTAAATGCGTATAAAGGAAATAACAAGCCTGTTACTGCAATTGTTGATGTGAAGGTCCTTAATATTAACCACAGAATGAAAATATATACTACTTGAAATCAGCAAACTTGAATGGTGGGAGGCTAACAAACAAGAGATTTATTGCTAAAAGCCACTCTTGGTAAGCTTCAGATACTGAACAGCTAGCCTGATCTCTAGGTGAGTCTTATATATGCATCGCTCGGTACTCTATATTCACAGGTAAAATTATATTCTATCAATTCAAAGTTGGCTAACACATGCGAATTTATACTTCTTCCTCGTTCATATCTGACGAGAAACCAGTTGAGTCATCTGAACAACAGTAAAGTTTCAGACAAACACATATTCAGATAACAATGGCGCGATTTAGCAACAGGGTAGCTAGGGCGTAAATTAACCATAGTTTTCAGAAATTAAATCAATGTCTTCCAAGTTTCAACCTTATAATGCGATCGATCACATTGAATTAAACGGGTGCGCAATGGATCAAACACTCACACGCGAATCATGGCCGAGAAACCGAAATTAGTCGCAGCACAGTGCACAAATTAAACCAAAGCCCTCGATCGCACTGCGTTTGGGGCAAGATTCCAAAGGGGATCGAACAGAACGCCCCTCGCGCTACACCGATCATGCGAGAGAGATACGACCGAATCAATAGGGGGTAGGGAGGATAATTTACGTGAGCGATCGATCTGACTGACCTGGGGCACGAACATGCGCGGCGAGTGCAGCCGCGGGGGGCTTCCCGGCGAGGAAGACCCTCCTCCCCTCGCGCCTCCGACGTAGCCCGTCGACGACGCGCGCCGCACGTGGCCGCGCCGCCCTCGTCCATCTCGGCGTCGGCGATGTCCTCCAGCCTGCCGCTAGCGTTGCCCATCGATCGATCTCCGGCCGATCGACCACCGCCCCCAGCCACGGGGCAGGCGGAGGAAGAATCTGGATAGAAGCCAAGCCGGTCGGGGTGTGCTATCTGTCTCTCTCTCCGTCGTGCCGCCGCTACGATCGCGGCAGAGAGGGGAGGACGGAGCGGATCGGCCAGGCACGGTGCGTTGCCTACTGGGTTTGCCCGGGAAACGCACGAGTCCAACACACAGGGCGCATATATACCGTGCCAGCCCAGGCCCATCAGGTTTCATCGTTGTATATAGGCGATCGCATGCTTTCTTCTCTGGAAAAAATCGAATGGTTTGTAAGAGAAAAAAAAGGTATGCGTCACAAAACCATAACTTTTGCTTTTCGGTACGTGTATCAACTATCTACTCCCTCCGATCTGGAATAAATGTCGTGGCTTGTGTACGCATTTTGTACTAGGGCAACACACTCTCCACGACAATTTTTTTTTTTGAACTGACAACTCTTTTTTTTTTTGAGGAAAGGATCCGAATCAAATACAAGACAGCTCACACACTCTACAACAAGGACCACAAAGAAACAGAAAAAACAACGAGGCCCCTGAAAAAGTGCAAGAACCACCTCCTGCTGTCGAAGAAAGCACGAACGGATCCTCAGCCGCTCCTAACCCTCCTAGCCGTCGCCGGAGACGCCGTACCTCGAGCCGCCGGGAAGAAGCCACCGCCACGCTTTGTAGATGGTCGCAGAAGCCGTCCGCCACAGGCGACGGAACCTAGCCTCGATGAACGCGCTCGACCCCAGCAGCAACTTCCCGCCTCCACCCAGCAACCAGCCGCCTCCACCACGGCAAGGACCACCCGCGCCAGCCACCAACCGCCTCCAGCCGCTGCTCCCCTCGCCACCACGGCCGGCCGGAGCGAAAAACGACGATGAGGACCTCCAGAACCACCACCGAACAAAACAGGTTGCCGCCGCCCACCCCCTTCTCCCCTCACCACCATGGACGGCCGGAGAAGGAAAAGAGAGGGAAGCCACCTGACGCACCACCTCCACGGCCTCCCCGGAACCTCGGCCGGAACGGGGAAAAGAGGGGAGGACGAAGCCCAGCACGCCGCCGCCGTCGCCCCCGTCTTCGACGCCGACCGCAGGGCACGCACACCTAATAAACAGAAGACTAGCCGGAGTCGTAGGACCCGGGTTCCCCCACTCTCCCGCCGCCGCAGCGGCAGACGGAGAGGGAGGGAACCACCGGCCTGGGCGGCGGCGAGGTGGGGAAGAGACGGCCGCCTTCTTATCGCCTCAGAAGTCGCGAGAGGATAAGGAGGAGGGAACGGGTACTTTCTCCACGACAAATTTTATTGGACATGATCACGTCAACCTCGCACATGAGGGGGTCGTGAGTAAAAAATGCAACCGAGGTGTGTCGTGGGCGAAGACGTCACTAAGGCTATTAGCCTCGCAAGGCAGAGTCAAATGGTGACGCCAAAGCGGCCATAGTGATAAATTTAAGGGACGTGGCTACGGTCGCAATACATGTGCACTATAGCTCGAGGATATATAATTTTAAAAATGCTTGGATCGAGAGGTGATGGTGGTAGTGGGATAAAGATGACTTACGGATCTCGAAAGATTTGACCGAATCGAAGATGGTGGATTGAGTTGTATGTAGTCCTTTAATTTTCAGAATATGATGTCAACGAAGTGCATGACTGGAATACGGAAATTGCCGTCCAAAAAGGAAATTAACCATATTTAGGGAAGGAAATACCACACTTTTGTAGGGAAAGAATTGTTTTTTTTCCTTAGGAAAGGAAATATTCCATTTGCGCTGTACAAAAAACACACCTTTTTTTTTAGCAAAGGAGACTCTATTATTTGCTGCAGACCCGTTTCAGCCCATGGCCCGACGATCACGGCCCGGACGTGTAAGTACGAATGTGCGCATTTACGCGACGGGCCCAGAGAAAGAGGGCCCGGCCTCCTTCAGGCAACAGCATATTCCCCATCCATCTTTCTTCCCCTTCGCCGTGGCAAGCGACGAGGAAGACGACGACAGGTAGCCAGCCAGCCATGCTTGGTCTCAGAGCTACTAGGGCCGCGCGCCTCCCGTGCCCGTACTCCCCGTCCTCCTCTACTCAGGCGACCTCTCTCTCCGGGTTCGCGCGCCAGGTCCCCCTCGCCGTCACCTGCCCCCTGCCGTCGCCCGCCGCCCGCTCGCTCCTGGCCTCCGCGTCGCCGTCCGCCGGGCCCATCTCCGCGACGTGGGGCTCGGCCATGCGTCCCGCCGTCCAACCCAGGCCCAGTACCAGGGGTGAGTGAGGGGGCGAGCACGATTGCTCGCGTGTCTGTCAGTTCAGCATTTTGTTCACTTATGTATTGGGTTGCATCGATTTGGGGTGTGATTAATTATAGGCACGGAATTGATTGCCTGACATGAATCTATGTTGGACAGTTCTCTGTACCGCTGCTAGTAGTGCTCCGAGAGAGGGGAAGGAAGTGCTGGTCCAGCATCTGCTTGTTGGTGAAAAGGATGCCAGGCTTCTCGTCGATCTGGAGAAGAGCATCGCTTCAGGTGACTACTCAAATTGTTCTTAGTTTTCCTTTCGGATCGTTTGTTACCCTGTTTGTTTTCTGATATTTTTAAAACTACGGAGTACTAAATTAGTCTAAAGAATCACGGGATGCAATGTGAGGCAACATGCGCCCCTTGCAAAGTAGGTGTATTTCAAGCTATGATCTATGCAATCCTGTCTGTTTGAATGCATCCATATATGTTTCATGCATAAATTCAAGGCTGTATCACAAAGTAAGAAATGTTGATTGGTAAAACTGAACTAACATCATTCATATGGATGGTGCTATATATGACCACTTTCTTATAGATATTTAATATTTATGGGGAAAGAATGGGGCTGAGGAGTAGAATACATTAAAAGTGCTCAATAGCTGACTTGTCTTTTGCTGTTGATAATTCATTGATTGTTGCAATGAGAACACCATTTTGCATTACAATGTTTCATGCTTACGTTCAAGGCTGTGTTGCAAAATTAGAAATGCAGATTGCTAAACCTACATGCTTAACTGAACTAACATCACTAATGTGGATCGTGGTACATATGATCACTTTTTTCGGATATTTATGGGGGAAAAGTTGTCGCTCAAGACTAGGAGACATTAAAAGTGCTCAATAGGTGGCATGTTATTTGTTGTTAAGAAATCATTGTTTGTTACAATGAGAATACCATTGTTTAATTTTGCATTTCAGGGGTGGACTTGAGCGATTTAGCTGTGGAGCACTCCTTATGCCCGTCAAAAGACAATGGTGGCATGCTTGGGTGGGTTCGGAAGGGACAAATGGTACAACATTAACTTGCTTTTCTAGTATATACTAGCAGAGAAGTGTTCTTGTAGGACTTAACATATTGTTAGTGTTCAACCGGGATACCCATGTACCTACGCTGCACAGTGGAATTGCACTGAGTATCTAACTATTACTGGGCATAGATAATGAAGTCCATGTAGGATGCAATTGGAAATGCTTTCGTAGTACATTTTGTTGTTTAGCATTGAATTTGTTTGATTCTTTGTGGATTTTACTTTATTCTGACTTATAAATTATCAAGAGCAATTGACATCATCAACTGGCAAACAAGAACATTTAAAATATTATTTGCAGGGAACTGGTAGCCTTACAACAAGTTTATATTCCATATTGGTGAACACTTATGTATGTTGATAGATATACACATCTAAACCACTGTGCCACCGATTCCACTGTTCTTGACTGACTCAGACACTCGGTGCTCTCAGCCATCTAACAGCTTGTTTGGCAATCGTACGGGAAGGGGAATGGGAGTTCACGTCTCTTCCCCATCCCACCTCTCAATTACCAGGCCCCCCCTAGGTAATGGATTAGTGGGAGTTTAACACGTAAATTCCCTCTCCTCTTCCCTCCTTAATTCCCATTCCCTCTAACCAATCAATGGATTAAAAGTCTTTCTAACCTTAACTCCCATTCCCTATCTCTTATTCCCCCCAACCAAACACGCTGTAAGTGTCTGGCTAGAACTTGCTAGCTTTTCCCCTGAAATTCCCATCCTTTCATCTATTGCCACCATCTAGATGTTTTTTATTGGTAAATGACTAGATGTACATGCATTCCAGGGATATGATATTTCAGTTCCTGTCAGTACTCTGCACAATGTGTTCAACAAACAGTACACTTAATTTTTACTTGACTTGAGCAGGTACCGGAGTTTGAAGAAGCAGCATTTAGTGCTCCTTTGAAAAAAGTTGTACGGTGTAAGACAAAATTTGGATGGCATTTACTGCAGGTGCTCTCTGAGAGGTAGTTGATTCTAACAACACAGGGTATTGTATCTTGGTATACATGAACAAGTATTCATGTATTTACCACCAAATGGCAGGGACCAATGCATGCTGCAAGATATTGCACCAGAAGAGCTTCACGCAAAAATGCAAGATCCTAGTTTTATTGAAGAAGCTCAATTGATTGATGTTCGGGAGCCTGATGAAGTGTAAGATTCTTCACCATTGCAACTTTGTCCCTGTTATTGCTAATACACTGATCTGAAATTTCAAGTAACAAGTCCCTCACCAACTCATGATAAATGCCTATATGAAAAGCAATGACACATCTACAACTGAGGATGCAAGATATTTCTCCAGTATTTTGCATTTTGCTCGGTAGAACAGCTCTTGCAACAAACAATCAGGCAAGAGCTATAATCTTGCCTTCCACGAGAAGATGATAGAGGTTTATGTGAACCAGAACGCCAAAGTGGGGTTTGTTCACATCTTTTTAAAAGTTTGGTCCTCACATTGGCATGATCTCATGGATAATCAATTTCATGATGTCTCTTCTAAATAGTTAAAACGCAAAAGTGTTTGCCAGTTATGATCTCTCTATTGTCTTCTGAAATCACCTTTCTGTATTATCAGGATTACACTGTTAAAACAGCGACATAGCTTGCAGGTTTATATAAGACTTGCAGAGTGTATAAATCCTTATTTTAGACTTAAATTGTGTTAATTCACCACTCGGAAGACCCAATCGGGAAACAGAATTCTACAGTTTATCATGTACAGTCAGATACTTGCCTAAGTTTTTGCTTTTGTGGGCATATCAGTGTGATGCCCCAGTTCGTTGTGTTTGCTTATCCTAATTGTTCACTCATTGGGCCATTCCCATGGAGTCGATGCTGATTTTGCACTTCATGCTTGGCAGGGAGAGAGCGTCCCTTCCAGGCTTCAAAGTTCTACCTCTCCGCCAATTTGGAACCTGGGGACCGGTCATGGCTGATGAATACGATCCTCAAAAGGACACTTATGTTCTGGTAAGTTCGTTACTACGATCAGGATTGCTGCCAGTATGCTGCATGAAAGGCCAGTGACCTAATAGGCTGAAGTACATAGTACTCCCACTTCCTACACATAGAGATTGAGTTGATTCAGTGGTTGTGGAAGGGAAGTAGCAACTGCGTCAGTGAATAATGCCACTTTCTAACTTTGCCTTTTTCCCTTTTGCTTCAGTGCCACCATGGCATGCGGTCAATGCAGGTAACAAAGTGGCTGCAGTCGCAGGTAATTGAAGTAGTAGCCGATAAACCTTCAGACTCCTTATATATGTAGAGTAATTGTGCAGTGGTAAAGTAGCAGTATCCCCTGACAAGGTGAACCATCGTTTGCAGGGATTCCAAAAAATCTACAATGTTGCGGGTGGAATCCACGCGTACTCAGTGAAGGCCGATTCTTCCATCCCGACTTATTAACCATCTTGATGATCACCATTCCGACTTCAGAGCCTTCTCTATATGCTTCTTTACCATACCAAACTAAATTTATGTCCGGCGCCTATTGGTAGAATTTGGCAATGGTTTTGTGTTGGTGCCAGCACTCAGAGCTAAAATTTTCTTCTCACTTGAAATCTTGTATGAAGAGTTTTTTTTTTCTGTATCTGGAAGGATCATATCAATATGAATAGTAGAAAAGAAATACTACAAAGATGCTTATCGGATTGATTGAGTCATCACTGAATTCCCCTTTTAGCGTTCTGAACTTGTGATCATAGTCGTTTCGTTTGGTAGCCATCATTTCGACCTAGAATTATGGAATTTATTTGTGATTCTATACTGCTGTCATGAAATTGGATGTGTCATTTCATTTCAAGTTCCAACAAATGGTTATTGTTGCCCACTCCTATCTCTAACTATGTCATTTCATTTGCCAAATGAAATAAAGTGATGGGTCATGGGTGACAAGCGAGTTCTAAGTTTTTTCTTTTAATAGTTCTCACAAAATACGAGCATGCAAGTTAGTCATGCATTTGCCTAGAAAAAAAATCAAGTGAAGCGAAAATCACCGTCATCATGGAGTCAGATCGTATGCGAAAGCAAGAAAAAAAAAATGGAGGTGCGGGGAATCGAACCCCGTGCCTCTCGCATGCGAAGCGAGCGCTCTACCATATGAGCTACACCCCCTTTTGTTAATTTCGTCTGACCAGCTTTATATGGTGCGACAAGTTTGTACTCCCTCCACACCGCCAGTTTGCGTTCTGGGTTTAGTCAAAGTCAAACTTTCTGAAGTTTGACCAAATATATAGGAAAAAAATAAAAGTTTCTAATTTTTTTAACATTATTAGAATCTCCATAAGATATATATTTATATTATATATGTTGATATTTTATCGTATATATTTGGTCAAACTTTGAAAATTTTGACTTTAAAAAGCCCAGAACGCGAATTAAATAAAAACGGAGGGAGTATTATTTTTCTCGTTCATGGGAACAAGTGGTCAGTGAGTGCCGTGAAAAACAGAGTGATCTTGTAACTGCTCATGAAAAACGTATATTCCCTCCGTTCACTAACGTAAGTATTTTTTTATTCGCATGTATTTAGACATATTTTATGTATATATTAACTCATTTTAGTATGTGTGTAGTCATTACTGAAATAGGTAAAATGCCTTATGTAAACTAAGAGACTAACTTTTTGAGAGAAAACAAATACAAGTTGCGCTCACAACCTAGTAGATTTAGATGTATGGGAAATAACTGCATCTCTATGAAGTGGACTGATTTGCCAGTCAAACGTTCAAACAGATTATTCCATCTCGATCAATTCTATAGCTTGCAGTACGCATCATAGGTCAATGTTTGACCATTTGCTTGGAGAAACTAGACATCTTGTGGGTATTTGTGAGTTCGTTTTCAATAAGGTTGTTATGGAGCAAAATATGGTGCGGATTGTTTAGCTAACCGAGGGCAGCATCGTCGCTTGTTTCATGTCCTGATGTCTCGCAGATAGTGTTGGCTGATAAGCTGATTCATGATTGTGACCCTTTACTTAAAGTTCATCGTACAAAAAGAGCAAAACAAGAGGGCAACTCCTCAGATGTTCATATGCAACTAAAAAGACATCAAAGAAATAACTATTACCCCATCCTATAAAAAATGTTTGCCATAGATTTTATCAATTTGGATGTATTTACACACTAAAATATGTCTATATACATCCGTATTTAGAAAAATATGTGTCACTCATTTTCAATCGGAGGGAGTACACAAGAGTTTGGTAGTATATGCTCCAGGCCTCCTGCCACCGGAAAAATATGTTGAAATGTAAAAGATAATTGAACGCAAATTTGGCATACACGTCTCGATATTGTATGGGTGCATGCCAAGTTTCGCGGGAAACCAATATTTTTCGTTACTTGTGTAAAAAGACAAAAAAAAACGGTGAAAATAATTTTTAGCACCAAATGTTGTCTTTTTTTACACTCGACACCAAAAATTGTTCGTATCTCGTGAGACGACTTTGTGAGCGTATGGAATGTCGACATGTAAGCGCAAATTTTTTTGTCCAAATTTCTTGACATTTTTTTTTGAACTGTTTCTTGACATTTCAAGATGCATTTAAAATACGTTTTAGAAACCGGAAACATATCCTCCCCGGGTGCGAAAACATCACCACAGGAATCCCTCGGAACAAATTCACAAAAATGTAGCAGTCACGTGTTCCTTCTGGAGCCGTGGACCGCGGCAGCAGGTCCAGCTTCTCGCGGATAACGCCGTAGCTTCCGTTTTCAGGTGGAGAAGTCAAAGACGGGATCACAGGTGACGACGTAGGGCTCGGGGTTGGTGAGGCAAGCAACGCGGCGGGCCCCACGCACGCACACTGACGCCAGCCGCCGCGGCCTAATCCGGTGAGCCGCGTCCACGCGTGCCCCACGCCGGCCCCGCACGTCACCCGCACGTCCGCCCGTGCGCCGTGTCCACGCCAGCCTCGCGCCCGTTTGGCGCCTTCCCCTCCTCCGCCTCCACTAGTCCACCACCACCACCCGAAACCCAAAGAGCTTCTCGAAGCTTCCCCTGAAAATCCCCCCGCCCGCCGCTCCCCCCCCCACCAAATCCGCGAGCGGGAGCTCCTGCAGGACGACGCGCCGTCGCCGTCGCCGATCCGGTGCTGACTTCTAGGCTCCCCACCCCACCGGACTGGGAGGAGGCGGCGAGGGCCGACCGTGCGCCGGCGCCGCGCCGAGCTGCGCTCCCGCCGCCACCCCCGATCGTACGCTGTATGCCCCCCCACCCCCTGATTTGAGCTCGACTCCCCCCGCTCCCCCTTCGTATTGCTACGTTGTGTTAGTCCCGCTCGTCTGGATCAGGGTAGTTGTTGTACCTACTCTGTTGAAACGGTGGATGAACCATGGCTGAGTAGTGAGGAACAAGGCTCTACCCGTCCATGGTTTTCTTTTCTAATGGCTCGATTCAAGTGCGTTTACTCGAGTGGCACGGAGGGGAGTGGCACTGTGCTGCTCTGGCCCTTCAGGGAGATTGAACCACCAGCTGACCAGCCTGTAGGGTTTCAGATCGGAATAAATGTGCACATCCTTGTTCCGACATGCTAATTATTTGGTCCGTGTTGTCTACTTCGTACTAAGGAAGACACCTATTTCTTCTTTTGCAGACCCTTCGGTTGTAGCAAACCATGACCAGCTACTGACTTGGATCAAAGACAAGTAAGTACAAGCATGTATTGTAGTTTATCGTTACATGTGTGCAATTACTGGTTTTGAGTTACTAGTTTGTCAAGGCTGCTTACGGTTTTTCACTGTGATGTATAGGTTCGGGCAACGATTGATCTCAGATAACATAGGACTGGGCCTTGCTGTTAGGAAGGGGGAAGCAAAGTGATTTGCTTTCTCCTGGTCATTCTGGTCTGTTGAGGCCGAGTGATGGCAGATGCAAGTTCAAGGACTGACAACTCAACTGTTGTAGATTTGCTAGTTACTAGGACTTGGATTCTGGATGCGCGGGAGCTTATATTTGACTAATAAACTGCTAGAGACATTTGCATTTGAATTGCTGGATCGAGTTAGCATTTGAATTGTTAATCGCACCGTGATCAATTTAATTGCTAAAGCTCAACACCATGGTTATCTTAAGTTACCTAGAGCTACTGTGGCCTGATTTGCTAGTTACTAGGACTTGGATTCTGGATGCGGGAGCTTATATTTGACTAATAAACTGCTAGAGACATCTCCATATTATATGATAGCAGAAATGAATAGTCAGTTAGAAATAGCCACCTTTACCCTCGATTTAGATGCTGTTTCACTTATTCTCAGTCACATGTATCAACTGCCAACTGATACTCCAGATATGGAAAAGTTATGAACTAAACTCGCAGCTCTTATTCTGTTTTAATTACTCATTATTAATCCACTGCCAAACATACTCATGTTCTCAACTGCTTGCAGTTAGAACAAGGACAAAGTGGGGCAATCATGGCTTCTAATTCTTCGGATAGGTCTGACAGGTCCGACAAACCTTTGGACCAAAAGGTGATATTTTTGCTCTTTTTTCTTCTATGTTGTGTATTCTTTGTTTTTACGTTATTAATTTCTTATCGTATTTGCCATCCAATAGACACTGCGACGTCTTGCTCAAAATCGTGAGGCGGCAAGGAAAAGTCGGCTGAGGAAAAAGGTATTGTTATAAATCTTGCCCATATTTGTCGTTTGTTCTCTTGTGTAAGGATTTTTCCTTTTTTACTTAAATTAATTTAGCACTTAACCTGATTCAAGCTAGGGTTGTGTAATTTGAGATATGCTTATAAAGGAAAGCATCAGTTCTGCTTAAAGAATTAAGTGGTTTGGAGGTTCTGTGCAGTGCTGTTTGTACTTGTGCTGATAAATTGAACTACATATTTCGTCTCTGTTGTTCTATATGTCATCTTGTCTCCGTTTTTCTTTTCCTGTCATAATTTTCTTATTGTGTAATAAAATTGCACATTGCATTAAAGGACAAATAACATGTCGCCTTGCCAGGCACTACTTCATCACTTCATGTTTTTCAGTATATAGGACTTGAATGAATTCTTAGTTGTCCTGGAATTATATAACTAGCCGAATTCTCATGCATGAGCCTTCTGTGTTAGTATTTATTGTTTCCACTGAATAGTGAATACTGGATTCATTAGATCTAGGCCAAATAATAATGTTTTCTCTCTTTTTGAAGTCATATGTGCAACAGCTAGAAAGCAGTAAGCTGAAGCTTGCACAACTAGAGCAGGAACTCCAGAAAGCTCGACAGCAGGTAAATCTTTATTGGTTGAATGTTTGTTGTGATGTTGTCTCGCAGTAGAGTATGCTTTTGCTGTAATTATAACTCGTTCTGGATATTTATTTGCAGGGAATCTTTATTTCTAGCTCTGGAGACCAAACCCATTCCATGAGTGGAAATGGTATTTTATTCTCCAAATTTCCATACGTGCACATAAATATCTGCGGCAGCACCCTTTTGTTGAGTGATGTTAAATTGTACTCCGTATGTTTGTCAGTCTATGTTTGAAGGTCATCTAAACAGTAAACTTGTCTTTGCAGGGGCATTGACTTTCGACCTAGAATACACTAGATGGCTTGAGGAGCAAAATAAGCAAATTAATGAGTTGAGGACTGCAGTTAATGCTCATGCAAGTGACAGTGACCTGCGCCTTATCGTAGATGGGATAATGGGACACTATGATGAAATATTTAAGGTCAAAGGTGCAGCTGCGAAGGCTGATGTGTTTCATATACTGTCAGGCATGTGGAAGACACCTGCTGAAAGGTGCTTCATGTGGCTTGGGGTTTCCGCCCATCTGAACTTTTAAAGGTGAGAAATATTAAATCTCATGGTTTGTTATTGATTCAGTGCCCTTACTGGTTCTGTAAGATTTATTAATTTCTCGAGACGGTTCAAAATTTCAGCTACTGGCGAATCACCTCGAGCCGCTAACCGAGACGCAGTTGGCTGGACTAACCAACCTCCAGCAATCTTCCCAGCAGGCAGAGGATGCCCTATCCCAAGGGATGGAAGCATTGCAGCAATCATTGGCAGAAACATTGGCTGGCTCTCTCGGTTCTTCTGGTTCTTCAGGGAATGTGGCAAACTACATGGGTCAGATGGCTATGGCCATGGGCAAACTTGGAACACTTGAGAACTTTCTTCGCCAGGCAAGCCTCTTCCTGGCAATTTTTGCAGTCGTGTTATTTCAGTATTTCGACCAGCATATTTAGCTGATCGATTTAGTCAGTTCATTTGGTTTGATCTATTTGATTCTGATGATAGTTTATTTGTTCCATATCTATCAGGCTGACAACCTGCGACAGCAGACCTTGCATCAAATGCAACGGATTCTGACAATCCGACAGGCTTCTCGTGCTCTCCTAGCTATACATGACTACTTTTCACGTTTGCGTGCTTTGAGTTCTCTGTGGCTCGCCAGGCCGCGTGAGTAGCCAACGATCATCATCACACTGAGTTCTGAGTTCCCCTATGCTGATCCGTCCGAACACCATGGATGCTCATTATACGATGTCTTGCAGATCATGGCTACTCGGTTTCTCCTGTAAAATTATGTGTAGCTATTATTATTGGGTGTACTCAGGTGGTATACAAGTAGGTGGAAGCCAGTAATTTACAATGATTGTATAACTCTGTTAGCAATAAAAGCTAGATAAATCAGGATGGGTTGTAAACTGTTAATGTGTTTTTTTAAGGACGTAAACTGTTAATGTGCAGTAAAATCTCAATTGCTGGCTGCAAATGCGTTTCTCCATATAACAGATATAACCCATCTTTGGGGTAGGGAAGTGTAAACAGAGTAATAAGCTTTTACATGTTCCATTCTGGTTTACTGAATTCCGCTTTTACTTCGCAATGCCTACTGAGCGGTGTAGGAGAATTTGTATTCAGATTTTGCTGTCAACTATGTACTCTGGTTACAGAGCGTCTGCAGAGGAAGCCGAGGGGTGCTGTACTCTGCAGACAGTATCTTCTCGGCGATGATCCGGTTCGCCGCCTCCGTGTAGTGCACACCGTCCCAACTGATGAACCTGTCTCCGTCCGGCTCCGGGCAAGCTTTCGCCTTGCTGCTCCCGCACGCCGCCCCGGGCTCGTAGTTGTATGGCGGCCCGCCGGTGCCGCAGCATGCCGTCAGCGGGGTCTGGAAGCCGTGCACCGTGTGGTTGGTGAAGAGGCCGTACTTGATGGCGTACATGTCCACACCGACAGACGGCCGCGCGTCTGGGAGCTCCGCTGCCAGTTCGCGCCGGAGAAGAGCAAAGCGCGCGTTGAGGGCCTCTGCAACGGCGTTAAGACGGACGAGGCACCCCGCACCGTCGAGCTCGCTGGGTATGCCGCTACGCCGGAGACGGTGCCTACTGACTTCTTTCCAAGAGCTCCATAGAACTTCGCAGCTGCCGTATAGTTGATTGTTCTGAGTTCCCACCTGTTTCGTTCTCATCTGGCCCCGTATTGTAGAGCACGAACTTGCGTCCGCCGGCGTCGTACACCCTCTGCACCGTTACGCGACTAGTGAACAACAAAGCCATTCGACATTGTGAATTTCGGAGTATACTACGTAGCAGCAACTCAGGTCCTCACCTTGACGGCGTCTCTTATCCTGGTGGCGATGGCCGGGACGACGGTCTCCAGGATACGTTCCTGCGTGAGGTTGGCGGTGAAAGCGAGGGAGATGTCGTTCTGGCCGATGTCGAAGGAGTACACCGCGTGTC
This sequence comes from Poa pratensis, assembly GCA_947311845.1. Lineage (NCBI taxonomy): Eukaryota > Viridiplantae > Streptophyta > Magnoliopsida > Poales > Poaceae > Poa > Poa pratensis. The sequence continues at coordinate 126,806,076 of CAMZMU010000063.1, read as the reverse complement.
TGAACTCCTCGTCGGTGATGCCAGACCCGAGCCCCAGCGGGCGGAGCTCCGCCGTGCGGGCCTTGAAGTGCCGGAACTGGCGCAGCTGCATCGGCAGGCTGAAGATCCCGGAGTCCACGGACTGCACCGTGGCTGCGCCGGCGGCGGCGAAGTTGGCCCCGTGCCGAAAGGACACGCCCGACGACTCCATGTACGGGCTCAAGTGCTCCAGCCCAGCTTCTCGCCTAAAATGAACTGATCAGTTCACATTCAAATTACGGAACAGATAGTGCATGCATGATGTGCCTGCGGGCGTGCGTACAGAGGAAGTCGATGTAGAGCCGGCCGTCGGAGAACCGGCCGCTGGGCTTGCCGAAGAAACGGCGGCCGTAGGGCCTGTGCATCCTGAATCTCGCGCCGGCGGCGAGCCCTCCAGTGTCGGAGTTGGAGTCTCCGAAGTTGAACATCACGCACCTCGCTGCAGCAGCTCGCCCTGGTGCCAATGAGTACCAGCTGATCATGGGCAGGAGCTGGATCGATCTTGCTACCACGACTGCGATGGTCACCACGGCTAAGACGATTGCGGCGAGTAACCGGAGCACCACCGGCCTGAGTCGAGCTGAATCGCTAGTCACCTCCATGATCGATCTATATTCACACAGCTAGCTATCCCCGCCCCGGCCACACTGAACTCTGACTATACTACCGATCGGCTGGGCAAGGCAAATACTTTAGTTGTGCATGCTGCTGCTGCGTGCAACTGTCTAAATTACTTGTTTTTTAGCAGTAAGCTTACATGCTTAGCAATTTTAAAAATCGATCTCAGCCTCTACGCCAAGTTGGTACAGTAGTATATCAAAATAGAGCCTGAACGGTAACCGGGCTAGTTTGCTCGTTGACATTGGCAGCAACACCAAGAGCGGTTGTCTATTATAATGAGATTAAACTACTCTTCGTTCTGAAGATTCAATCCTAGAGAATTCAAGAGCAGAACTGACACCTTCGGTGAGCTCGGCCTCGGATCATGTTTGCCAGATTAGGGTATAACCAGGCTGGGAACTGGGAATCATGGCACATGCGCTTCCATGGATCATATGGACCTCCGCTCCATGATGGATCGACAATCACACAACACCTATAAATAATTATCTTGTCAATTTAATTACCTCTGATGATCAAACATGGAAGTGCATGCTGTAGCATTATACATATAGGGTGCATATATGCAGCACGTTGCAGCTATCCAGCTATGCAAGTGTCCTGGTAACATTTTCTTGTTTAGAAGAGTACATTGTTAACTTGGTTCCAATCGAGCAGTATTCTACGCTTCAGTAGACGCGCTCCTAAGGTAACTCTCTTCGACTATGGTAGCAATGGCGTTTCATGCAAGAGCTCAGATTAAACTACTCATCATGCATCACGCATGCCTCCATGTATCATGGACACAAAGCAAATTAACATGATGCCTTCCGAGATAAGTTGGGATCGTAACACATGCGCCTTCCCTCGGGGTTATCGATCGATGGAGACAATGTTATGTTTGGGGGTAGCCCTCAAATGGAAGATACTAAGATTTTTTTCTTTTCGAAGTGGAGGATAACACCCCGTCTCTACATCGAAACGATTCACACATCATTCTTTTTATTATTAAAAGAGAAAAAGGAAAATCACCAAAACCTTACAAGAAAATACATCAATCAACCGGAAGCCACCGTTCAGACGATAACTCGCTACACCTACAAACATGATGAAGGGGTGGACTAATCGGAGCCAAGTGCCCCGACCTCACACACCAAGTCATCAACGCACATCATGTAAAAAATCGGAGGATTCCACCAAGCCGTCCAATTGCGAGTCGGGAGCACATACGGTTTAAGTTTCCAAAAATCGTGCAAATTTGCAGTTCCAAAGTCGTTGTATATTGGGCTGCACAAAAAAGACAAATGAGTGGATCTGGGTGTGAATATTACACCGTTTCAAATTTTTTAAATTTTGTCCGATTTGTCCTTTTTGTACAGGCCACCAATGATTTTGAAGTTGAAAATTTGCACGATTATAGATCTAGACAATATCTACATCCGAGATTTTTTTCGCGATTTTTGGAAACTTAAAAATGTGGATTTCGAATTTTTGTAAAAACGAGCTCCATGTAACTCGGCCTCCAAAAATTCACTCTCCATATAACCGTCCTTATTTAAAACGAAATTAACATAGCAGTTGTTGTGTGATGCCTTCCTCAGACTAAATGAAAACACAATGCTAAAATATTTTCACATAACACTAGTCTGCATCACTAACCCCACTATGATCAGGCTATTTAACACAAAATCCAGAGAGCACTTATTGCTTGATGCCTAACAAGACTAAGTGGAGACACGAGAAATTTTCTTTTTGCACAAAAATATTTCCACATTCCCACTACTATATATGAAAGTACGTCAGATTCGCGCCCAGATTCGCTATCCACGTCACCCAAATAACGCTGGCCGTCCGATCGTGCCATCCGATGGCTCAAATAGCTTCAAAAATCGCGCGGCACTGTAGCGGCACTGTAGCGCGGGACTTTCTACCAATCAGAGCCCGCGCACGATTTTTGGCGCATCCAAGTTTACAAAAACGAACTCGCAACTTCCGGAAACAAACCCGCAGTCCAAGTTTTACCGCTGTGAGGGACCTGTTTGCTATTATGCAAAACTACACGGACTTTTGTGCAAGAATATCCGCAAAATCACCCTCCCCTTTCTCTCTCCCGCGACGCCGCAGTCGCCGTCGCCGCCGCCAACGCGCCGCCACGCCGCTCCGGCCCTCCCCGCCCGAATCCAAGCACGCGGGGAGCTCCGCCGTCGCCGCCTCTCCCTCCTCGCCGCAGATCGCCTGCCGGGACGCCGTCTGCACGCCGGAGTGACGCCGCCGCGCCCGCTGCCCGCCACGGGACCGTTAGGATGGTGCGGCACCGGCCCATGAGTCCCCGCGCGGAGATAGTCCTCGGCAATGGGAAACATGTGTAGGTCCACTCTGCAGCACTAAGCCCACTATAAACAGCCTTATTTAACACGAAACTCACCGAGCACTTGTTGCGTGATGCCCATTACGGACTAATCGGATCGTAAATATATCTTCTTTTTACATAAAGTACTCCACATGATATCGATATGGGAGACATGTGTAGGGCCATCCTACATCACTAACCCCACTATAATCAATCTTATTTATTACGAAATCCACATAGCACTTGTTACGTGATACCTGCTCGAACCAAATGGAGACACAAGTCATCTTATTTTTGCACACAAATAATTCCACAGGACACCAATAGGGGGAACATGTGGAGGTCCAGCCTGGAGCAATAACCCCAATAGAACCAGCCTTATTTACCACGAAACCCACATATTACTTGTTGCGTGATGCCTGATCGGACTAAATGGAGAGACAATGCACCTTTTGTTTTGCGCAAAAATACTTCCACATGACATCGATATGGGAAACATGTGTAGGTCCAGCCTGTAGCACTAATCTCACTATAAAACAATCTTATTTAACACAAAATCCACGGAGCACTTGTTGCGTGATGTCTGCTCGGACTAAATGGAGAAAATGCATTTTCTTTTTACACAATATAATTTCCCATTACACCGACACGGGAGTTCCAGCTGCAGCACTAACCCCACTATAACCAGATTTATTTAATACGAAATTCACAAAGCACTTGTTTTGTGATGCATGCTCGTGCTAAATAGAGACATAGGACATCTTCTTTTTGCACTTTTTCACATGACACCGATACAGGAAACGTGTAGATCAAGCCAACAGCAGTTGCCCCAATATAACAAGTCTTATTTAACACGAAACCCACATATCACTTGTTGTGTTGTGTGAAGCTTGCTCAGACTAAATGGAAACACGAGACATCTCCTTTTAGCTTACAAAAACTCTACATGATACGATATCGGAAACATGTGTAGATCCAGCCCGCAAAACTAATCCCACTATAACCATACCCATTTAATACGAAATTTGCATAGCACGTTGATTGATGCCTCCTCAATTAAATGGGACACAAATCATCTTTTTTTTGTACAAAATAATTCCACATGTCACCGATACGGTAAACATGTGCAGATCCAGCGTGCAACAATAACCCACTATAACCAGCCTTATTTAACACGAAATTCACAGAGTAGCTGTTGCCCGATGTCTGCTCGGACTAAATGGAGACTCAAGACATTTTATTTTTGCATAAAAACATGTATATGTCCGGCATGTGACATGAGATGTTAAACAAAGCTAATGTATTGTTTTTAATATGCTCGTCATGCGCTAGCCGATATAGTATGGATTCATTTTAAGATTATCAGCGACAATGGTTAGATAATGGTTTGAGCGCGATCCTGATCACAACTCGACACAAGCCTGGGCTATTTGCTCCTTCGGCAGATACAAAAGAGAAGTGAGGGTTGGTGAAATAGCCCTCCAACTCGTAGCTCTTCTCGCTTAACTTGAAAACTCTCCTTTCCGATGAAAACGAGAAAGAAAAATGTCAGTTTGATTCAAATCTTACACCATATATATTGATTAATTACCTCTAAACAAGCGTATTTACCAAAATATAATTACCACGAAAGATCTAACATGGAAGTGCGTACTGTAGCACGCTGCAGCTGTATCCCGCGGTACTGTTTACGTGTCCGGCCGAGTTGAACTCAAGACAGCATGTAAGAACCCCAGTTGGCAGCGAACCGGAGAACTGAATGGAATCGTCGATTTCAGTTTAATTTTTTTTTTGAACTTCGATTTCAGTTTAATTGAAATGTCATCGATCGACATTTAGAAGTTAGAACTTGAGAGGTACCATCCTTCATTATTCTCGGATGTCACAGTGGACATGGCTCCAACGTCATATACTTTTGACGAAAAAGCAGCTTTGCGAAAAATGCATATGCGAATTACGATCTCAACATAGAATATGCAAATACGTAGTGCTAACAGTATATGAGAAAAACGCGCTCTTGCAGCATACTTCCTCCATCCATTTTTATAAAACGTTTCGGCAAAACTTAATTGGCTTGCCAAAACGACTTATAAAAAGGGACGGAGGGAGTATATATGTTCTTCGTCAGATTACATGTATTCCTAACTAGAAACGCACACACGATCAACTCTCACTTTGAACCTGAGAACTGACTGCAAGGGCACGATCGACAGGCTAACACGAGCTACTCCAACCAAACGCAGCCATTTTTTTGCTATAAACACCATTCATACCTTCACCGAGAGAAACATGGGTTTTGACGAAAGAACAAACTGAACAAGGCATGTCCTATCAGAGGCGGCTCTACGGTCATATGTCGGCCGAAAGGAAGTTGTCAGACAATGTAACCTGGTGTTGAAGAAACTGTAAGATCAGTATACTGCACCAAAAGTATCTCAACCCATACGCTGAAGCTCTTCTCATGAATCTAGAACGAGAAAGAGAGAGGGATTACCTTCTCGCCCAACTTGAATGGTGCGAGGCCTCTGTATGGGCAGGTACCACATCTGAATGCATCGCCCAACGCACACTGAAATTGGTGTTTTAGAGAAAGATAAAATCAGTGACATGAGTGAGTTGAGTGCATTCTATGTTATGTCTACAGGTAGAAATTCTACTTACACTGCCACAAGCTGACACGGGGTGATCGATCTGCTCTGCAGTGAGCCCCAGCTTCTCGATCTTCTGCTCAGCCTCAGCCCTGCCACAACTGCAGTTCTTGCATGCTTTTCTTGCTTTCTTTACGGCTCCCACTTCACAATCTCCGACTGGTGAAACAAGAGCAAACCTTTTAGTGTCGAAACCTAAAATAAGCGTCTTTACAAACGTTAAACAAAGTCAGACGGTTTGTTGACTATACCAACTAGAAGTTGTGGTTTCTTCAAGTCGTCCCCAGTCAAGAGGCTGTTTTCGTCAATCAGTTCATCATCATCGCCAATTTCATTTTTCGGAAGAGCGTTTGTTGCTTTCGTCAGGGGGAAGGAAGAACCCATACTCCAAGAGGGCTTCTTTGCCTTGATCTGCATATGATTCAAATTAATTAGGAATCGAAAGAAAGCCTATGGAGCAGACTTAAATATGACATACTCACAGTAACAGATTGCACGCTATCCTGCGTGCTTGTAGCAGAAGCTTGCACTTCAACAAAACCTCCCATGAGAAGCTGGTGCTCGATATAATTGTTTGGCTAATGCAGAGGAAATAAATATAAAATCTGGTTGGGCTAAATAATTAACATCACAAGAAAACAGTTGAGAAGCAAGGTTCCATGAATTACCTTCTGATCGGAGGAGGGTTTGGAGCTCTGTATCAGCACAATGCCTCCGGATTTCAGCACTCGCCTAATGTCAGCAACCAACTGATCCCCGAAGCTCTCCACATTTTTTACGACAGATAAAACAGAGCCAACAGAAGCATCATCAAGAGGCAACTTCCCACCTGATACGTAACAAAACAAATGATTGAAGCAGGTTTATGAAGAACGGAAAGTTTATACAAGACGTAGCTAGAGGGAACATTCGATTCAGTTACGGTGACCACAGTCGCGAGCCCTTCAACCGCGTAGCAGGAAAAAGGGGGCGAGATTTCGAAGCTCACCGAGCGAGGCGCAGTGCGTGATGACCACCACCTCATCCGGCGAGACCCCAGCGGCCGCCGCCAGTTCCCCCACGGCGCGGAGCGGCAACACCAGGTCGTCCGTCACCCCGAGCGCCGCCGCCATAGATCCGGTACCCGATACCCGACCGAGGAGAGAGCGAGCGACCACATCGAAACAGCGGCAGAAGCATCTGACGACGAAGAGAAGGAGATCACGTGGGCGGGCTCGCGCGAGAGAGAGGAGTTTTGGGGAAGGGAACTCCATTGCAATATCTACGGCAGTGGAGAAGAGGAGTAGTAGATGCTGCAGCGCGTGCAGGAGGGGAGAGGAAGCGGCCTCCGCGGCCGGCCGGCCGGCAAGGAGACGCCGGTGGAGGTGAGAGTCGGCCGCAGGGAAAAACCCTAGACGCTACGCCGCAGGGTTTGGCTCGATTGGAGATTAATTTGGGTTCTTCGTTAGGGTGCGTGCTTATTTTTTTCATACTACTATACTTCATACCCTGCGGCATAGCGTCTAGGGTAAATTCACACTCCTTGAGGGCTCATTTGGTGTCAAGGGTAACAAAAACCAGGGTAGCAAAGCCCCCAGGGAAATTTGATGCGCGCAAGGGATCCCCGCTTCGCATGGGGGAGATCTCCCCTATCCCTGTGTTCATTTGGCAGCAACGAGGGAAAATCCCACGCACAGTACAGCACTGCTACAGTGCTACTACATGTACGATGGTCTTTGTAAGCTGTGCGTGTACGACAGTGCATAGCAGGCATCAACTCAGTACACTGTTCGATGGCATCGTATGCAAAGCATTTCCGGACACATATATAAGTCTGACCAATTCAAATAACACATGTAATTCATAAATTCATAAAATTCCGTGGTAAAGATATAAAATTACTACTAAGCTACAGAAATTTCAAAACCAAAGTAATTGCACATCAGATCGCAGGCTTACACAAAATAACAAGAAAATAAGAAAACAATACACTAATAAATGAATACAAAGTAATCGAAAGCATCCAACCGGCATACATTCACATCCTGGAGCATATGCCGCACGGCTCCCCTCTCGCGGCGGTGTGGTGTGGGGGCGTCGGCGGGGCTTTGGAGGCGGATCCTGGCATAGCTGTAGGCTGCTCGGCTGGGGCGACGACCGCCACTCGCCTGGGCGGGGCTTGCGACTCATTGCCAGGCGAAAGCCTTGTCTTGGCAGCAGCCGGGACCGACGGCGGTGACGCTCTTTGACGCCACACCCTTCTTGGAGGTGTCGTCATGGCGGTTCTTCTCGCTCCTCCGCCAACATAATACAAGATTAAAGAATCAGAATGCTACATAATTTAACAAAAGTTGAGCTACAAGTATATGGGTATGGACAAAGGTCGTAAAGGTTAGTTTTGATGGGCAAGTTGCAAAGAATGAACATTCTGAACCTTATCAGAAGCATGCCAACCGACTAGTACATGAGCTGCCACTTGCAAATTGCGTGGGTACAAAAACATGAAATAAACCTATCTAGCAATTGTGTACAAAACTAAAGTGTGAAGCCTATATTATTAGACAGACATGGTATAATGATCTATGCATTTGCATCCTACATATATGTAATTAGAAAGCAAATAGCTAGGATGACATCCTACATATAAGTCTCGCATAATCTTGGGCATCAATCCTAGGCATGACGAAACCAACAAATCAATTGACTAGATAGAGAAAACGGACTGCAATGGAATCTACCAGATGCAACAGATCTGACTCCACCGTACCAACAACTTGCTAAGCAACTACTACCGTCAGATTTTCTCATGTCAATACAATGACGCACCTCACCCGAACTCCAAGCGCGGAGGGAGCCGCTCATTCGTGAGTCCTTGTCAGAACTTGTGGTACATGTTCCTTAGAACAAACCGGTCAGCATCAGCCTTGCAACCTTCCTGCGAAAAATCGGGGAAACATGAAATGAGCTTGATCTGTTTTCAGATAAGTATTATCTCACTTTTGGCAACACAATCAATATATAGATGAGCAGCACACCATATCCTATGTCGACACAAGCTTCCACGAAACTTCACTAGCCAGGGTCATATATACATACAAGCTGACAGACTCTCGGAGACAGACATGATGAGAATCAACTGAGATAGTTAACTATATCAAGTGTCAGGGTGGTAAACCTGATGGCTTGGTGAGAAATATGCATGCCAGTAATGGTCTGATGGACTACGTACATCAGTGGTGACATCAATTGATCACCAGAGTCTAAGCCACTAGTTTGCAGTTGCTCTGGTATCAATTACATAATTATCCATTTAGTAATACGCCGATGTACAGTAAAACCCATGACATTGCAAAGACCATGATGATAATCACAGAAATTGAGTTAAACTCCAATTGACAAATAAGAATATATAGCAGGAATCGAATTAAACTTCATGGTATAAGCCAAAAGATCACACACAAATAGCATAAAGTAAATAGGCTAGCGGTCCACGAATAATATGCTGCACACTATTTCCAGAAAATAACACAAAGGATGTTGCACATTATTCAGTTCTGTCATTAGTTGGAAATTCGGAGTACATGATTATTCATGCAATCTTGCAGAAAACTTCTACCTTTAAACAATCCTCAATGTTCTCGGTACTAACCCATAATATGCCAGCAATAATTAAACAAATATGCAGATGCAAGATCTAGTATACCAAGAATCACAGATCTGCAGCAAGGAATTATAGTTCTTGCAAAGGAATAAGCAGTGTTCAGAACAAACTGAAATCAAACTCTCTTTTTCTGATTTTGCCACCTATTCTTCTTCCTCATAACATTAACCCCCGTTGCAAATTTTGTATGTGTACCAAATTATTTTCCCAATCTTGATCCAGGGAGAGGAGGGGAGGAGGTTGTGCTCACCGTGGAGGATTATTAGGGCTAGCCAGCAGCCAAAGGAAGAGGACGTGTTTCCTGGATCCGTAGTGATCTCGAGCTCGTCAGCGAGGGGGACGGATGCCATTGCCGGAGGGTACAGGAGTTTCGAGCCAGGGTGGAGCTCGGAGGAAGGAGGAAGACCCCGTGTCGTCGTCATCGTCGCCGGAGGCAGAGGAACTTGCAGTCGCCCGCCGCCGTTGGTCCTGTAGTTGCGGTGGACGAAGACCTAGAACCGCCGGAAGTGGGTGGTCGGGGTTAGGTCGCCGTGGAGGAGTGGCGGGGGCTGGGGGCGGAGACGGAGACCGGGGACGGAGGAGGAATAGTCGAGGAGGAGACCACATGGGAGGCGAAGCTGCGAGTCGGAGAGCGCCTGAGGAACAGAGACGGGGAACTCCTCCCACGAGTCGCGAGTAGTGTTTTTCCGGCCCGGGGATTTGACGGGGTAGGCCCATATTTCCCTGGGGAGGCGATCAACCAAATGGACCTGTAGAGCACCCGGGGAAAATTCAGCGCGCGTCTTTTCGTCCCTGGGATTGGGCCGGGATCCCGGGGTTTTCCCTGTGCACCAAATGAGCCCTGAGTCGGGAAATTCACTTCGGGGAAATTCACTTCGTTACAGTGCGTGCTTAATTTTTTTTCCATACGGAGTACTATACTTCATAGTTCATACCCTGCGGCATAGCGTCTAGTGTGAAGCCGGGTTCAAGGACAACAGAACATCAGTTCGTCCGACAAAAAAAGGCAGAAGAAAAGAGCTGAAACAGGTAAAGTAGGACTAAATTCATTGCACTGTATAAAACACTTTTTTAATTAAGAGTTTCTTGTAAAATCTGGACCAAATGTTATAGTGGTGACGTTATTATATTTCGGTGACACTGTCCAAGAAGAAGATCAAATTTATGAACTTGTCAAAGTTGTGAGGCAAATGTAACAAAGTCATGAAGATAAGTTTAGTTAGGAATGACAAGTATATATTTTGTGAGGCATGACAATGATAGATTTAGCGAGGTATGTGTAGTTCGTCTTCTTGTGATTCAAGGTACCGATGACATTTGGCATACGTTATGAAGGAATTTGCTATCATTTTTGTGATTGTGCTGTCAGATTTTAAATGTCCAGTGACATCTGTATTCCTGCTGTAGTCTTATGAAGAAATCTCATTGCAAACGAGTAGAACTAAATACTCCGTTACTAATGTGGCCGACAAATCGGCAACAGAGATACGTGGTTAACCGTTGCCAAAAATTGGCCTGATCATGTTATAAACGACGATAGCAAGATAAACGATGAAGAGCGGAAAGACCAAACCAACAGGGACACGAGATTTAATGTGGAAAACCCTCCCAACAATGGGAGAGAAAAAACCACGGGCGCCAGCCAGCAAAACTTCATTATATCGGGTGAGGTTACAAATGCCGGGGATTTTTACACAATGCGACTTATCCCAAACCGGCGGCTTACAAGAGGTATATATATGGTGGTGCAAAACCCTAAGTCGGCTACGGCCCAAACCTCCCGGCGACGGGCCTCCGCTTCGCTCCGAATTTAGCCTCTATCTTTATAAGAATTTGAATCGACATAAAACAACAGATCAGTAACGTTTAATGCCTCCGTCAATGATGTGGCCCTTCACACCAGCAGCGGGGTTCGGGCAACATACCGTTTTTTCCGATTCCAAATAGGGTTTAGACCCGTTTTCATAGTGTCCTTTATACTAGTGAAATTTTCTCCTCGGCATAAAGATCATTAACTGCTCAAATACTAGACCAATCCAGTTAATCAAACAGCCACCACCAATTTGCAAAATATACTCTCTCCGTTCACAAAAGTATGTCTCAACCAACTCCAAATTTGGATGTATCTACACACTAAATTATGTCTAGATACATCCTATCTACACACTAAATTATGTCTAGATACATCCAAATTTGGAGTTAGTTGAGACATCATTCTTCGAACAGAGGGAGTACAAGTTCTTCAACGTGGACTTGGTATTGCTCGCTAGCTAAGAGTCTATGTTAAACTTTGTTGAACTTATTCATATTTTTCTTGGGATGTGTGCATCTTTACCATGCAGACGCCGGTTGTAATTCCTCCCTTTATCAAAAAAAGATTACATCATGTAGCGTAGAATATACGTATCTTTCTACATTCCTTTCGTGGCTCCCAGCTGAATATATATAATTAGTGCCTTCGTGGTAAAAAGTTCGGAGTAGATCATACAGTATCTCGTAAGTGTCTTGTCGGATCAGAACTAGTCAGACGAGTCGTGTCGTGCTAGTCCTATATGGTTTTCCATGATACGTACGTCAGACGACCAGTGCACATGAGCCCGCACAGTACAGACGCGTGCAGTGCTGCTTAATTTGGTCAGCTCGTCTGATCTGGAAGCAGCTTAATTGCGTTTGCTAGCTCCACCGCCCTCGTCCGGAGGCTAACGACACCCGCGCCGTGGCTCGTAGGGAGCAGGGCAGTATTATATTGACGAATATATAGCATCTTCTCGATACATGCATGCATGTGCTGGCCCGGTCGGTCTAGCTTTTGTTCACGTACGTACGCACGCACGCGTGTGCATGCCACGCTGCAAATCCAGTGCGGCCGCCGGCCGAAACTGCCCGTTGGCATTAACTTTCTGGTGGCTGCCCTGAGCTGCAGGCACTCGCGCTCGATCGAAGACAAGGGATCACAAATTCATTCAATAATGGTGTGGGCGACCGATCGATCAGCGGGCACTCTGCTTTCCCAGCAGCTAGAGCCTAGAGCTAGCTTGCCACGTACGTACGCGGGGAGTAACTCCGTTCGATGGATGACGACGACGATCTTCGTAGGAGTGATTCTAGATTAAATTAAACGAAATGCTTTGATCCTACTCCAGATTTCCAGCACGTAGCTGTGGTACGTGTCACTGTTATGTTCTGGATAAGGGTACTATAGTCAACGCACGCAGGCTGTCGGCTGTCGGCGTCGACCGGCTGGCAATGGCCGTACGGCGACGCGCCCGATACGATTTTGACGTGCCGACCGGCGACCGACCGACGGCGAGGCCGAAACATGCATGCGTGGGTCGCGCCGGCCACCCGCACCGTCCGGGCCCGAACTCAAGCAACACGGCCCTACGTGGGCCAAGCTGTACCGCATTTCCACCAAAACTGCAAAATCAAAAGATATCCGCGGCCATGAGGGTTATTGCATACGGAATCGCTGCAGACTACGCCGACGAGTATCTTCGTATTGGTGAAGATACTACAATAGAGTCCGTGCGTAGGTTCGCGAAGGTTATGATCCGTGTGTTTGGTCCAACTTATCTTCGATCACCAAACGAAGAAGATACGAAGAGGTTGATGTCGATGAATGAAAGGAGAGGTTGGCCGGGTATGCTAGGTAGCATAGATTGCATGCATTGGACTTGGAAAAATTGCCTGAAGGCTTGGCACGGGCAATATTGTGGCAAAAGCCGAGATGCAACAATTGTGCTTGAGGCCGTAGCGTCCGAGGATTTGTGGATATGGCATTGCCACTTCGGTTTGCCGGGCACCAACAATGACATCAATGTGTTGCAACGGTCATACCTATTTGGAAGGCTTGCTAGTGGTGATGCACCTGCTTGCAACTTTACTGTGAATGGTAATGCCTACACTCAAGGGTACTACCTTGCCGACGACATTTATCCTCCTTGAACTTCGTTCGTGAAAACTATATCCAATCCAACCACTAGGAAACAATCTGAATTTGCTAAGCAACAAGAGGCATGCAGAAAGGATATTGAGAGAACCTTTGGTGTTTTGCAATCTAGATTTGCTATTGTCCGTGGGCCAGCTCGTTTTTGGGATAAGAAAACCCTCAGCAACATCATGATATGTTGTGTGATTCTTCACAACATGATCATCGAAGATGAGAGGGATTTAAACTTGGAGTTCTTCTACGACAATGTTGGTAGCCGTGTGAAGCCATCCAGAAACCCTGACCGTATTCAAGCTTTCCTGGAGTCCTACCGGCACATAGAGGACGCCCATGGGCACACCGAGCTGCAGCATGATCTCATTGAGCACATATGACAGTTGCATGGGCAGTAGAGATTTCTATGTTCATCTATTTGATTTGATTGTTGTGTAATTTGAACCATTCTTTCCATTCCGGACAATTCTTGTAAGTTTATTCTTTCATTTGAACCATTCTTGTAAGTTTATTTCATGCATTAGAATTTTAGTTTATGTTTCTATAATAATTTTATTTCATGCATTAGAATTTGCTGAGATTTTAGTACCAAAACCCTACGTATGCAGGTTCGGTTTTGGCTGCGGCAGAACAGACACCGCATTCCGTGGCCAATGCCGCTCCCGCGCCCGCCCATGTTCCTTTCCGTTTTTGCTGAGATTTCTGTTTTGCAGTTCGGCATTGCGGTGTCTGTTCTGCCGCAGCCAAAAATGGACCTGCAAACCCGTTTGCCGCGCCCCTCATCGCAGGTTTGCGGGCTGGCGAAATGCGATGTCTGCTAGAGATGCTCTAAGGGCGTCTCCAATGAGGCGAGGCTCGTGTGGATTATCAGGCACGAGCGAAGCTCCGAAGGCAAAACTATACAGGCGGCGGCAGGAGGAAGACGAGCGCGTCCACGCCGCTACCGCCCAACCGTCTGCCTCCGCCGTCTGTGGCCAATGCCGCTCCCGCGCCCGCCTCGCCCTCCTTAAATCACCTCCTCTGCCGGTCCGCCGCCACCTCCGCCATCTCTCTAAGTACCCCCCCCCCCCCCACACACACCGGATCTCGCCGCCGGCAAGCACCCCCGCCCACCCCATCGATAAGTCCAGTCTCGACGGACACCTTCTCCACCGCAGCTCCACAGCGGCATCGTATCGACTTGCGCGTCTCGGGGACGTGGGGGGTCGGGGAGGAAGACAAACGTGGGGACTACGGAAAGGAACATGGGCGGGACCACCCAACACGCGCGAGTGCTCGAGAAAGAGAGATTTCGTCTCTAATGCTTAATTTGTCTGAGTGCTCGATCAGTAAATCGTTAGCTGATCTGGTAATTTGCCCGAGTCGCAACACCTTTTGTAACAAGTTACCAGTGGCGAAGCTAGTGCAAAAAACCATTGGGTTCATCTCTTGTTATTATAGTGTAGTATTCCAATAATTAGCAATATCACACTCTAGTTTAGTGAAGGTTTGATGGATTTCATTGGGTTCATGTGAACCCAATGGTTCTATACCAGCTCCGCCACTGCAAGTTACAACACAAACTCGGGAAGACCAAACCCGGCAAAGCAAATAGGAAAAATTCAACTTATATTATTATTAGCTTCCAAAATGTTTCAGCCATATACGTGCGTAGCTAGCAGGTACTCCCTCCGTTCCAAATTAGTTGTCTTGGGTTTGTCTAAATATGGATGTATCTAGACACTAAACAAGTATAGATACATCCGTATTTAGACAAACCCAAGACAAGTAATTTGGAACGGAGGGAGTAGATCCATATATAGTTAGACCAACTATGCGCATGCATGCACGTACGTCTTTACAAATATTCTTACAAAAAAAAAGGCACACTATTATATCGATCTACAACACCAAAACGTGCAGATCGATCCTTAATCGACGATATTTCGCCGAAAGCCTAATTGCAGAATTCCTGATATTAATTATGACGCCTGATTGAGCGCCAACC
The DNA here is from genome assembly GCA_947311845.1 of Poa pratensis. Lineage (NCBI taxonomy): Eukaryota > Viridiplantae > Streptophyta > Magnoliopsida > Poales > Poaceae > Poa > Poa pratensis. Next base: position 126,790,890 of record CAMZMU010000063.1, on the reverse strand, counting down.
AGCCGCGAGTACGTCAACGCCGGCCGGCATGCATGGCACGAGCCTACGCGGCGGAGGGCGCCGGGAAGTACATGACGGCGCCGGCCTTGGACCGAGCCGCACGCATCGGGGTGGCCACGTCGGCGACGTCGCCCTTGTAGTCGAGGCTGGCGTCGTTGTAGATGTCCCACCACTTCTTCACCAGCATCTTGATGTCCTCCCTGTCCATGTTCGCCTCCTCCCCGGTGAACCTCCACGGCTTAGAACCCTGCATATGCATGGCGATCATAGTAAGATTCACAAGAGATAAACAAATGATTTGTGCATGGCATGAGATAGATGACCAGGACGACGACGTACCGCAGCGCAGTAGTGCACGACCTTGACCTTGCCGAGCTCGACGTTCTCGGGGTGCCTCCACAGCATGGCTAATACGAGGTTGTGTACGTTGGAGATGGGCTTGTACACATCCCGAAAGAACATGTTCAGAAAGTCCTGCTCGGCGAACGGGGTTGGGTCGGTGACGACGAGCTTCTCTAGGAGGGCTTTGGCGGTGGCCATACTAGGCTCATGCACGAACATGCCGGCGTTGAAGTAGAGCGGCGGTGGGGGCATGCCGAGTTCATGTTCCGGCCACGCGACCTTGTCCGGGCACTGCTGGCAGTAGCCGATCTTGTACTGCGGCGTGTGGCTCCACGTCTTCTCGCAGAAGCAGTCCTTGACGGCGTAGAAGCTGCCTGCCTCGAGGTCGAAGAGGTAGTCGATGTTGTCGAACACCTGGATATCCGCGTCCAGGTACACCATCCTCTCGTACTCCACGAACTACACCAGAGACATATCATCATCGTCAGCCACTATCTACATATCCAAGAAGGAATAGAACAAGAGATCAACTGGTTGTAAGCAATTAAGTACCTCCCAGATGCGTAGCTTGGAGTAGTTGATGACATAGTAGGCCATGGCGAACTGGGTCTGGTTCTCCGGCGGGTACACGGGCACGATCTCGCGGACGATGCAGCCCTGGTCGAGCAGCGTGCAGCGATGGTCCTCAGGAACGTCGGGGAGGACGGCGACCACCAGCGGATACGCCGACTTGACGGCGCGGAGGCCCTTGGCGAGGCCCACCACGCCCTTCCAATAGTCACCGGAGCCGGCCAGGAACGTCACATACGCCCCCTTCGCCGGCGCCTCCTTCGCGGCAACACCCTTGACCGCCATTGTAGGAGCCATTGCTCTAGCTAGCGGTCTCCTTCCTTCTTCCTTGCAGCGCTATTGATGGATGAGAGACGAATCAAGTCAAATCTTTGTGTGTTGTTGTTGTGTGTTGGTGTATGGGTTGTGAAGCTAGCTGGGGCTTTATATAGGCGTGCGCAGTGCGTACGTGGGGTCGAGCAGTTAGCAAGAAATGGATAGGTCATAAAAGAAAATTATCTCGATTGGAACGTCGAACATGGCTTTCTCAATCGACTACTATACCCGTTGATTTTGATATTTCCATGTTAACGAAGCTTCCGCTTTTGATCTTTGTACGGATTTGCCGGGTTCGATATTTCCTGGAATACGGATTTGCTTGGATTTATATATAGACGTCTGGATTTTTTGTGCTATTTAGATTTAGATGTCAAACGGTAAACCATGGATTTTCGCAGAAAAAAGATTTGACTATCCGGATTATTTTTTCTAGTACGTATTAATAATGGTAAGAAGTGATTTGGGATTTTGGGCGTTAACTTGAGAATTGCTGCTGTCCATTTTATCGCGTGACTTGTTGATCAATTAACGGACGGTATATTCTTCCGCGTGGTTAGTAGTATATGCTTACTGCATTATTTGGCATGTAATACATCGGCAGGAGGTGACAATCACGCGATCTGGCTAGGTATCCAGATAAAAGCGAGAGATTCAGTCTAAGTTATCCTATTGAAGTTGGTCGGTTTTACTTTTTTTTTCTGAGCAGGGGTCGGTTTTACAAGTGTGGAAAATCCGGATAGAGCTAGCTAGCTACTTCAGCCGATCAACTCGCGAGGCGTAAATTATCTTTCCTATCTTCCCCGGCCTTCCTTTTCTGTCTAATAAACATGCATCAATCATAATCAAAGTCCTGGTTAAAAAATCACAATCAAAGGACCCTGTGATAGACAAAGGATGGATGTATGTAAATCTTTTGTGGGTCAGCTCGCTAGCCTTCCAATCCAGTATGGTCCATGTGGACGAAGATATCGCGATCGAGAAGATTAGAACTATAGTAGGTAGTAGCGCTGCATCATCACTTCACATGGATAATATAATGACATGTGCATGCGAATTAGAACTACTATTAGCCAGGCTAAAGTGTAATTTTAACAGTGTAAGTTGAGGGTAAACGTCCACGTAGTACCCCTGCCCGCGCAGCGTGGAACAAGTAGACCAGACTTCCAACCAACTTTTGTCCCTACTCAACTGATGGCTAAAAAAGTAGTGTTTGATCATGGCCGGTGCAGCAACAGTTGGTGTCACCTGTTTCTTTGGATAACGGAGGTGGTGTGACCCAGGGGCGGACCGAGACAAAAATTTCAGTGGGGGCAATTCATATGACTGGGGGCGCATTTCTTGTACTAATTTCAAAATTTTGATTTTTTTCTCCACTAAATATAAACAAATTACATTGAAGTTTAAGAAACTAAGTGGGGGCCACAGCCCCCGCTCAGCTATACATAGGTCCCCTCCTGGTGTGACCGGTTATTTACTACGCCATGAAAACAACACAGAGAGACGTACGCGTCTTACCCGTCGAAAAATGGCGACGTCACTCTCCGTCGAGCTGTTGAGTATCCAGCGGCTTTCAGAAATACTTACTGTTCATAAAATGATGTCTCAACTTTCTCTAAATTTTCATGTATCTAGACATGCTTTATTGTGTAGATACATGCACATTTAGGCAAAAGTTGAGACATCGTTTTATGGACGGAGGGAGTAATAAATAGATAAAATGAGTGTCGACCAAGAAAGATTTGGATGGTTGATAGCTAAGATTAGACGACAATGCGCTTGATAGCTAAGATTAGACGACAATGCGCACATTAATGAACAATAATCAACTTTTGAAAATTTAACAAAAGAAATGAAGGAACCTGAAACAACATGGCAAAATCCGGACGGATTTGGTTCGTGTATGTGTGTGCTTGTTTACGGGATGATATTGTACATGTACAGATACAACATAAGTCGGCGCTAGGCCTACAAAACTATCACAAAACTCGACTACTTGTCAGCAGCTACTGCCTACTGTCTATTCCTGCATCAAAACTGAGATAAAAAGAAGAGGCAAAACCCTCAACCTTACAGGGGGCAACAATTTGATTACAAATTCCACGTCCTTTAGTGCCGGGTGGTCCAACCCTTGTATCTAAGACGGGGTGCTATCTTGATAAAAGACAATCTTGCAAAGCGGAATTTGCATGGTTATATAAACAAATGTATTTTTGCCATCAAGAAAAAAATTAAGCAAATATTTTTTGAATATAAATTTGTGGCTTCTTCTATTTTTCAATTTGTCATTTATCAATCGAGTCTGTTGCAAACGTGTTTGACAATTGTCTAGGGGGAATTTCCTCAATTCAAAACATATCCTCGTGGGAGTGACAAGAGTATTGTGATTTTGTATTTGGACCTTGTCTAAAACCAAACTAAAATCTGAAAGTTTCAGGCCATATAAAACCAAGAGGCCCACTTAGCCTATTAGTGCAAGGCAAGAGTTGAGACTTAACATTAATCCCATATTGCTAGTTTAGAAGAAGTTTTCCCCTTCGTTTGCTGTATAAAGAGGGGTAACCCCTCTCTAAAGGACACACAATAAAATCTGGATATTAGGATAATAAATCCTTGACCTGTTTGTGCCTCCTCGTTACATGGTCTCCCACTGTTTCAAAACTTTGCACCGCCGTCTTCCAAGTCTTCTCCATCCCGTCTTCCGGCGTCACCAGTTGAAGGGACAGTAGGCGTTCGGAACCCCGCCTCTTGTGATCCTGTATGAGAGTGGGGCGATCAGGGAGCATACTCGCGCGACTACTGACGACAACTACTTCCCCAACGACGACTTCTTCCCGACCTCAGCAAACTCTTTATCAACGACATGGGCGACAACGTGAACGCCAATGATTCTGCCACTGCTGCACCGTATGATCTCTTGTCATCTCTGTTTCAGACTATAATGGAGTTTATGTTTCTAATATATCTTGTAGATTCGTTCTGTTTGTCTACTGTTTTAGTAGATCACATGATTAGTTTAATTCTGGTTATTCTAGTCACGAACTGTTTACTGTTTTCATGAATTAAATCAATTATTAAATTGCTTATATATTCAACAACAAGCTTATGTTGTGGTCATTACGGCTATACAAGAATGATGTTGTTTTTGATTAAAAAAACTCCATCTACCTATCTACACGTGTGCACACTGGCTACGAGTCGTGTCGTGCTAGTTCTATATGGTTTTCCATGATCCGAACGTCATGGTACAGACCAGTGCACATGAGCCCGCACAGACGCGTGGATGCAACTTTGGCTGGTTAAGTTGGTCACCTAGCCCGATCTCGAAGCAGCTTGCGTTTGCTCGGCCGCCCTCGTCCGGAGGCTAACGACACTTGTAATGGCACCCGCGCCGTGGCTCGCAGGGAGCAAGGAAGTGTGGACGAACAGCACCGATCTTCTCGATTCATGCATGTGCCGGCCCGGCCTAGCTCGTGCTCACGTACGTACGCGTGTGCATGCCACGCTGCAACTCCAGTGTGGTCGCCGGCCGGCCGGCGGCGGCTGAAACTTCCGGTCGACATTAATTGTCTGGGGGCTGCAATGTGCCGCTGTGACCTGAGCAGGCTGAGCTGCAGGCATATGCCAATATCCCAGCAGCTAGAGCTAGTTTGATCGATGACGATGACGATCTTCATACGGGTGATTCTGAATTAAATTAAACGAAATGCTTTGATCATATGCACCAAACTTCCAGCACGTAGCTACCAGTGACTGTCATACGTGTCACTGCTTGTTCTGGATAAGGGTACTTAGTCACCGCAGGCTTCTATGTTTGCCCACGTGGGATGTCACGTCGACGACGACGACGCTGCGCCGTCGGCGTCCGCTAGCTGGCAACGGCCGTACGACTTTGACCGATAGCGAGGCCGAAGTATAGAGTATATGTCGCACCGGCCACCCGCATCGTCCGGGCCCTAACTCAAGAAACATGGCCCATGGCTGGACGTGGAAAAAGGCGGAACAACACGGCGCCTCGCTACTGGGCCAAGCAGTCGTCGTCCAGATCTCCGTTTCGGCCGGATATTTCACTTGTCTTTCTTGCGAAACATAAATAGACGCATACACTCACGTATACAGGAACTAGAAAGATACCCCGCGTGTTGCAGTGGGAACTTTTTATAAAAATTGTAATATAAACGAAAGGACATATGACACACACAACGGTAAAATTTCTGAGGAATATTCAGAAATCGATTGGGCCCCATAATCGAGAGTCTAGATTTAATCAATGTAGAATCTTTGTATATTTAATAACTAAAACTGATGGGGTATTGTATGGATAAAATAATTTATAATACGAATAGTTTTCATGGATGGATATAAAATCATTAATAAATGTTTGATGACATGGATAAATAATGGCTCAAATAATGAATGATGTGGCTTAAGAAATAGATGACATGTGATTAATAAATATTAGTGGAGATGACATGGACAATTGATTGGTTAAGAGAATGGATGATGTGTATGGCTTGCATGTTGAGATAGAAAATAATTAATGCAAGTTAGTGGGGTTTTGCTTTATAAGAAGTATAGATACGCTCACTGCTATAAACACACGCACACGGTACCCTGATTTGTTACAAGGAAAACTTCGGGAGACCAAACGGCAAAGGTAATAGAAAAAATTTCAACTTATATTATTAGCTTTCAGAATGTCTCAGCCATATACGAGCGTAAGCAGCAGGTAGATCCATAGTTAGACAAACCATGCGCATGCACGCACGTCTTTACAAATAGTCTTGCAAAAAAAAGCACACTATAATGTCGATCTACAACACCAAAACGTGTAGATCGATCCTTAATCGACGATACTTAATTCGCCGAAAAACCTAATTGCGGAATTCCTGGTATTAGCTATGACGCCTGGTTGAGCGCCAAACCAGCCGAGAGTATGTCAACGCCGGCCGGCATGCATGGCACGGCCTACGCGGCGGAGGGCGCCGGGAAGTACATGACGGCGCCGGCCTTGGACAGGGCCGCACGCATGCGGGTGGCCTCGTCGGCGGTGTCGCCCTTGTAGTCGAGGCTCTCGTCGTTGTAGATGTCCCACCACTTCTTCACCAGCATCTTGATGTCCTCCCTGTCCATGTTCGCCTCCTCGCCGGTGAACCTCCACGGCTTCGAACCCTGGATGTGCATGACATGAGAACAATGATCATAATTAATTCACAAGAGATAAATTAACGGCTCAGGATGTATGACACAGATGACAAGGACGACGACGTACCGCAGCACAGTAGTGCACGACCTTGACCTTGCCGAGCTCGACGTTCTCGGGTGCCTCCACAGCATAGCCAGCACCAGGTTGTGCACGTTCGAGATGGGCTTGTACACGTCCCCAAAGAACATGTTGAGGAAGTCCTGCTCGGCAAACGGGGTCGGGTCGGTGACGACGAGCTTCTCGAGCAGGGCCTTGGCGGTGGCGAGGCTAGGCTCGTGCACGAACATGCCGGCGTTGAAGTAGAGCGGTGGCGGCGGCATGCCGAGGTCGTGCTCCGGCCATGCGACTCTGTCGGGGCACTGCTGGCAGTAGCCGATCTTGTACTGCGGCGTGTGGCTCCATGTCTTCTCGCAGAAGCAGTCCTTGACGGCGTAGAATCTGCCTGCCTCGAGGTCGAAGAGGTAGTCGATGTTGTCGAACACCTGGATGTCCGCGTCTAGGTACACCATCTTCTCATACTCCACGAACTACACCACAAAGAATCGATCAACATCTATGGATCCAATAAGGAATAGAGCAATAGATCAAGAGTCATTTTACGGTGCATCAGACCAATATGGGCCGTTTATTTTTAGGATCCGACGGTCCAGAATTGCAATACTACCCCAAATTTTGTGTAGTATATTTCAGGCTGAGGGTATTTTCGGTATCGCACTTCCAAATCCCACTCCCAGATTAAAAAGAAAAAGACGAAGGATGGGGATGGAATTTCTGGCATGTTCTTCCTGTCCGCGGTTATTTCTCCTCCCTTGCCTCACCTCTCCACGGTCACCATTGTTGGCTACTGGCGTCGTCGCCGCCGACAATTGCGTCCCTGCCCGATCGTCGGTTGTTTTCCAATTAAGACAGCCCCACGGCGGCCCTCGCGCCGAAGGACGAGCACACCCAGCGGGGATCAGCGCTCCCGGATCGCCGCATAGGCTGACCGCCCGGTTCTGTCCTTCCCATCTCTCGCCGTTGATTAAAGCTGGAACGTAGCATCCTCTTCTCCGCTCCACGACGAGGGCCGCACGCGACGCTGGATAACGATGGTCTACAGCGGCAGGGCCCCTCCGCCGGATCGGGGTCCGGGGCTCCTGTGTGCTTGCACCGTCTCCGGTCAACACCAAGATCGTCGCCTCTCCGCCTCCAGCTCCTCCGGGCAAACCCGTCCTCTAGCTCCACCATTCAGGATTTAATTTAAGATATGTAGAAGTGAACATTATGGGATGATACTAGTATCTGTTATCGTTCCTGCATTGAACTATCAGTTTTGAACTGAATTTAGGGGAAGAGTAACTGTATAATGGATCTGTATTACTTGAATTTAGGGATATCTCCTCCGGTTCCTTGTGTATGGTCGTTCGTTCTAGCAATCAGCTTGGTTTGGCAGAGATTTCTAGCAGCTGGATATTCAGAGATATGATGTATAGGCCAGCCTGCTCGATTGTTTGCTGCAAGTTCTTAAATTTGAAATTACACGATTGCAACTAATAATGATTAATTACGTCCAGTTTTACACATAATAAAAAATACCCTCCAGTCCTTTGGCCCAAATGTGGCCCAATCTATTATAGCCATTGGATCTTCAATATACTACACGCTAAAATGTGTAGTAGAATGCACCGTAAAATATCCCTAGATCAACTGGTACAGTAGTAAGTAAGTACCTCCCAGATACGGAGCTTGGAGTAGTTGATGACATAGTAGGCCATGGCGAACTGGGTCTGGTTCTCCGGCGGGTACACAGGTTCGATCTCACGGACGATGCAACCCTGGTCGAGCAGCGTGCGGCGGTGGTCCTCAGGGACGTCGGGGAGCACGGCGACCACCAGCGGGTACGTCGACTTGACCGCGCGGAGACCTTTGGCCAGGCCCACCACACCCTTCCAGTAGTCGCCGGAGCCGGCCAGGAACGTCACGTACGCTCCCTTCGCCGGCGCCTCCTTCGCGGCAACACCCTTGACAGCTATCGTCGGAGCCATTGCTCTAGCTAGCGATCTCCTTCCTTCTTGCTTGCAGAGATCGTTGGATGGATGAGAGACAAATCTAAGTCAAATCCTTGTGTGTTGTTGTTTTGTGTTGGCGTATGGGTTATGCAGCTAGCCGGAGCTTTATATAGGCGTGCGCAGTGCGTATGTACATGTGGGGCCGAGCAGTTAGCGAGAAATGGAAAGGTCATAAAAGAAAATTATCTCGATTGGAACGTCCAAACATGGCTTTCTCGATCGACTACCCGCTGATTTTGATATATCCATGTTAACGAAGCTTCCGCTTTTGATCTTTGTGCGGATTTGCCGGGCTCGATATTTTCTGAAATACTGTAGTACGGATTTGCTTGGATTTTCTCCACTACTAATAAAAGAGCGAACTAAAACTTCTTTACGTCCACCCAGAAAAGCGTACACGGGTTAACTAGAACCATCAGATCGTGCTTGGGGAACAAAATCGAACGAATCATATTGCTTCGTTGGTCCTTCCAATAGCCCGACGGACCAGATTGATCCTGTCAACCGGCAAAACGTTTCCTGCCAAATCTTAGCCGTCCCTGTGCGCGCCTCCACGGGCAACAAGCCAACCCTAATCTCCCCGCTAATCCCGTTATGTATCGCTGTAAACAAATCCCGTAATTTCTTCGTCGCATCCAAAATCACCGCTGGCGACGGTTCTCTCTATCGCCTCCCCTCCCGTGATCCTCCTCCTCTGCTCCTCGCTTCCTGCCACCGGTGGAGATGCAACTTCCTTCACACAAGCCGTCGTCGGAAACTCGGAATCTCTCCAGATCCGACAGCCCGCTGCTGGAACCGCCGCCGCCTGCAACCCTTACTCCGTTGCTCGGTGTCGGTGCTGCTCGAAGGAGGAGGAAGACGCGCTGCTGCCCCCACATGATACCATACCGAGGACACCACCGGAGGACCCCGCCCGCCCGTACCCCAACCCCAACTGCCTGCCGTAAGCCACCCTCTCCGCCTGATGCTACAGCCAGCACGGCTGCTTTTCCTCCAGATCTGGATGTTGCAAGGATTGTTCACAAACATGAGCTGTAAGTTGATGATGATCATATATTCTTGGTTGTTCATCAATTCTGGGTTGTTACAATTGTTAACTATTGCTTTCTGTCCCTCTTGGATATTGTGTCGCATAAGCTATTAGAACTCATAGTTCTGATTCTAATGATTATTTGTACCTAGGGATGTGAAAGATAGGTTGGTGATGTTGCAAAGAACAGAAAAATGATACCATCATAGGCTATATTTGGGCGTTTGTCCATTCTAAGTAGAGGCTTATGTGAACCATGAAATTGGCATGATTGACAGTCGGATAACTTTTTGTTTTCATGATTGGATATTTGCGTCTTGCAACTTTATTACCTTACTTTTCCATCTCTTCTTCTCAAGTATGTTTTGATTCACTTATTTGTTCTACAACTTCCACCACCCACTGCAGACTAAAGAAACGAACGACCAAAATGGTTACTATGTAAGAAGCCCGCAGGCTATAATTCTGAATTGCTGTGAAGAAACAGTGATAGGGAAGTGGTGGACAGAATACATATGGTGGTGGTGGTTGAACGGCGCTCTCCCTCTCCTCTCTCCACGATCGGGTTTTCCTTGGAGAAGATGAAAGCAGACGCGCCGTGCGCTTGAATTCAGCAGGGTGAATAATAAATTATCAAGTTCATAAATTTGTAAAGCTTCAGGTTCACTGTTTGGTGCATCAGCAGGTTTCTGAACTTGCTCACCTTTATTTGTTAAAATGCTTCAAGAGATAAATAGTAATCCTCACATGGACAATATTGATACCTGGCCTATTCTTCCATTCTAAGTGTACTCTGCAATTTCTTGTTCATCCAACATGCTTTGATTTATATGACAGTAACGTTGTGTACATCATGTTTATATGACATTAATCTTAGCAAGGTAGAAAGTAACGTGGGGTGCAACCAACACTTAAATTTACAACAACGATTTTAATGTTAAAGGGGAAAATCATACGGAACCCAATTTATATAAATACATTAAGCTTTGTGGATACAAAATTAGATGCTGAACAATAATGTTATATCATGCTATATCATCGTTATTCTTTAGCTTTCATGCTTATTTTTGTACCCAGAAAGAGAGAGGTGTATTGTAGCACTCTAGCTTTTTAGCAGGTGGTGCTACCATAGCTGCTAGAAGGTTTACTGCAGAAAATGAAGCCATCAAGCTATTGTTGAGAAATAGTGTCAGTTTTACTATTTGCCCAAAAAATATTTTATATTCCTGGTGAATGCTTATGTTATTATTTTATATTGCATATGTCCCCCCAAAACAGAGTGTGGAGAACCTCAGCAGCTTCATGAACTTCCTAGAAGAGAATGGAGTTGGTCTGAAAGAAATTGGGGTACACTATTTTCAATCCAATATAATCTTTCTGCTTACAGTCACGTGTTACTGATTGTAAGACGGTTTCAGTTAATGAGCTTATTATTGCATATTCAGGTGCGCTCATCCAACTAGGAAGACCTACCATGACAATCCAGTGTCTAATATCATGGCATCCAATCCTCCAGAAACGTCTCTTCGCCCAAGCATGCTTGAAGAAGACAACATCTAGGCCATCTTCACAGACTGAAGCTGATGAGGCAAACAATGTACATGCAGAGCAAGGTAGAATAATCCTACCAAAGAATCTTATGAGGTGGCATGCAAAGCCCTAGAGATGTCGGAGTTTGGCAAGACGCAATTCTTGAGAGGGTGAATTCCAAGAGCAAGTCAAAATTCTATCAACTTGGCCACATGCTGTCCGTGAAATGGAGCACTGGAAATGGTCCAAGAATTGGGTGTGTGAAGGATTTTCCGATAGAGCTCAGAATGCAAGCTCTAGAGATGGTGTAAGTCCCTGTCCCAGCCAAGTTAGCAACTGGAGACTAGCCAATAGTTATTCTTTAGCTTTGCTTTGTGCTGTAAAGGTCAGACAGAGTATGTGATTGTTGCTTTTCCAATGTTCCACGAGCCCATTTGTAGCTCACATGATCTGGTGAGGGTTATATGAGTTCCAGATTGGTTGAACGATTTAACAATATTTGATCACGCTTATTTATATGCCGAATGTCACTATTGCAGAGATAGGTTCAACACAGTGACCCTACAAGCGATGATCCAATTTATGGAAAATGGAAATAAACGAATCAAAATCACAGCAAACAGACAGTGCAAAAAAAATTGTGTCACAGATGAACAAATGGAAACTGGAAATGGGAAACTAGGGAAACACGAATTGAATTCAAATTTTATGTTGGCCGACACAAAATGTTTTTGATCGACTATACAGATCGTGCGTTGCACGTGCATGTGTACTAGTGTATATAGACGTCTGGATTATTTGTGCTATTAGATTCAGATGTCCTGCCTTGTTCGAGACGTGCATGCATGTCAAATGGTAACCCACATGGATGACGCTATAGCAATTACTCCTACAGTACATGGTAAGAAATGATTTGACTATCAGTATTATTTTTTCAAGTATTCATGGTAAGATGTAATTTGGGCGTTAACTTGAGAATTAGTATTGGTGTCCATTTTTGCCGCATGACTTGTCGATCAATTAACGGACGGTATATTCTTCCGCATGGTTAGCAGTATATGCTACTGCATTAGTTGCCATGTAATACATCGGCAGGAGGCGACAATCACGCGATTTGGCTAGCTATCCGGATAACAGCGAGAGATTCAGTCTAAGTTATCCTATTGAAGTTGGTCGGTTTTACCCCAGAGGGCGGAAAATCCGGATAGAGCTAGCTAGCTACTTCAACCGACTCTCGCGAGGCGCAAATTGATTATCTTTCCTTTCTTCCCCTCATTTTCTGTCTAATCAACATAACTAAATCATCATAATCCAAGTCTTCGCGAAAAGAAGAAAAAAATCACAATCGAAGGTTCATGTGATAGCCAAGGGACGGATTATGTAAATCTTTTGTGGGTCAGCTACCTAGCCGTCAACATAGTCCATGTGGGCGAAGCTATCACGAGAAGATTTGATTAGCAGAGTATGTGGTCGGTCCAATGGAACAAATTTTGCGTATAAGATGTTTTAGGTGTTGTACATATTGTCTGCATGCATACAAAGATGAGTGAACATGCACACTAAAATATGTCTACATACATTTGTATGCATGTGCATATGGACAAATGCTAAAACATCTTATACGGAGTATTAAAAAAACGGAGGGAGTACGAGTAATAGCTACCGCCATCGATCACTTTGTCATAAGAATAATGTAACGACTATGCATGCGAATTAGCAATGTAATTTTACAACAGTGTAAGTTGAGGGTAAACGTCCACGTAGGTACCCAGCCAGCGCTGCGTGGAACAAGTAGACCAAATCACCCAACCAACTTTTGTCCCTACTCAACTGCTGGCTATTAAAGTATGGAGTGATCATGGCCGGTGCAGCAGTAGTTGGTGCCGCTATTTCTTCGGATAACGTACGTGGTGTGACTGGTCATTTACCACGCCATGAAAACAACACGATCGACAGAGAGAGTGAGAGACGTACGCCGGTGCCTTGCCCGTCGAAAAACGGCGACGTCACTCTCCGTCGAGCTGTTGAGTATCCAGCAGCTTTCAGAAATAATAAAGAGATAAAAACGAGTGTCGACCAAGAAAGATTTGGACGGTGACAAGTACAGTCAAGTCCTCAAGACGCGCTTGGCAGCTAAGATTAGTAGCCAACCGGCCGGCCAACAAACGAGCTCAGATAAGCTACTGGAGCCCGTCCGACACGACAAGGTGCAGGTGTTTCCTTGGCTGGGCAGCTCGTGTCCCCAGCCGATTGTCCGTCCCTGACTGAGAAACATACTGCCATGTCTAGCCATGCCACTCCTGCCGCCCAGCGCTCACAATCTCATGTCTACACAGAAACTTCTGAAAACAAGAGACGAGATAGAGATAGCGCACATCAATGGGTGTTAATCAACTTCTGAAAATTTAACAGAAAAATGATGGAACCTGAAATAATAACACAGCAGAAATCAAAGATACACGGGCAAAACCCCGACGGATTTGGTTCATGTATGTGTATGCTTGTTGAAGGGACGATACTGTACATGTACATGTACATGTTGTACAACATCACTAGGCTCTAGGCCTACAGCACTAGTACCACAAAACTCTAATTGACTGCTTGCCAGCAGCTACTGCCTACTGCAGGTCTCTATTCCTGTATCAAAACTGAGAAAAATGAAGAGGCAAAACCCTCAACCCCACAGGGGGGCTACAATTTGATTACAAATTCTACGTCCTTTTGGTGCCGGGGAAAAAAACAAGCACAAGTTGGGCGATCTTCAACATATGGCATCATCAGGGATCTACACAGTTTTGAAAAGTAGCACCCGAGGAAATGAGGATATGAAACGAATACATGCACAGCCTGAAGTGCTCCTTTGGCATTCTGAATAGATCCAGCTGCCGCAAAATTTAGATCTCCTGCACACGGAAACCCAACTGCCTACCATGGGTTCTGCAACAAACGCACCATCCAGGTTGATCATCATAGCAAAGTGGTGGTGTCCATTGGCAGCTGGTTGCCATTTCCGGCATTCTAGTTTCCAAATCGCCTTCCAAATATCCTCCTCACAAGCCCTTCCTCTACTACTGCCACTGTGCTATATGCAGAAATCCGTTTTGACACCCGAGCACAAATGCTCCGGATATCATGTCCCTACAAACTCATCAAGATTCGCGGCCCACACTTGCCTACAGCTGTTTCTACCGCAGTAAATTTAGACCGATGGCCCACATGTGTCAGCACATTAATGACGCGGTTCCGTCCTCCACTTCCGGAACAGATGGAGCAGACTAGGTGTACCGTTCATCTAGATCTTATCCCCACTCATCGTCTACCTTCGTCTGCCCACTCATAAGAGTCGATCTCCACCTGATCTTCTTCTCTAGACATTGAGCAAATGTTATCCTCTGCCTCATCTTCCCAACCTCCGCCGCCCCATGATTCTCCCCTTGATCCCTTGACTTCTGTAGCCTGAAGAGGATCCAGGCCCGGTGATTGCTTCTACAAGCGCCGTGATCTAGTGCATCTCCTTGCCATCACCTCTTTTTGTTTATTCATGTCCATCGACATGGTGTGATACATACTTTTCTCATGCAGGCTCGCATTTGCATGTTGTTCGAGTGGCAGGAGGACTGTGCGCCTGTGCTGCTGTTCTAGAGGGACAGCAGGTCCAGCTCATATCGCAACTCCAAACGCCAGCCCTGCTGCTCGCTGTCGCGGCTCGTTCGGCGGTCGCGCCACCCCAAGCTCCGAACCTGCATGTCGCCATCGTGGACGATGGCCCGCGTTGTCGACCTTCAGAGTATGATGAGCATCAGACATAGCCGCAGCCGCCCGGATATGATAATCCGCCTCTGCTGGCAACCACAAGGCGCTCGGCCTCAACATACGTATCTGACATTTTCTGATATGATAATCTCCTTGATCAATCTCTTGGTGACAGTGGTTCTTGGAGTTATACTATCTTGGCAAAAATCCATGTTGGTTGTTTGCCTGTATGTACTTTCAATTAGCTAATAAAAACGTTCAAGCTAATGGCTCTATATTTACGACGGGACATGAAAAGATGTCGTCATGTCCCTGCGGGACAGGGTAAACGACCTTAAAAGCTGAGCGTCAAACTCAGACCTGGCGTACAGAACGCTCGCTAGAACTTACCGCAGCCTCAGTCGTTTTACTGCCCATACAGATGCTGACAAGCACCAGATGCACAAATCACAAGGAGACATGGACGATGGAGATAACGGGACTAAATGTGCTCGGGAGCCAAAACTCCCCTCCCCGTGAATAACACTATTGACTGCCCCAAAGGTACCAACCTGTCAATGGATGATATCAGACTGTATCCTCAAAATGCTTTAGGCTTCGTTTGGTACACAGGGTTGAGCCGGGATTTACCGGGAAAATCCACTAGGGGCTCAAAACACCGAAAAATCCCCTGCAGCCCGTTTGGTGCAAAGGGGTGGGGCTGGGCCAACCCGGCCGAACCGCCTGGAACCCTGCCGATCCAGGTGTGTTTAACGCCTCGAGCAAAGCCTCGTGGATTGTCCAGAACGAAGCAACGAGGGGAAAATTGGGGATTCGGTGAAGTAGAGGGGTTCACCCGATCCCCATAATTCCCCAATAAATTTGGGGCTGGAAAACCCTCTGTACCAAACAAGGCCTTACTGTTAAAGTATTCACTGTTCCCACCCTAGAACTCCTAAAGGATGTAGATGAAACCATTTGCAGTTGCTTACTGAATATAGCCTCTACATGTGCAGAGAAGCTCATATTACTGAAACAAGCTATTGTTTCTGTTCTGTGATCATATTTTACATTTAGAACAAAAAGATACAAAAGAACACTGGAGTGTGAATTCATATTAGTGTAGGAGGATGTATATAGCACATATGTGATGCACCTGATCCATGTTTTAAAGCTTTGAAACTTACATTCCTGGAAACCTAGCTGCTAATAACATATGTGATGGTGATGCACCTGATGTTGCAACTTCCATAAGAGTAAATTTAGCTACATATAACATGTATTTGTATTGTGATATAGTGATGAGGTATTGAGGTAAAATTTACAGCTCGACAGCTTTATTATCAAATGTTCTATTTAACTGTAGACAATTAAATTTGAATCGAAAATAACGCCAGAAGTCAAAATGCACCTTAAGATTATATGGTCTGCTGAAGTCAGCCACCTTGCAGATTTTCTCCTGAAAAGTTGAGAGCTTGGGGCCAAACTAATACAGCCTTAGACGCATTCGAGACCACACCTGTGATTTCAGAGAAGTGTTAACAGTGCATTGGACAATATGTATGTATAAGAGATCTAAAAATTTAGGCACGAACCAAACAATGGCAGACGTAGAAATTAGAAAACTATTACTACCTTACATTGCTTTTGGCAGTGTTTACCAGATGAATGTCTTCAGCTAGCATCGGAAGATTCTTATCTACTATAACAAGAATCTTGGCTCTCTAGCTCTGAAAAAACATTGCAGGACTTGTTCAACGGCATTGACTATGCTTCACAATTAAATGCCTGCTGTTTACATAAAAAAATCTAGCAAAATGCCCATAAATGGTGAAAGAGAGAATTACCTTGTCCATTGCTACTTTTGCACGTCTGCCATGGGAATGGGCAAGAGGAGGGCAGCAAAATTGTGTGCAACTGCAATGTAGCGAGCTTAGAATCAACTACTGAAGCTCTGGAGGTAGGTGCAGATAGGCGTCAGAGGCAGGAAAGCTTCTAGTGCCTAAACCTCTCCTAGAACTTGGCTGTTACTTGTTCTTCGATTTAAGCACACCTATCAACCTTTCAGAAACTTCTCTGTCAAGAATGATACCATTCTCCATCATATATTCCCATACCTCATAAGCTAGCGTAGATTTCCCCTCGTCAAGGAGACCGCTGATCAAATACTTGAATGTCAAGCTATCTGGCTCTACTCCCCTTGTCCTCATTTCCTTGAACAGATCAAGGGCTTCAGTTGCTCTTGACCTTTTCCCATGCCAATATATGAGTGTGTTATAAGTAACAGTGTCAGGTAGGATTTCCTTCTCAATCATATGCGAGAATATTTTCTGAGCACGTTTGAAATGACCAACCTTACACAGGTGATGAAGCATAATATTGTACAGATTAATATTAGGGTCAATCTGTGCCCTCACCATCTGCTCAAAAAGTTCATCAGCTAGATTGTAATATCCTACACTGAAAAGGCCATTGATCAGAGTTCCATATGTCACAGCATCAGCTTGCATTCCCTTATAACCCATTTCCTTGAACAGCTCCAACGCAGATTTTAACTTTTTGGCCTTGCAAAATGCATCAATCAGTATGTTACAGGATACAACATCACAGAAGCCACCAACTTCCATATGATCTGAAACGAAAGCAAATGCCTTGTCCAGTTGATCAGTTTTGCAGAGTCCTTTTAACAGCTGATTATAACTGTACCGGTCAGGATTTACACCGCTCGTTTCCATCTTTGTTATCAATTTTTGAGCTTTAACCATCATGCCTTCAGTGCAGTAATGATTCAAAAGGATATTATAGGTAACAACATCTGGCTCACACCCGTTTGCCCGCATGAAGGATATGATGTTGTAGGCTTTATCAGTGCTCCCAGCTCTCCAGAAGCCACTTATTAGGGCGTTGTATATTGAGACACTCAGTTCTATGTTCAGACTTAACATTCTGGATGCGAGATCAAAAGCCTCATCAACCTTGCTACTCTTGCACAACCCAAAGATCAGTGCACCACAGGCAACAACATCAGGTTTAAGGCCCCTCTTCAGCATCTCTTCCCAAAGCCCAACTGCTTCCGAGAACCGCTTATTGTTACATAAGCAGCCAACAACTGTTGTGTAAGTCACAACATCTGGGCTGGTTCCTTTCCCCCGCATCTTCTCTACCATCTGCAATGCATCATGTAACCTGTTCTGTTTACACAAACAATCGACGTATATGTTACAAGCCCAAATATCTGGAGAACATCCAAACCTATCCATGTCAGCCAGAAGCTCCTGTACAAGCTCAATCCTGTTCGATTGACACAATGCAGAGATCCACCTCGAGTAAGTGAACGGAGTCAGGCAAAAACCTTTCTCGAGCGCCATGCCATAGTACTTCTCCACCAAATCAAAGCAACAATTCTTAATCAGGACACCTATGTACCTATTGTAATCAACCCCAAACTCACGGCAACCGGACGTCACCATCTCATCAAACGTCTCTATGACCAAATCGAACTTGCCAGCCCGTACATAGCCAGACAAGAGGATCCGATACAGAGACCGATGCAATGCCACCCCATGGCTCCTCACTGTCCCCAGAAACTCCGACAGCAGAGCAAAATTGCCATCTATAAACAGCAAGCTCACAATGTACGCTATTGCAAACTGGCTATGATCAAATCCTGGGCGCGACTCTGCCCACTGGTAAAACCGCACCGCCGTCTCCGAGTCCGACAAGCCCCGGACCACCAAGTTGACAACAAAAGGGTCCAGCTCGACGTTGAGCCTCTCCAGCTCCACCGACTCCGAACACGCACCGCGTTCCAGTGCCCGCAAGATGACGCCGCTGACTTCCACTCTGACTGGCCGGAAAAGCTCTGACAGCCGGCTGAGCGAATTAGCAGTGCCATTGTCGCCGCCGCCACCACTGAATCGTGACCGCCTCGAAGAGAGTATCCAAGAAACGGTATGAAGAACGCAGAGCCTGCTGATATTAGACAACCCAGATGGTCGTCTGGCCAAGAACATAACAGAACTCCCTCACGGGAATAATGTCGAACACCTGGTGCGCCGGTGGCCAGAGGCGAGGCAGAAGAGCAGACGCTGGATGCGGCGCCACCGCGGTGGTCAGGGTGGACGAGGAGGAGGTAGATGTCTGGCGAACCTTTTAACGAGAAGGAGCTTGGAGGGCCGAGCCAAGGAAGATGCGCCGCCGTGAGCGCTGGCTCGGCGCCGGCAGGCTGGAGCTAGATTTGGATGCCGAGCTGCTGCTTGGTTCGGAGCGATGGAGGAGGAGAAGGAAGTGGTGGGTGAGGGGAGGAGGAGGCGGAGGTGGGAAATGGTAAGCGGTCGGGAGGTGGCCGCCGGGAAGACGGCGCGCGGCGAGGCAAGAAGTGCCTCAGTCAAGGAGTCCAGGAGAGGAGGGGAGAAGGGACTGGGCGTGCGTGCGTGCGCGATCGAATTCGAGGAGAAAACGAGGCGGGCCCGGCCTGTCCTTTCGTTAGAAAGTGGCCCAGTCGATTTGCTAACCTGTGGGCATCTTGCTCGATACCGCTGGAGCGGAAATGCTCGGTATCGCGCGCGCGATTTGTACCACGAAATCGCCCGCACGACTGGGCCGAATCGTGCGATCGGTTATACTCATGAAAAATAAAAGGATTAGGGCCTTGCAATTCCTTTCGATAAAAGAATATATTAATATTAATATGATATCAACTATATACAACGTCTGCAATAGAGTAATGTTTAGAACCAGTCAAAATATTAAGTATACACACAGCCGAAAAAGAATAGGAATGACGCGTGCTGATGCAATCAGCAAATGCAGCAACATAAACAAACACCACTATTGGCAACACCCTGGCCATGAAAAAGGCTCTCCAACAGCAACGCCCCAGGAAGGAAACATCGCACAAGCGATTTCGTCGCCTGATCTAAACACCAAAGTCAAATCATGGGTTTTCACCTCGAGAAAAGTCCGAGAAATCTCCACACAATATTCTCAACAAAAAAGCGACAAGAAGTACGCCATTGCCTGTTACAACCAATTAAGGTCAGAACTATGGTTTTCACCCCGAAGAGCGAATCTTGGTACTCGAAGCGCACCACCAAAAACTCGAAGTCACCCTCTGTTTGCCACCCCACTTACCGAGAACACTGCTACAGAATGTTGATCACGAGGCTCACTCTCTGTGCACACAGTTTTGACGTGAACATCGCCACACAGCTGTATCTGCGCGCTGTGTTGTGAAGTATCATCTTCTCCTCGTCCAATGCTTCCACTGCTTCACCTAGAAGTAGTTGACGACATGTAGGATGAAAAACCATGCCTAGCCAAATCGCACTGTTGGGATGTCGTCGTCTTTTCTCCCTTGCGCCATCACATAGCAGTCTCAAACTCGGTACGTGTTATAGAGATATTTCTCTGGCCTTTCGAGCACAACCGCCGAGACATACTGTGAGGACCCCGGATTAACTATCCGAGATACTCGTTATGTTTTCTGCAACAATCCCATGATCAGTCTGTTGTTGCACATAACTCGAATTGGCATCATAGAACACCCATAAATACCGAATAAATATACTTACTTGATTGAAGTCATAACTTCAACAGGTACTTGCAGCGGAAACCACCAAACAGCGTGGAGCTCAAGCCATTTGCCTTAACCCTACAGGCAGCTGACTGGGAAGCGCCCTAGTTCGCATTGACGTCATTAACCACTTCTTCTTCGAACTGCTCCTCTTCAGAATCTGGCTAAGACAATAGCCAGGGACGAAACCAATATGAGTACATTTGAATGTACTCGCAAACTACCCCCGGAATGAGCATGCACTACTCTTTTATTGTTTAAATAAAACTTCGTTTACTTTGAAAACTCCATATCCTTGTTGAAAAGAGTAGGATGGACTTTTGTTTAATAACACTTGTTTTGAAATCTCTATATCTTTATTGAAAAAGAAGAGAAGGCTTTAAGAACTTTTTCCCATAAATCAGTTTTTGTAAGAAGTCGCTTTTAAAACTTTTTTCGTAAATACATCCTTGTTGAAAAAGGTAAGAAGTCTCTTTAATAAACATTTTCCCGGAAAATCACCATTTGTTTATTTCTCCAAAACTCCTCCCTTTTCGACCATAACCCTTCATGGTCATTCAATCCCAACAACCTCATGCCGGCCCGTTGGCATAGTTGCATAAAACATTTTCCACTTTCAAATCACAAAACTCTTCACTTCCCGACCATAGCCCGTCATGGTCAATCATTCTCCAGCAACCTCATACCAGCCCGTCGGTAGAGTTGCAGATACCACACATCTCCATTTTATTTTCAAATCTCAAAACTTTGCAAAACTGCACATGGTCAAAGTAGGGCCTCCCAACTGTCCATATCCGAGGACTCGGCTATTCGAATAGCTTTATTACCCTCTGCAGAGGTAGCACGCTTTTCCCACACCCATCCGGTAACTCATCGTGTCAGCCACGTCCCGCCATACAAGGTGTATGCGAAGTTGAGTCACCGACCGTAGCCTGTCCTTTGCTCATGCTAGTATAGGATCCTACCGCTACGAAACCGGTTCCATTGACACTTAAATCCAGCCCGTCGGAAACTAAGTGTGAGGACTTCGTAGTTCTGCCCGGCGAATTTTAATGGCCCTACAAATCCTCTACTCCAATTCATACATACCAACTCAGCTGGCAGTCTTCTCTTTAGAGGACCCGGGTCAGGGGCAGGTCACCAAACCATCCCCTCATGGAACGAGGTCATCCTCGTTGTTGAGGCTTCCAGTACTAATATGAGCAAACTATATGACTACGCCATTTCCCATATGTGGGTAAATGTGGTCGCGTCGACGTAAGTACAAGGACACAATGTGCATTTTTCATAAACATCACCATTCACCATTTCTCCATTTCCACACCGACATCTCGGTATTCCATATCCACACAAGTATTTCCAAACGAGTTTTGAGTAAACAATATTTTTCCCATCCTATAGTTTGAAAAAGAAATTCCAGCTAATGTCTCCATATAGGGTGTCAAAATAATATACTTATATTTTGGAAAAGGGTTTTCAAAATCATATCTTTTGTGGCAAACACCACATAAATCACCTATGCTCTTTATAAGTAAAACATGTGAACCAAAATAGATGTATGTAGATGCAAGCTCAGAGAATAGCTTGCCTTGCTCGGCAAAGTGACCTTGGTCTTGATCTTCAGGTTCAACAAATTCCCCCTCCTCGATAATTCCAGCAACGTTCTCGTCTAATCGATAATCAAACAAATACAAGCAATCACTAAACTACTCAATCAAACATCACAACATTACAATCCTAAGTGCCCATAATAGCCACTGCATACAATAAGCAACACCATTTGGTTTCAATTTAATTGTATTTATCATTATTTATTTAGGTTTCAATTATGGCAGAAATTAGTGGAACATGTTTAATTGCACAACTTGAGTTCTGTTTGTCCTAAAAATTAAATCCTTTTAGGAGTAACTAACCATGACTAAATGTGAGCTAACGAAATTGGTCCTAACTCATTTGGATTATCTATTAATTTTCTATAATTGTTTTAGTCCAGAAAGGTTTTGGTAAATTTTAATCTAATGCCAATTAATTAATTATGCTTAATTAAATCTGCCACAATTAGGGGAGCTAGGTGATCACATTACTAAGCTCACAAAATTGGATTGGCATTATTTGGATTAATTTTAAATAAGTTATGGATTTTACAAAATCATTTCTTTTTCTGCCATTTTCATTATTTTAATAGAACAGCAAATAAACTAACTTAGTTGGATGTGTGATTTGTACCAACAGACAGATCTTAATTTTCTTAGCATTCTGATATCTTATTTGTAATTTTTGGAGCAATATTTAATTAGATATGCATTCTACAAACTTAATCTATTTCTGTCTTTTTATTCAATTCCTAGAAAAGCTACCGAAACATTTAATACTCGGCACGGTGCTACCCAGGGTCACTGCCATGCGGGCCCAAACGCCACGCTGGTGCTGACCGAGCTGGGTGAGGCTGCGCTGGCCGCCACGGTCACTGACCGGTGGGGCCCGCCTGTCAGCGCGGAAAAGAAAGGAAAAAGGGCAGCGCCTTCGCGTCTGCGGGGAATCGAACTCGCGACGCGCGCGAGTGCGGCACGGCGCGGTGCCACTGGGCTGGATCGGTGCTGGTGTTAGGTTACGTGCGCTCACCCATATGAGGTGAGGACCGTGCACGGCGACGACGCGCACGGCCGCGGTGACCACCGGCGGCGACGCGCACGGGATCGAAGTTCTACGGCGTGCGGAGACCAAATAACGCTCGCACTCGACACGCACGAGTACGGGCTACTTAGTGGCGGCGTTATGGTCCCTATGGTCGCCGGCAAAAGCTCCGGCGACGAGGCCGTGCGGCGGTGAGCTACGGACTAACGGCGGAGCTACTTCTACGCGACGAAATAGCGGGAGAGGTGGGGGACGGAGATGTCCAGGAGGTGCGCCTGCTCACCCTAGATGCGTGAGTGCGTTCCGTTGGTGCTGAGGTGGTCGGAGGCGGTGGCGAGCTTGATCGGAGTGCGTCGGCCGGAGAGGAAGAAGACGGCGGCGATCTCGCGAACGACGGCGTCCCACCTCGATTCCTTCGACGAGGATGAAGGGGAGATCATGGCGGAGCTGGTGGTGGTCGTCGCTTGGCTCGGGGTGGCTCCAATCGCCGGCGATGTGCGACGGCGTCCTTGGGTGTGGTTCGGCCGAGGCAGAGGAACTGAGGGAGAGAGAGAGCAGGGGTGAGTGAGGGAGGAGGGCGGAGCGTCGTGGTGGGGGGCCTCTTATCCTTCTTCGACGCGGCAGGAGAGCGCGAGGGAGGGGGGTCCGGGCGGCGAGCGAAGCAGGACGACGACACGACGGCCTAGCGCCATAGCTCCTCTGGAGCTACAGGAACACGACGACAGAGTTGCAGAAAACCCCCTGGCACATGTTTTTCCATTTACGATTTAGTCCTTTTCTGTTTTATTTTAAAACCAGTGAGTTTTCAGTGATTTAATTGAGGCACTTCAACATTTTCTCAAAATCTGAGAAAATTCATGTAGCCTCCCATATACATGTAGAAGCTCCACAAAAATTGGCTTTTGAAAATAAAATGTTTTGAACCACATTGGTTCATAGGGTTTGAATATATTATTTTTGGATAAAACCAATTTGACAAATGGAAATATCTTTGTAATTGGAGATTAGATATTTTGGGGAGAGAGTAATATGATAATGAGATGGTTATCATCTCATTCCTGGATTTTATAAGATAAATTAATTGTTATAAAAAAATAGAAAATTAGGTAGAGAGGGAAATTAAATAGGATTATTTCCTTTAATCAAGATTTTATTTTGAGGGTGTAAGTAACCATAGGGGTCTTGTTTTGTTTTCAAGTCACACTCCATCATTGTGATCAAGTGTGTTTTATTTTAGTGTTGAGCACAACAGAGGAATTATCCTCACAAGCAACAAACACCACAAGATCCACATCACAATCAAGTCTACACAATTCAAACCACAAGAGTTAATCACACCACCATTTACATAATTAACAATACTATCTTATAAAAATGATCACACTTAATTATGACAAGATGATGTTTAAAACTATCTCAACTCCACCTTGGTATTTTTGAAAAGGGTTTTGAGCAAGACAAAATATGTGGGTAATATATTTCCCACTTGTGTTCTTTTTAAAAGGAAGTGATAATCAAAGTTTATAAAATGGGAGTTGCATACAAATGCAAAATATCAAGGTTAAAAGATAGATAGGGATAGCATATAGATCTCCACATTTTTGGGAACACATAGTTTGGAAATACTTTTACTTTCTCAAATAATGGGTATTAGTTTTGGGTGTTGCTAAACCAAGTATCATTGAAATGGAGTTGGCCAAAATAAGAATGGAAAAGATACATGGAATATTTTTCTTGTCATGACATGATCACCAAAGTTAATAATATTTTCATCTTGGTTGAGTTCTTAGGTTTAATATTTACTAGTCAAACAACTTAAACAACAGGTCACACAAGGTTCAACACAGCAATGGAAGGAAAACACAATCATAGTGAAATTTCAAAAAGTTTTTGTTGGTTCTGAATTTTGGGTCTTGTGAAACTAAGTTTTTCTTAGTTTCAAAATTTGGGATGTGACAGCTCTTCCCCCCTTAAAAATAAATCTCGTCCTCGAGATTTGCCCGGTGGTAACAGGGGAGTACGGGGCACGGGTTTTGGGCTGACTATACTCCGAGTCGTTGCTTCTTTATTGAGGTCGCCATGTGAGATCTTGACAAATTGATGTTGCGAGGCTTTCTTTGTCGATGATCTTCTGTGCTGAGTTCAGATCCTTGATGATGGGGTTGTCTTGACGATTGACTCTGATGGATAGTCTTGGTTGGCTGTTTCCAGATACTACAAGGCTAAGGCGTAAGGAACTAATTATTACCATGCTCTTGTATACCTATTGCAGGTCTTCCCCCCTTAAAAAGGGGTTTTGAAGGTTCATCCTGAAGGTTGTAGCTGGAGTTGACTTGGAGGCATCGTTCTTCCGAGGTAGCTTGACGATCTTCGTCTTGGGTGTCACTCCTTGGTGCTTGGGTTGGTGCAGATATCACTTCCTGATATTGTCTCCTTACGGGGTCGTAGATGGGACGCGTTGTTTTAGGATGCGTCGAGTCTGAGCACTCGACTCTCTCCGGTTTCTAGTTAGTAGAGGGATGTTATAAACTTCTAAGGGCGTCTGAACTTGCTTGGTGGTTGATGTTGCCAACAGCAGGTGCTTCCGTTGTTTGATTCTTCTTAGTGACTTCCGGTAGATCTTCTCACGCTTTTCTTCCTTCGGCTTGGCGGGAAAAAGGCTGTCCTGAAAGCTTCTTTGGTTCTGGGTCTTCACGAAGCTTCGCAGGGTCTTCACAAGTAAGTTAGAGTGCACCAGAATAGTTAGGGTTTCCGGGAAAACTTTCTGGTTGAGGGGCTTAAGTTAGTTTTCAAGGGAGTTAGGTGCTATACTCTGAACATCAACTTATTGTACCTAAGATCCAAAACAACCAAATTTACATAGGCCTCTAATTCTCGAGTCTTCAAAATACCATTCCAATATCTCTGGTAAGGCCACTACTATCAACTAGTTAATTGAATCATGGCTTTGCCCAAGCTAAAGTTATTAATCCACCATCTTCTTCGGGCATAACTCTTTATCATAATATAGTTCAATCTATCGGATATCCATCAAACCTTTCAGGCATAGTCTTCCCATTACATTCTATCACGAAATCGTAGTGGTCACCAATTATTTCTTGATTGATTAATTCCTTAGATAGGCATATCTCAAATTATCTGACTCCTTCAGGTTGCCATTTTCCCACGATCATATCATCAAAGCTAAATAAAGCATCCAACAATCATGTGATCATACCATCAAGAATTTGACCCACTTTCTAACCAAATTCAGATTTCATCTCGACACTTTCGGGCCTTGATCTCTTAATCAAGATAAACGATCTTTCTAAGAATAATCCAAACGTGACAAGCTCTGAAAACTACTGTCACCTAGAATGTCTTGCTACTAGACCAAGTCATATTGATTCCTAGAATCCGATAAACATTCACTCCTCCACCAATTATTTCTTGCATACAACGATCTATCATTTGCTAACTCATCTTTGACCACTTCCTATAATTCCATAAGAATTTAGTACAAGGTCACTTGCGCTAGAATCACCCTAAACATTCCAACACCGGAGTATTCTTCTTAATTTACTTGCTTCTAACCAATCCAAACATCATTTTATCAGCAAGTGCTTCCTAAAAATCCAATAACTTTCACCTTTATTTCTAAACCTTAAATCAAGGGTCACGTCTTCTAGCTCCAGATAACCACCAATGGTTGGGGACCACAACTGGTTAGCCCCAGAGTATTAATCAAATATATCATCTGTCAAACCCAATTATTTATCGATCTCCGAGTTTTCACTTCTATTCTAAACCCCAAATTTTTGATATTACCAACATCATCCACCAAATTTGATCTCAACAACTAGATTCTTAAGGGATCCTTTTGACTAATAATCTTATAGTCCAACACTCTTATATCTCCTAAAGTCTCCTTTGTACCAACTAGTTTTGAGTCGTCCTATGGCACTTTTCCTTGGTCTAGAAAAAGCAGTTAGTATTTTGCAAAATTTGGTTAGATGAGAGATTAAAGTTAGATAAATTATGTTAGTTATGTTAGTTTTTCATATTGTTTTGTTAGTCCGACGGGATACGACCAGTGTCATCTACCGTCGGGTCTTGAATCTTCATCTTTCTCGATGGCTTGATGTGGTTGTACAAAACGACGTGAAGGCCGCTATCGTCTTGCAGAAGGTCGCAGAGTCTTGGGTAGAGAGTATTCCATACCTTGCTCTCTTACTAGGAAAATTTTCTGAAGGGTTTTCCAAGTCGGACTCTTGAAAGGATACAAAAGTACATCTATGGCCAACAAGGCAAAAAGGTTTTTGCAAACAGTCAAAATTAAAGCAACAGACAACAGTGTGGTTACTTTGGGTTCCCGACAAGGCGGATTTTGTGAAACACACAAGGAAACAACACACATAAATGCCACATACAAGCAAAGATTAATCAAGGCTCTTTTAGCACCAACAGACGTTCAATACCGTGGAAGATGGGGTTTGCTCAAGTAAACGAGCTTATCCTATCGAGCCTATGGGTCTGGTTTGGGATATCGTCAAGTATGTAAGTTTGAATGGAGGTAAGACAACAGATGGAAACTTTTGACAAACCTTCAGACAAGAGGTGAGGTTTCTGAATAATTCGAGAAGGTGAAAAGAGTGGAAGCTACACTTAGGCTTCCTTAGATACAAATAATTTAGGTGGTAATATATTTCTTTCCAAAATAATTTTCTCCCATGGGCCCGGTGAAACAGGGCTGTTGAAGTCTTCATTTTATCGCCTTAGTCTTCGGCCAGAATACTTGAGATTGTCGAGGTAGTAACTGAGTGGAATTGTGATATGAGTGAGGTCTTCGAGGTCTCTTGCTTTGTTGATACTGACGATATTGGTATTTGCAGATCAATCCTTGATGTTGATGTTGAGTATTTGAGATGGAAGCTTCTTCTTATAGGTGCTAGCTAATTAGGTCTCACTTGGGTTCATCGTCAAGTATTTTGAACGGGTAAGAGGGATAGAGAAATCCTTGGAAAATCTTAAATAGAGGGAGAGACTCGGAAATATTTGAGAAGGTGAGAAGAGTGGAAGTTATTTTTGGACTTCCTTAGATAAAAATATGTTTTTGGTAACAATATATTTTAACAAAATATTTCTTTCCTAACTAACGTCCATGCTAACTAAGGTCTGTTACAGTCAGGATGGCTCTGATACCAAGTCTGTGAGGACCCCGGATTAACTATCCGAGATACTCGTTATGTTTCCTGCAACAATCCCATGATCAGTCTGTTGTTGCACATAACTCGAATTGGCATCACAGAACACCCATAAATACCGAATAAATACTTACTTGATTGAAGTCATAACTTCAACAGGTACTTGCAGCGGAAATCACCAAACAGCGTGGAGCCCAAGCCATTTGCCAACCCTACAGGCAGCTGACTGGGAAGCGCCCTAGTTCGCATTGACGTCATTAACCACTTCTTCTTCGAACTGCTCCTCTTCAGAATCTGGCTAAGACAATAGCCAGGGACGAAACCAATATGAGTACATTTGAATGTACTCGCAAACTACCCCCGGAATGAGCATGCACTACTCTTTTATTGTTTAAATAAAACTTCGTTTGCTTTGAAAACTCCATATCCTTGTTGAAAAGAGAGGATGGACTTTTGTTTAATAAACTTGTTTTGAAATCTCTATATCTTTATTGAAAAAGAAAGAAGGCTTTAGAACTTTTTCCCATAAATCGTTTTTGTAAGAAGTCGCTTTTAAAACTTTTTCCCGTAAATACATCCTTGTTGAAAAAGGTAAGAAGTCTCTTTAATAAACATTTTCCCAGAAAATCACCATTTGTTTATTTCTCCAAAACTCCTCCTTTTCGACCATAACCCTTCATGGTCATTCAATCCCAACAACCTCATGCCGGCCCGTTGGCATAGTTGCATAAAACATTTTCCACTTTCAAATCACAAAACTCTTCACTTCCCGACCATAGCCCGTCATGGTCAATCATTCTCCAGCAACCTCATACCAGCCCGTCGGTAGAGTTGCAGATACCACACATCTCCATTTTATTTTCAAATCTCAAAACTTTGCAAAACTTGCACATGGTCAAAGTAGGGCCTCCCAACTGTCCATACCGAGGACTCGGCTATTCGAATAGTTTTATTACCCTCTGCAGAGGTAGCACGCTTTTCCCACACCCATCCGGTAACTCATCGTGTCAGCCACGTCCCGCCATACAAGGTGTATGCGAAGTTGAGTCACCGACCGTAGCCTGTCCTTTGCTCATGCTAGTATAGGATCCTACCGCTACGAAACCGGTTCCATCGACACTTAAATCCAGCCCATCGGAAACTAAGTGTGAGGACTTCGTAGTTCTGCCCGGCGAATTTTAATGGCCCTACAAATCCTCTACTCCAATTCATACATACCAACTCAGCTGGCAGTCTTCTCTTTAGAGGACCCGGGTCAGGGGCAGGTCACCAAACCATCCCCTCATGGAACGAGGTCATCCTCGTTGTTGAGGCTTCCAGTACTAATATGAGCAAACTATATGACTACGCCCTTTCCCATATGTGGGTAAATGTGGTCGCACAGGTTATCGGCTGGTCGACGTAAGTACAAGGACACAATGTGCATTTTTCATAAACATCACCATTCACCATTTCTCCATTTCCACACCGACATCTCGGTATTCCATATCCACACAAGTATTTCCAAACGAGTTTTGAGTAAACAATATTTTTCCCATCCTATAGTTTGAAAAAGAAATTCCAGCTAATGTCTCCATATAGGGTGTCAAAATAATATACTTATATTTTGGAAAAGGGTTTTCAAAATCATATCTTTTGTGGCAAACACCACATAAATCACCTATGCTCTTTATAAGTAAAACATGTGAACCAAAATAGATGTATGTAGATGCAAGCTCAGAGAATAGCTTGCCTTGCTTGGCAAAGTGACCTTGGTCTTGATCTTCAGGTTCAACAAATTCCCCCTCCTCGATAATTCCAGCAACGTTCTCGTCTAATCGATAATCAAACAAATACAAGCAATCACTAAACTACTCAATCAAACATCACAACATTACAATCCTAAGTGCCCATAATAGCCACTGCATACAATAAGCAACACCATTTGGTTTCAATTTAATTGTATTTATCATTATTTATTTAGGTTTCAATTATGGCAGAAATTAGTGGAACATGTTTAATTGCACAACTTGAGTTCTGTTTGTCCTAAAAATTAAATCCTTTTAGGAGTAACTAACCATGACTAAATGTGAGCTAACGAAATTGGTCCTAACTCATTTGGATTATCTATTAATTTTCTATAATTGTTTTAGTCTAGAAAGGTTTTGGTAAATTTTAATCTAATGCCAATTAATTAATTATGCTTAATTAAATCTGCCACAATTAGGGGAGCTAGGTGATCACATTACTAAGCTCACAAAATTGGATTGGCATTATTTGGATTAATTTTAAATAAGTTATGGATTTTACAAAATCATTTCTTTTTCTGCCATTTTCATTATTTTAATAGAACAGCAAATAAACTAACTTAGTTGGATGTGTGATTTGTACCAACAGATAGATCTTAATTTTCTTAGCATTCTGATATTTTATTTGTAATTTTTGGAGCAATATTTAATTAGATATGCATTCTACAAACTTATTCTATTTCTGTCTTTTTATTCAATTCCGAGAAAAGCTACCGAAACATTTAATACTCGGCACGGTGCTACCCAGGGTCACTGCCATGCGGGCCCAAACGCCACGCTGGTGCTGACCGAGCTGGGTGAGGCTGCGCTGGCCGCCACGGTCACTGACCGGTGGGGCCCGCCTGTCAGCGCGGAAAAGAAAGGAAAAAGGGCAGCGCCTTCGCGTCTGCGGGGAATCGAACTCGCGACGCGCGCGAGTGCGGCACGGCGCGGTGCCACTGGGCTGGATCGGTGCTGGTGTTAGGTTACGTGCGCTCACCCATATGAGGTGAGGACCGTGCACGGCGACGACGCGCACGGCCGCGGTGACCACCGGCGGCGACGCGCACGGGATCGAAGTTCTACGGCGTGCGGAGACCAAATAATGCTCGCACTCGACACGCACGAGTACGGGCTACTTAGTGGCGGCGTTATGGTCCCTATGGTCGCCGGCAAAAGCTCCGGCGACGAGGCCGTGCGGCGGTGAGCTACGGACTAACGGCGGAGCTACTTCTACGCGACGAAATAGCGGGAGAGGTGGGGGACGGAGATGTCCAGGAGGTGCGCCTGCTCACCCTAGATGCGTGAGTGCATTCCGTTGGTGCTGAGGTGGTCGGAGGCAGTGGCGAGCTTGATCGGAGTGCCTCGGCCGGAGAGGAAGAAGACGGCGGCGATCTCGCGAACGACGGCGTCCCACCTCGATTCCTTCGACGAGGATGAAGGGGAGATCATGGCGGAGCTGGTGGTGGTCGTCGCTTGGCTCGGGGTGGCTCCAATCGCCAGCGATGTGCGACGGCGTCCTTGGGTGTGGTTCGGCCGAGGCAGAGGAACTGAGGGAGAGAGAGCAGGGGTGAGTGAGGGAGGAGGGCAGAGCGTCGTGGTGGGGGGCCTCTTATCCTTCTTCGACGCGGCAGGAGAGCGCGAGGGAGGGGGGTCCGGGCGGCGAGCGAAGCAGGACGACGACACGGCGGCCTAGCGCCATAGCTCCACTGGAGCTACAGGAACACGACGGCAGAATTGCAGAAAACCCCCTGGCACATGTTTTTCCATTTACGATTTAGTCCTTTTCTGTTTTATTTTAAAACCAGTGAGTTTTCAGTGATTTAATTGAGGCACTTAAACATTTTCTAAAAATCTGAGAAAATTCATGTAGCCTCCCATATACATGTAGAAGCTCCACAAAAATTGGCTTTTGAAAATAAAATGTTTTGAACCACATTGGTTCATAGGGTTTGAATATATTATTTTTGGATAAAACCAATTTGACAAATGGAAATATCTTTGTAATTGGAGATTAGATATTTTGGGGAGAGAGTAATATGATAATGAGATGGTTATCATCTCATTCCTGGATTTTATAAGATAAATTAATTGTTATAACAAAAATAGAAAATTAGGTAGAGAGGGAAATTAAATAGGATTATTTCCTTTAATCAAGATTTTATTTTGAGGGTGTAAGTAACCATAGGGGTCTTGTTTTGTTTTCAAGTCACACTCCATCATTGTGATCAAGTGTGTTTTATTTTAGTGTTGAGCACAACAGAGGAATTATCCTCACAAGCAACAAACACCACAAGATCCACATCACAATCAAGTCTACACAATTCAAACCACAAGAGTTAATCACACCACCATTTACATAATTAACAATACTATCTTATAAAAATGATCACACTTAATTATGACAAGATGATGTTTAAAACTATCTCAACTCCACCTTGGTATTTTTGAAAAGGGTTTTGAGCAAGACAAAATATGTGGGATAATATATTTCCCACTTGTGTTCTTTTTAAAAGGAAGTGATAATCAAAGTTTATAAAAAGGGGAGTGGCAAACAAATGCAAAATATCAAGGTTAAAAGATAGATAGGGGATAGCATATAGATCTCCACATTTTTGGAAACACATAGTTCTGGAAATACTTTTACTTTCTCAAATAATGGGTATTAGTTTTTGGTGTTGCTAAACCAAGTATCATTGAAATGGAGTTGGCCAAAATAAGAATGGAAAAGATACATGGAATATTTTTCTTGTGATGACATGATCACCAAAGTTAATAATATTTTCATCTTGGTTGAGTTCTTAGGTTTAATATTTACTAGTCAAACAAGTTAAACAACAGGTCACACAAGGTTCAACACAGCAACGGGAAGGAAAACACAATCAGTAGTGAAGTATTTCAAAAAGTTTTTGTTGGTTCTGAATTTTGGGTCTTGTGAAACTAAGTTTTTCTTAGTTTCAAAATTTGGGATGTGACACATACCCCGTCTGCAGCACCACCAAAGTAATCGAGGTGTCTGCCGTGTCGCCGTGACGATGGTGCGGACGAAAACAAGGCTTCGTGTCACCTTGTCCACACCCGTAACAGTGTCATCACACCCGAGACCAATTAGACGTCTAACATGAGGCACCACTTTTTTTGCGAAACACATTACAACACAGCCGCTCATATACACGCGCATACATTCACCCCCTATGAACGCACACACGCACACCCTACCCCTTTGATCATCCGAGAGATTAAGCCGGCGGATCAGGTCTTGAGATTGACAAAGTCATCATGGACGCCTCGCTGTCGACGGGACTGCATGCCGGCAGGCTGGTCGGCCGTCGATCTCATCTGCATGCATATGCTCAGGCTGGCACACGTGCTGGGTAGATGATCCGTGGATGGACATGCATGCATGCATGCCTGCAACTTTGGCTGCACATCATGCCAAGAACAACGACTCGAAAGCCTCTCCTTCCCGACTCGTCCGATCCGGTCGGCATCAGACCAGGACTAGACCGAGACACCGTTAGATCGGGAAATAGCTGTTTCGGTTAGATCCGGAGACCAGAGACACAGAGCAGCGATGGCCAGATACGGAGACAACTTAGAGAGCAGGAAGGAGGAGGACACGAGGGCAGTAAAACATGTTATATCTTGATATGGAAGGAGTAATTGTTTTCTCACGGAAGTATCAGAAATCACATGGGATCCTGCTTGATTAGCCCAACTTCAGGGGACCAGCTGTTGTACTTGTACCCCCTATTTTAGTACTCTGTTCCTTCCTAACAATTGGCAAGAGAGATAAACCTTTCACCGCCCCCCTTCATTCAATTTTCATGTCTCCGCCCCTGTTCCGGACTCCATATCCAATTCATTTTCTTAGGGAAGGAAACGCAGGCAGTTGTGTGATTTCGATTTTCCTTTTATTTTATGTTATTGTTTTCTATTATTTTATTGTTTTGTTTCTTTTTTATTTTGTCCTTTCTTTTTTGTTTTCTTATTTTTTGCTTTATTATTATGTTTATATTTCATTCTATTTTCATTCATAAATACATGAATAAATATGTTTTAAACACATGGAAAAAAATTGTAATACAAGCATTTTCTATTTGCTCCTTCAAATTTTGATTATTTGTTTTGTAATTGTCAATGCATAATAAATTTCTCGGTAATTTTGTACATATTTTCATGTGACCGTGAACAGTTTTCCGAAACACATTAACATGTTCAATAATAGTTTTTGGAATTTGTGAGTATTTTTCTGAAAACATGAACATCTTTTTTGTTTAATTTTTTGAACACCGGTGCCAACGGTGTAGCAAACGTCGATATGTACGGGCCATTTTTTGTTTAATTTTTTGAAAAATAATAAAATGTTTAAACCGATGGGAGGAGCATATACTGCCATGTGACAAAGTGAATTTCCGCTACCTGGAGAAAGGGATTGGAGCATATGCATTCATTTCCTTTGGTCGTCGTACGTGCTCGTTTTCCCTTCACCCCCTGAATTCAAACATGTCGATCTAACTTAGCTGCCGAACAATCTATGGAGCATGGAAGTGGACGTACTGCTGCACAAGTACACGATCCACTCAGTTCTCCAGCTGCCGGCCCGGTGGCTGCAAGACTTGAGACCGGGCACGAGAGCAAAGCCAGCTACAGATCGACGGACCCATGTAGGTGATCAAACCCTCCGCTAATTACAGTCCAACTACAAACCCGGCCGGCCTACTTATGCACAATTCTGACACATATTACAAAATGCACATATAAACCTACCAAATAAATATGCTTTTGAACTTAAAAAACATTTTTATTCACCATCGATCACCGCTCCATCCGTGTTGTATTCTTTTGAGATATACTCCACTTGGACGTGAGAAAGGGGTTGGAGCATGTGCATGCATTTCCTTTGGTCGTTGTACGTACTCGATCGTGTTCCCTTCACCCCCTGAATTCAAACATCTCGATCTAACTTAGCTGCCGAACAATCCATGCAGCATGGAAGTGGACGTACTGCTGCACAAGTACACTCTGAAAGTGAAATGCATGGGGTGATCCACTCAGTTCTCTCCGGCTGCCGGCCCGGTGGCTGCAAGACTTGGGACCCGGGGACGAGAGCAAAGCCAGCTACAGATCGACGGACCCATGTAGGTGGTGAGTGTCCCTTTCCGACAAGTTGAGATGAAAAAACCCTTGTACCTACCTAACATGTATAATTGACGCCAACCACGTGTTTTGTATCCAGTGCGCATGCTATAGGCTCTCCTTGTTTCTTCACGACTACAAGTAGCATTTGATCATGTCGTCAAGCCGTCAACACCCCCTCATATGACCTATTTCTTGAATCTTGAGTGTTTGTTTCACACCGCCTTTGCGTGTTGTGTGCATATATAGCAAGGTTCTCCACAATGCAACTCGCAACCGCAAATTCATATGCTTAATTTCACATATTCACTGGTATGCAGACAGATGCATGCATGTGTTTGATGAACCTATATGCATAATCTGCATTAGTCCATTATGACGTGAGAAACTTGCATAGCTACATAGGAGTATATAGCTAGCCTTGACCAACAACAGGAAGGTGATCGATGAGTATTGTTATTGATTGTTGGTAGGTTTGATAGCACAAACAATCAAGCATGATGGATGCTCATCATGCAGGAGCTAGCCTAGCTAGCTCCATTCCACGGGCGGGACTGATTTTCCTTCCAGCCTCTGGTTTTCCCGGCCGCGCGCGCGCTTTGCATGGCTCATGCATGGATGTATGTATCGACTACCTTTTGGACTGAAACTAACACATGATTAGTCAGTTCGAACGAGCGTCATCCACTAGCGGTTCAGGTGCAAGCATTTCCATGGATGCATGCATGAATCTTGAATGCGCGCGGGCGCGGCGCCGCCGTGTCGGTGATGGCTTGCCGAGAATTCTTCGGTTGGTAATTCTCTTCTGGTCTTCTCATCGTTATCCAAGAAGTGAATTCCTCAAAAAAAACATGGGTATTGGGCTGTAATGCACTAAGACTAAGAATGTAAGAGTGGGTTGGGCTTGCGCTAGGACATTATGCAACACCGAACGGCCCAGCGAGCTTGTGATGTTTCGGTCCCGCGGATGAACCACTTTCGATCCCTGCGTTTTGTCGTTTGGTGGAGTTTTCATTTTTTTTGAACTGGAAACCCATAAACTTTCATTAACCAGACAGGTCAGCATGATGGTGTCATATGTGGTTCTCCAATTTGATCTTTTTTTTAGAAACACGTGTCCTATGTGGTTCTCCAATTTGATCTTTTTTCAGAAACACAAACAAAGACCCTTACAAACACACACACACTCACACCTATAAACACATACACACATACCTATATGAGCACCTCCGAAATACTGACCCGACATATCGCAAAGCTAACCATACGCTCAGTTTTTCCAATTTGATTTTTTTGTGTGTTCCCTATCTTCTTTTCCGACAAAAATGATTTCGAACTAGCGGTATGATAATGTGCATTACAAGGGGTGTGTCTCAGGCCAAAATTCCTTGAACGGCCTATTGGAGGGTGCAGCTCATACGTCTTTACAAAAATTTTGAGGTTTATCTTGCTCGCGCATATTTTGCCTTCCACAGTTTTTTTTCAAGAATTATAGTGGACCGTTGAGATGCAAAGATAAATCTCGACACGACGACGTGGAAGAACACTGACGTAATTTTTAGTCTTATCACAAGTATTTTTTTTACGACTGTTTGTTCATTCTGATGTGATGTGTTTGTTTACTTAATCAATAAAGTCTAATCGGTTGTACTAAAACCGAGGTGATGAGATGCACAGATCCCGATTCACGTACAGACGTTAGACTAGCCATAGTGGTGGTATCATAGCAAGTATCATGCATGCCACGTAGGCAAAAAGATGACGTGTCACTACATTTAATGATGAAAGAGATGATGGTGATATCATAGATAGATACCGTAACATAACGCGTTCCAAGAAAAAATGAGTGTACTACCTAATTAATGCAATACAATATGATACCACAAATATGTTACTACCCATAGTGGAAGTAGTAACATAGACTAGTATCATATGCATGATACTAGTATATAATACTCCCCACTATGACTAGTCTTAGAAATTCGACTGGGATAATCAAAGGTGAAAGAAATACTGGTCTGAGTGCCGTGTTGCAGAACCTGGAGAAGACTGAAAGGAAGAAAATGCGCGACAGTAAACGTCCAGGATTCGCTGTTTGCTGCTGCCGGAAGCAGAGACAGCAGCAAGCACAAGGAGCTAGCAGATACCTGTCTAATCCGATCCCATTGCCGACTATCCCTAGTTCTCTAGTTGCAGTTTCTTCTAGGCGCTAGATCAATCGGCAGACACTATTCAGCTGCCCATTTTGCTTTGCTTTGCATCTCCACTACTAGCAGACACTGCAGCTTTACTCTGTCAGGAAACAAGGATTAGCGATGTGCGTCTCTGACAATCAGAGGAATCGTGCTAGCAAAATTCCTGCTTAATCACGCGGGGAATTTTATTAACTGCGTGGAAATTGTTGGTGGTCCATTCGTTCGTTCGTTTCTGCGTGTGTGCAACACCTGTCGGACTTGACCACAACAAACTGAACTGTGATCAGCAAGGTACGACCCATTTGGTCAGACCATCTCGATGTCCCTCACTCCTTGGAAGATGTTCTCCGATATAATCTGCTCCCCTCCAGCCCACTGAGCGAGTCTATCAAACTACGACTAGATTTGTCAAGTGTTGTACTGCTGCTGCGAATGGGCTGGTAAATGTTCAGGGTGAAAAAAATCTCTCCTCCTGAATCAACACTTGTTCAACGCACGGTCTCACAGGCACTACGAATTGCTACATACCCCACTGATTAGTGATTAACTATGCTGCTAAAATCATCTGTCTGACTACACACATAACAGTCGACCTCCATGTGTTCCTTCTAGAAGAGAAGATCATGCTCGTTCATCCCAGCATCTACGTACGTCGTTTTCTGCAAGGACCTCGCATTGAAACTTGCGTACCTGCAACGACGACTCTTTTATTTCCCCTTTTGACGACTCAGTACATCACATTTAAAAAAACCACATTCTGTACCCGGTACCATTTTTTTTATAGCACGGCTCGCACTAACGACTCAGCACATCACGTAAGTCAAGACCTCTCCCTGAATTGCCTATTGTTTCCTTTCTAAATTCAGATGTCAAAAGCTAGTAGTAATAGCTCGTCGTCAGCCTGGTCACTGCTCACCACAGATGCACCGGCTTAGTGCTCGTTTGATTTAATACTATGTAATGTGGTAGATGGTAATGGTGTTATCTATGCATTCGGACAGTCAAGGGTCTAAAGTTCTTAAAGGAGTTCGAGTCAAATTAAGATGCATGGTTCAAACTTGGACTTACTTATCTGAGGGAAAAAACCTCGGACTTTCTTAGGGCACCCATCATTTTCATGCTGCGGTTATGCATGCAACTTACAGTGAACACTGCCATTTTGATGTTATTTGCTCCATGGCCGGTCTGGGCAGAACAAGACAGGCAGTTCTGCCCACCCGGAGTCGCCGTCCGTAATGACCATGGATGCCGTGGCAGCCACTGAAATCTAATGATTTATAAGTGGAGTACGGGTGTAGTATCCTAATAAAATTAACAGCAACACTGCATATACTATATTTCTGTAATCGTACTTCAGTGAGCATGATTTAACAACTGGCCGGGTATACTACCCAATAATTTAGTTGCGCCGCAATTAGCATGGATCATTGCACACACTGTGATTAACAATTGGCCACCCAGGTCGATGCCTGCTGCCAAGGAATCCTAGAAACTAGCTTCATGACAAAAGGAAGATTAGCTTACTTTTGATTTAATCAGAGTACTGCAGAACCCCAATCATGTGTGTCATTTCATTTCTTGCAACAAGAGTAACCGGTGGGGTGCTTTGATCTAAAGTATAGATAATATACCATTGTTTTACTGGAACTTTGTATATGTGGATAAATGTTTCAGTCACATGCCGTAAAACTTCGCTTTAGCATGGGAACTACTAGAACTGAACACGTGTGTTAATAAAGGAGGAACAGCGAAGTTGCTTGCAAAGATTAACTTCAGCTTTGTAACTAAAGCTACCATCCTGAAGCTAGCAGGCTTAATAATTATCTAAGAGTATGAAGAGAAAAGGCCAAGCACCAAATGCTTATTCTCTTGGGTTCGATCCAAACACTTATGTACGCCCAACAAGTGTCATGTTTCTTCGCCGGTTCCTTTCACTTCAACGATCGACGGAGGCACCACCATAAACAAATCGGGATATACGGATCGCTGCTAACTAAAGGTCTTCTTTACTTTCACTCAAACAAGACAGTAAGACACGATCGATCAATCGAGAACGAGACAAGATAAGAAAGGAAAGCATGGAACTAAAAGGTGGAAAGCATCTCCAGTTTATTATGATTTTGTTATTTCACACAGCACACATGAGTCTGATGGGAATGTAGGAGCAGCAGTCATATGTAGGTAACGACACTGAGGCATGTAGTTAATTAGTGCTAAACATATCAGGCATGTTTGTTTCTGCTTTAAGGGACAGGCTCTTGGGCGTGTCCTTAAACCCGGGACAGGTTGCTTTTATCAATACAAGTTTAGTTGAGATCGATCTCCTCCCCGGCCTCGTGTATCAGATGTTGCATGCATGGCCTTTTTCCTCGTTGCATCCCATCGAGAACGCAGATTGCAGATCGCTGCGCTGCATGCTGGTGTCCGAAAAGGTTCAGTTTCAGATAATATTCCAGTAATTCGATTAGTATTACGCAAGTATACTGTGGTAAATCTCCATATATAGTTAGTTGAGTTTGACAAAGTTCAGAAGCGGTTTATTACACTTTTTGACAGCGTGATCTTCTCCTCTTTCTGTAGCTAGCTAAACGGCGAGCTGCTTGTTCTATCTTTGATCTATGTATACGAAGTGCGCAGCATCCTAAATTTGAACACGTAAAAGCGCGGGGCGGCCGCCGGAGTTTATGTGAAACAAGTTACCACATTACGCATGCAGCTCGTGCTGAACCTTCGAACTTCGAAGCCTACAAATACTGACTGACTCGACTATAAATTAGTAACTTATGCGCGTGGTTTACGAACAAACTAGAAGAAGAATACGAAAAGGAAAAACTAACTGTAATTGGCACGCGTGCTACCTAGCTTTTGCATTAACAAGCGCCCGCTTTCCCACTAGCTATGCTCATCAATACCAAAAACAAAGTTTACCCTTGGATCGTCAACTATTGCCAAGTCGAAGTTTGGTCCTAAATTCTCAAGTCATCAAGTGTCCAAATATTCTTTTTATCGAAAAAAAATTCTTCATTTTTTTCACTTTTTATAAAAACGTGTCAAAATCGTCTAGATTTATGATATGGTCATCCAGCCATTGAAAGTGTCTTTTACGATGTTGTGGCGACGTTATTCTGCACGAGTGGGAAATGATAAAAATATGACCAGTAGGGGATATGAAGGATAAAAAGATGACCTTTTTTTAATAATCAACTGATTGATGGGTAAACATTTGATAAATTTAGCAAAAAAGATGTAAACATGCCAATATCTTATTTAAAAATAGTCGTTTGCAATAATATTTACGAGCAAATCATAGAAAGAAGAAAATGTACAAAAGTTAAGAAGATATTAACATGGTAGGAAGTGACAAAGTCGCGAACTTTCTAAAAGAATTATTAATAAAATATTACAATTTTAACAATGGAAAATAAAATAACCCTACAATTTTCCAATTCTTTTTTTGCTGAATTCCTTGCTTTTCTAGAATATTTCTAGTAGTTATAACATTGATTTTTAAAAAATATTTAGCAACTTTACTGAATACTTGTGTTTTTTCCTAAAACTTTTGTTCATGCTTTTAGGTCTCCTGTTTCCCCTATTTTGTTTGTATTTTGATGACTGGCCCGTAATGTGTGAATACAATGCAACTTTACCGCCTAAACATTTTCTTATTGAAGCAAGAGAGCTAGATAT
Source organism: Poa pratensis (assembly GCA_947311845.1). Taxonomy (NCBI): domain Eukaryota; kingdom Viridiplantae; phylum Streptophyta; class Magnoliopsida; order Poales; family Poaceae; genus Poa; species Poa pratensis. The sequence continues at coordinate 126,749,938 of CAMZMU010000063.1, read as the reverse complement.
CTCTAATACTTGAGAAATGACCAAGCATCATTTTTAACTGGTTTGAGGAACTAATTAAACTACTAAACTATCATTTTAAAAGTAGTTGAGAAATAACAACATTTATTCCTCTTAATCAGATATGGACATATGGTGTCAATATTATGTTTGTTTCATGCCACTGTTAGGACCCAAAGAAAAACTCAAGACTCATAAACCGGTGATTGATTTAATTTTGTAGCTCAGCTTGAGATTAACTAAAAAAAGAAACCGGATGTGTGTGTATATGTAGTCAGTTGAAAAATGGGCGAGATTATGCCAAGACTAGCCCACTTCGATTTCGACTCAACATATAGATTGTCTGGCGATCGATGGCACCACGGTACCGGATTTGATCGAATACCCGCAAGGACCGATCTAGGTCGTCAGGCGTAAGATTATATAAGATTGTGAAGGACAGCGCTTGCTTTGGACTTTAGTACACTAGCTAGCGCTAGTATATTTTGAGGGAACCATACATCTATCTGCTTCGTCACTCAGGAGACCAGAGTCTGCTGCTGACGGGTTTGACAAAACAGCCGTGCACCAATACCAAACAAAAACAATCCAATCCCAACTGTGCTACTGCAACTGCTTGCAAAAATTTCAACTTCTCTCATCTTCGATGTGGAATCTGGCCATACTCCTGCTCTATTATTTCGACAGATTGTTTTTTATTTCAGTTATAGAATCCTGCTTCATTATTACAGTTCGAGCAATTGGCTGAATGATAGTATAATTGAGAGTGCCATACTGCTAGCTAGCTAGGTAGCTAGCTAGGCCGGCATGTATATGTGCTTATCTTGAGCAGTGTATGACAAATCGATATGTCCATAAATTCAGGAAAATGGTTGTGATGGGAAAACTCCAATGTTTCTTCTTTTGATGTTGCCTAGTTTACTAAATCTTACGAAGCACGAGGTTTATTTGTGTAAGACGACACTACTGGCAAACAAAGCTACAAACTCTGGAATATTATTTATGCACTATATACTGGCCTTCGCGAGTACTTGAGGGTGAAACTCTAGCCACGCGGCCACACCTTACTATCACGCCGCCTAGTGGAGGCGTAGGGGAAACACGTGTAGTCATCGATGAAGGTGGTGCCGAGGCTTTCGCCACTCCGCGACTTGCGTGGAGGGGTTTAGATGGAGGCGTTGAGTCTATAACAATTGAGTGGCACTCGGTGGTATTGTCATGCTACCTTGGTAGCAGAGCAAGCTAAATGGCAGCGGTCGTTGGTTGCGGTGTGGAGATCACTCTTTTAACTCCTACCTCAAATCTAAAGGTTGTTGTATCTAATCCATCCTTCTCGTCCCACGCTACTGGATCTTCTTACCCTGTATCAGGGTGTTAGTTGAAGTCACTAGTGTTGAGTTTTATTTGTGTAAGACCGACACTACTGGCAAACAAGGCTACAGAGTCTGGAATTTTCTTTGTGCACTATGTACTAGCCTTTGCGGTCCGGAATTTTCTAGCCTCGCGGCCAGTCCGTACTCTCGCCACAACTTAAGGGAAGCGTGGGATGAATCTGTGCAATCATCAATGAAGATTGTGCCGAGAGTTTCACCACTCCGCGGCTTGCGTGGAGAGCTTTGGATGGCGACGTTAACTCTATAACAATTGAGTGGGTATTGCCATACTACCTTGGAAGCAGAGTAGGCTAGGTGGTGACGGTCGTTGGTTGCGGTGTCGAGATCACCTGTGAGCCTCCTATGTGAGATCTAGGTTGCTGTATCCAATTCATCCTTATCGTCCCACTCTTCTGAATATCGATCTGGATTGTTGGTGCTAGTGGATTCTCTAGTGTTGGGGCACGGGTTGGGTAAACTCTAGGCTACGAGGATTACCACGATGGCAATGACACCAGAAGTGTCATCTTCTTTCATGGAGGTTTAGTCGAGGTCCCTCCTTCCTTTCTTCTGTTCCCAGGTGAGAACTCCAAACATATTGGTTTCGAGCAGCGAAGACACAAAGGGTAACCTTCTTGGAGACACCTTCGTCGTGTTGCGGTGTAGGGGAAGGGTTTGGTGTCAGGTGAGTTATGAACGCTTTGTCGATGTGGCTAGAGAAAAGGGGTGATGTTTAGGCGCTATAGTTCCTGACTAGTCCGGTTTGCTCTTTCACTTTTATTGTGTTCCTTATCTCTCGTGTGGCCCTGACCAACCGTACTAGACGCCCTCGATCCAGAGAGAGAATAGGGTTCCCCTCTGTTTGTGCCAGAAACCTTATTGTCGTCCCGTTCAAGTTCCCGTGACCGTAAAGGCTCGGATATCACTGCCTCGCCACTCCTTGATGAGGGGAGAGAGTAATAGGAAGAGATTCTTACGTAGAAAAGTCTAATTTTATTTGCTACAACCACACGAAGGGCAGATGATCTTTGTGTTCTACTCCCTCTGTTTATGTTTTATCTTTTTCCTGATTCACATCACTCATTAGTATGTATTTAGTCCACATAAAAATAACCAAAACATTTTATAATTTGAAACAGTGTGAGTATTTATTTTAGAACACAATATGAAATTATGAACTCAACTTATATGTTGGTCTGCATCACCTTGGCTTAGCAACTTGCGACTAGACTTTGTGCACTTTTTCAAAATTTCTGTATTTAAAAATAGGCAGCATGCACACACGAGGCTACTGTCTAGCCTACATCATCTCCTAGAAATAGGGTTTCGCCCCGCTTTATAAATAAAGTAACGACCAACATACAACTAAGTGATTTGTTTCTCTCTGCTGACTATCTTATACTCGTTTCTCTCTTCTCTCTAGTAGCTGATCACGGTGCGCGGGGAGGGGGGTGGGGGGGGGGGGGGGGGGGGGCTCGACATTCAAGATGTGATATGCTCAAGCTTCAGCACTTCGGCATCTGCCATTTGTGGCTCATTAATTTAACAGTTTGGCATAATGCTTCGATCTGAAACCAGAGGATGCCAGTACTATGCTGGATAGAGACCAAAGCAGCCCCGTACAATCAGTTAAACTAGACTAGCTTGGCGTGTGCGCCCGGGTTAGCATCGTTAATCTGGTGCTCTAATTCCAAAAGATAGACAAATCACGCCTCAACTTTTGGCTTTTCTGGAGTTCAACTCATCATCAGTTTAGTGTGCATGCTTAAACTAATCCTCGACGGTTGCGGCGTGCCCCCTGCGCGCCTTCCATCATCATCATCACCATCACCACCGTGACACCGTCGTCTAGTCCAAGTGTTCGTCTCCTTTCAAGTCCAAGCCAAGCCAACCAAGCTACCTCCTCCCAGGCTGCCACTACTACTAGTAAACTGATCTCCCTCTCACTCCTCTCCTCTATATAAGCACATCCTTGGTTGATGCCTCTCCCGCCCTTTTCATCATCTCATCATTTGATCATCGGTCGATCCGCATAGAGCCAACTTGTCTGCTGTGGAGATGGCGTATGAGCAGCGAGACCTGAGCAGCGAGGACGCGGCGGCGGACGAGCTCCGGCGCGGGCCGTGGACGGTGGACGAGGACGCGATCCTCGCCAACTACATCGCCGCGCACGGCGAGGGCCGGTGGAACGCGCTGGCGCGCCGCGCGGGGCTGAGGCGCACCGGGAAGAGCTGCCGGCTGCGGTGGCTCAACTACCTGCGCCCGGACCTGCGGCGGGGCGGCATGACGGCGGAGGAGCAGCTGCTCGTCCTGGAGCTGCACGCGCGGTGGGGCAACCGCTGGTCCAAGATCGCGCTCCACCTCCCCGGGAGGACCGACAACGAGATCAAGAACTACTGGCGGACGCGGGTGCAGCGGCACGCCCGGCGGCTCGGGTGCGACGTCGGCGGCCAGCGGTTCAGGGACCTCGTGCGCTGCCTCTGGATGCCGCGCCTCCTCGAGCGCATGCGCATCCAGGCCACCTCCAGCTCCGCTGATGGCGCTGTTGTCCCGCACACTTCGTCGGCGGCGCTGCCGGTCACGGCGGACGGGTACTGCTGGCCCGTCGACGACGACGTTTTCGGCCTCGACCCGGGTGCCGCCGCCGACGTGGAGCTGTCATGCACCACGGCCGTCTCGTCCTCGTCAGCGTCCACCGAAGGCGGCGTGCAGATGCAGCTCGCCTCCCAGCCGGCGCCGGTGCTGGCCACTGCCGAGAGCGCGCCCGGGTGCGACGACGGATCCTACAGCAACAACAGCAGCACTTGTGCTGACATGCGCGACATGGCGGTGTGGCAGCCGCCGCAAGCGCACGGCGGCGGCCTGATGACCCAGCAGCAGCTACAGGCAGAGTCGCAGCTGTTTGGGGCCGACACGTGCTGGTCCGATCAGTCGTCGTTCCATGCTGGACTGTACGCTGACGTCGGCTTGCCGGACCTGGAGTTCGGCGGCGGCGAGACCATGTGGGGTGCCTGCGCGGACGACGACCTGTGGCAGATGCTGGGCCTGTGAAAGAACATCTAAGGAGAAGGTTATTATCGGAGCGTTCAGTATTAATCTTGTACCTAGCGCCCCAATAATCTCGTCTTCTCTCAAATTAACTAGCCAGCTTTACTGCGCACTAGTAATCTGTTTTTCACTCACTTTTCAGTACGTGTAATGTCTTGGTGTCGTTCATTTTTTCCTCTAGTTTGCTCCATTCTTTCCTGGGTAAATACGGAGTGATTGGTTTGTAACCAGATGTGTACTTGATGATATCTGCATGAGGGCCTCAGGCCGCAATAAAACTTAAACCAAGAACCTCTGATGGGCTAGCTAGGCTGTGTTAGTTGATCAGTAATCACTAATCACTTGTGATCGAGCTCTAATATCTTATCATGACACATAATTGATAATTCACATGCGCAGTACAAGCGTTGCGCATATTTAAAACGAGAAGTAGATCAATAAACATCATGAGGCCGGAGATCGATGGTGACGACGCAAGCAATCACTATATAAAAAAATAGCTACAAAACGAATTGATCTCGTGTTCGAAGGTGACCACATTTTTGTACTGTATCAGAAAACCATTCACTCACATGTCCCTTCAAATTAAGCTCTGAAAAATAATCGATGCCGATTCGGATACGAGTCACCTTCCTCTATAGATAGACAGATCTTTTGTCTGAACCCTGAAGGTACGTACGGACCGGCGGCAGGCCTCTCCTGCCAATCCAATCCAGTGTTCCAACTAAGTACAGTACTAACCAATGAACTAAACTCTCGTATCTGTCCTGGTTGATCATGGCGAGTGCCACTCGCCATCACTCGATCGTACAGAATTAACCAAGCATATGCCCCAGATGATCGAATTGGAGAATAGCACTAATTAACAGTCGCAATCAAGACATGCCACGTACGCTAGGCGCATGATTAGCAACACCAGCGGCGCAAGTGGGCCGGGCTTAATATCTGTGTGCGGCCGTTCGGATATTGTATCGCTTTAGCAGTTTAGCATGTCCAGCATGACAAGTTCACATACATTTAGGAGCAGTTCGCGCTTAGGATCGGATTTCCTTCCGAGGTCACCTGAGAAAACGAGAGGAAATTAAAGCGCGCCAACGAATCGATTCGTCGGGGGGACCTTCAGTTCAGCACAACGATCCTCGACGCTTTCTTTCCCCCAATGATTGATTGATTATTCCGGCTCAACTACACTGATGCGCGAGCGTGTTCTGCTCCTTTTGTTTTTTGGATCGGCGAGAGACGGAGAAAGGGTCCAAAGTTTCGTTCGATTTTGCAGGTGGAAGCGCATTAGCCGACTATGTTCAGTCGAATTTTAGGGCCCGATGTGGTCAGTCTCTGCAGAAAAAGAATTGGAGCAGACAAATTTAGCTTCTTCTCTTGTTCTTTTTTGGCCAGATACACCAGTACGTGGTTCAGTGGAGCTAGCTAGGTGTCTCACCCGTGAGTTCAGAAACGGGAGAGCCAGCAAATGTCTGTTTCCGGAGCTGAATTTCCCGACGTTTACGTCAAAGAGATAACGTATTCGCCGGCAACAGCGATTGGCATGAGGAATGACAGAATTAACATGAAGGATTGGTACTTGAGCCCAATAGTGCGACGCATTCCCATTGATTCCCGAGTGGCTCTCGGATTTTTTTAGATAAAGAGTATATATTAATATCGTGGAGATACCAATTACACCCAGTTTCTGCAACAACACAATAACCTGGAGTAGGTTATTACGGATGCACAAGTGGCTCTCGGATTGGATAGGTCGATGGAGACCTCTCATGCAGCAACACAAATGATCATGCATCATCGTAGAGGATCAAGTATGGCCACGTACCCGCCGCCCCACCGCCCGGCCTGCAGCTCATATATGGACACAGGCAAAGCGGCACGGCGCGACACGTGCGGCGGCCGGCAGCGGTCGTGGAGGACTGGACCACACGGGAGAAGAGGCGGTGCGCGCCGCGAGAGCACATGGCGAGATCAACGCCGGCCGCGTTGCCGCGCGCACGCCTAGCTCGTGCCGATTGCGGTACCTTTTCTCCTCTCCAAAACCTTTACCCCTTCACACTCTGCATATGCTTCTTTTCGCTGGAACTGAACCGAACTGACGAACTCCTGTGCTCCAAAACAATCGTCTGAAAGCCTAGTGGAGTTCTGAGAGTTCACGTCATGCATGTGTGTATCATTTATACAGTAGCTAGCTTAGCTAGATTGATCCACAAAAGATATATATGCATGCACGAACCTATTCTTTCTTCTCCGTGTGGTTAGCTATCTTCTACATTTCGCAGTCATCATCATAAATTCCTCTAGTCAGATCAAAGAAGTACATCGAACTTTTGAAAAAGGCACCTCGACGACTCCAAAAGAGCAGAAGTCCAATGCATCGCCTCGGAGCAGTACACAAGTCGTCTGGTTAAGGTTTGCGTTCGAAGTGGACAACACGTAGAGCAAAGTCATTGTATCCTGAACGATCGATCATCGATGGTGACACGTCATATGACGTGTCACGGAAATGGATGGCATGTCATCCATTCATCCTAAAAATGCACTACGAATGGCCACACATCTTATCCAGAAAGGAAGAAAAGAAACATTCCATGCTTGATGCTTGTATGGAAAGCCTGAGCCTATTGATTAACTGTGTTGGGACGAAGGAGTAGTAGCTATCCGATGGGCAGCTTTGCAGTATCTATCTTCCTCTCTATGAAAATGCCATTTGCCAAAGTTTCTCCGAAACTTGCCAGTTCAAGCATGCAATTTGGGCGTAATCTTAGCCCGTACACACATAGAGATATCTTGGGACAGCGATCGATCGACGGGAGCCAATGAGTGGTACTGAATGTTGGAATAAAAATTGCACGGCAATAAAAAGTTGTCCAATAAACAGTATAAATTTCTAATCGATTCACAACATCGTAGTTCAATACATACATATGTTTGACAATGTCCGGTTTAGAGTTTAAAACATGACAAAGTTGCCATGTTCACAATTATAAGACGTTTTAGCTTTTTTTCTTCTCAAATGCATGTAACTAGACTTGTTTCATTGTGCAAATTCACTTATTTTGTTCTGTATATACTCCGAAAAGACAGACAAAAAACAGTTTCAATTCTCCCAGTTTGGAGTACAGTCGATCTAATCTTGTAGACAAATCAAAGTGATGAACGAGTTTCAGTTTTACTCTACTGCAGTTTAGGCTTAGTAGTGACTCGCTGAACCCATCAGGCCTGGGATTCGAGCTCACTGCCGGACTGCATGTGCAAAGAGAGGCTGGAGGCAGGGAGGCCCAGATGTGGAGTCGATGAAAATTACTTATTCCCAAAAATTCTGGGTGGGCCACGGCCCACTCGGCCCACCCTCTGGGTCCGCCAATGTAGTTTAGTAGCTAAGCTAGTAACTAGTAGAAGACTCTAGAGTAAAAGAGATTGTAGTACACTGTAGAAGCTAGTAGAAGCCAGTAGATATTTTCTAGTAGGTCGGTTTGTAAAGTCCTATAAATAGGACATGTACCCAACGTTGTAAGGGAACAAGAACACAAGTAGGAAAGCTAGTAAGCCAAGATGTAGCCTCAAGCATATCTATGAAATATAGAGCATATATGTGTCTGTCATATATGCATATGTGTTAGTATGTGTGAAGCACAACCTTATTAGAATGGAGCTAAGTGATTTAGCTCCAACAATTTGGTATCAGAGCCGCAAGGTTCGGGGCCGTGGTGCGCGGCGGACGGAGGCTGCGGAGGCGCTGCGTGGTGGCGCAGCGGCCACGGGGGGCGCGGCGAGAAGGCCACGGAGGTCCTGTGTTCTGGCGCAGGAGCCGCGGTGGCGCGGCATGGCGGCGGCATGGAGGTGCTGCGCGGCCACGGAGGCCGTAGCGGCGCCATGCGAGGGCCATGGAAGCGGCGACCAGCGTGAGCACGGTGGCGACCAGCGTGTGTGTGTGTTTCGGTTGTTCCGTGTGTCACCGACGGAGAAGAAGCTCGGCGTGTGTCGCTGAGGAAGAAGACCGCGTCCTGGGCACGCAGGACCGGCCGTGTTGATCGCGTCAGCGCACGGTCATGGTCACGAGCTGGGGCGTGTGGAGCGTGGCGACGAGCGAGTTAGGGGGAGGACCAGATCGAGCTGCTCGAGACGGCCGCGTTGCCTGCGTCAGTGCGCGGCATGTGCGTTGCCTGCGTCAGTGCGCGGCATGTGCGTGAGCTGAGGGCGTGCCGATCGTGGCGTAGTGGGTGCGTTGACGCGTGAGTGCGCGTCGTGGTCGCGGCCGTGGCGACGTATGTGCGAGCCACGGCTATATATCCCCACCCCCTGTAACTCCGTTGAAGCACCACGAGGTTGAGCTCGGGTGGAAGAAAGGCGTCAGTGCGCCGAAAAGAGAAGCTGCGGCGTGTGTCGCCGGAGCTTGGCATTTGTCGCCAAGGAAGAAGATGGAGTCCACGTCAAGCTTGGTAGGTTGTGTCTGTGGTGGTGGCGACCGGCGTATGTGAGCGCCAGGTTGTGTCTGTGGCGGTGGCGACCGGCGTGTGTGCGCCAGGTCGAGTCCGTGGCCGCTAGGCTTCACAAGTGAACACATCAGGATTAGGGGGGTGATTGTTGAAATAATCCTATGCATTCTAGAAATATCTACCACTTAGTAGGGTTTTCACTAGTGTAGTTTAGTAGCTAAGCTAGTAACTAGTAGAAGACTCTAGAGTAAAAGAGATTGTAGTACACTGTAGAAGGCAGTAGAAGCTAGTAGAAGCCAGTAGATATTTTCTAGTAGGTCGGTTTGTAAAGTCCTATAAATAGGACATGTACCCAACGTTGTAAGGGAACAAGAACACAAGTAGGAAAGCTAGTAAGCCAAGATGTAGCCTCAAGCATATCTATGAAATATAGAGCATATATGTGTCTGTCATATATGCATATGTGTTAGTGTGTGTGAAGCACAACCTTATTAGAAGGAAGCTAAGTGATTTAGCTCCAACACTGAACGCTGTATATTGCTTCAGTCAAAATTACCAGATCATGTATACGTGTGTGTCTATCGTGGAGCCAGAAGTTGGCAACTTGCCATCATAAAACACAAACTAAAACTGGCTAAGCTAACTTACCCATGGTTAACCTCGCAAAGCCATATTTGCGCGTGAAGCGGCGCCTAATCGTGAGAAATATAATCCGCCACGTCGACGATGTTTTGTAACACATGGTCAGTAGACAAATGTTCTGTTAGTTGAGAAACATAACTTCACCTCTTCTTAGGTAATTGCAATTAACCACATGTTCAACATTGCAGCGTCGAACAGAGATCATGCAGTTACCACCACTACCCTGAGGCCCTGACAGGCTGACACCACACGACCACTTTCACCAAATAGAGGACACATGTCAAAATGACGTTCAATTTCCTGCGCATGTTTTCAGTACTGGTACATCCTACAGAGATTTAATGACAGAAAAAAGTTGCACACTAAAGTGGCGTGCATCTGGCCTTGATACATTTCCCTCTACACTGCCCATGATCATATGAATTGATACTTAATCATGCAGAGACCCATGATTTAGCTGAAGCAATGCAGCAGAGTCTGAGATCACTCGGTCTCGTCAGCGTTGGGCGCTGGTACCGGTGGCTGCACAGCATCTTCTGGTACCGTCTCCACGGTCTCTGCAGAGCCGTCTTTGGGAGCCGGCAAAGCTGCGTCGTCATCGCTTACTTCCTCGTCCCAATAACTCTCGAGCAGCTTCATGGCTAACCTGTAAACCGCATCATTGTCGAAATCCTGCAGATTCTCCAAACTGTCCAAGCCCCCATTCTCTAGCATAAACTGCGCATATGGGTTCGTGGCGGATTCCTTGCCCTGCTTCCCGATCTCACCCTCCTCGAGTATATTTTGAAGGCCTTCCAGGCAAGTATATACAAGATCAACATCTTGGTACTTGAGGACATTGCAGAGTGGCTCCAAACACCCCCGGCTCACCAAATATCTGTGGTCAGAGAGTGAAAAGTCATCAACATCATGCACAAGAAATACATTCAGATTGCATATGAAGAGTACTAGAATGCCAGATAACCACAGGCTAGAACTTACTGGATTTGATCACTTGAACCACCAGACGCAGCATTTGATATGGCCCAAGCAGCCTCCTTCTGGATATCCGTTTCCGAGGACTTTAGTAGGACAACGACATGGTTCATAACATCAGCACCAATTACTGCCAAGCAAGGAAGAATGCCCTTTTCTATTATGACCTGAAAAACATTGTTGCACAGGTTCAACAAGCCAAAACAAACTTATCAGCTAAGCCTGTAGAAAACATTAGACATAATATATAAATTTCCTGGGGAACAGCAGACTTGCAAACTACAACAAATACATAACATTTATGACGGAAGCAGCAGCATTTCTCTAGATTTCTATAGCCGTGGCCCGTGGCAGCTAAAATGTAACTACAGGATATATGAACTTCACATCTCTCTGATGTGGCTGTTGAAATTATCAGCTAAGCCTGTAGAAAACATTAGACATAATATATAAATTTCCTGGGGAACAGCAGACTTGCAAACTACAACAAATACATAACATTTATGACGGAAGCAGCAGCATTTCTCTAGATTTCTATAGCCGTGGCCCGTGGCAGCTAAAATGTAACTACAGGATATATGAACTTCACATCTCTCTGATGTGGCTGTTGAAATTAATTGATAATCCACAGAGTGATGATGAACAAAGACAATATAATGATATATCAATTGGCTAACCTGCACTTGGGTATCATCTCCGGCAGAAATTCTTGCGAGTGAAGTAATGACAGGTAGAAGAATATTAGCCGATGCATGCCTAAATTTAGAACAAAAGAGTGTATGTTATGATGAGTATATGGTTTTTTCTCACATGTGAAACTGCACTACAAAAATGAGTCCACAAACTTACATCAGAAGTTTTACAAGTTGAGGGCATACACCTGCATCTAATACATTTTGGACGCCACCTTCCACGCCATCGCATATATAATAAAGGGTCCAACATGCATCTGCCAGTATCTTCTCATCAGCAGAATGGATAAGAAGGCTGATTATTTCGAGTATTGGTTTCACCTGCAATGATCAGCCAAAACCGATTCTCAGCAAATTATTTCTTCACACATTAACAAGGACATGTCAGCAATGATATGGCGGCCTACTTGCACTTCATCCGGTAATTTTCCAAAACAAAGGTTTGACAGTGCCCATGTAGCAGTCCTCAGAACTGAAACTTTCATATCTTCTTTAAATTGAGCAAGTAATGGTGTAACAGCACCATTATCAAGAACAGTGTCTCTGCAGCTAGGCATGTCTGCCGCTATATTTCCAAGGGCCCATATAGCCTGTTTAACATATCAGAACCACAATATCAGTAAGAAAGGTATTTCAAAGGCAAATATACGATGGGGTATCATTACTTCACCTGATGCCTGATATTAGCATTTGGGGATCCTAAAAGCTCTACCAGCTTTGGAACAGCACCACATTCTGCAACTAGCATTGTATAATCAGATGCAGCTATGTTGGTAAGAACCCATGCTGCTTCCATCTGCAAAAAGAACACACAATATAAGATTGTTTACAGAAAAAACAAGGGAAAAAATTAAAAGAAACCTGGACAACATACTTGGAGCTGAGGAAGCACTTGTCTTGAAAGGAACTCAGCAAATCTTGGCAAGACATCAGCTCTAATGATTTTTATCATGGTTGAGTTCTTCCCTACAGATATTATAACTACAATAAGTTAATCACTAAACAAACAAAAAGCAACACCATCTCACGATACACATGTCAAGTACCATCAGAGAGAAGTTTCCTGAACTGGACTGTGGCTTCCAGCTGGCTAGTGGTGTCATCTGACCAGACTTTATCAATCATTTCTGAGAGGCCTTCAAGCTAACTGGATACAACAGAAGAAGTAAGGACATTTGAAAAGAAACAGATTAAGTGCACATCACGAGAAGTTCATCATACGATCAACAAATTTATTTTCTCACAACGTCACATAATGAAGGATCTGATTCGTCGCATAAACAGTTTAACATTTACCAATCCATCAGAGGAACACGACATGGGCCCTTTACCGTTAAATTTTTCAAAATCAGCAACATACAACTCTCCAACAATTATCTAGTGAGTGTGTGCATCCCACAACATGGTAATAAGAAGTTCATTAGTGGGAACAAGCATGGGCGGACGCAGCGCATGCGCCCGGGCTTTGCTGCTACCCGCCTCTAGCGATGAGTTAATTTCAGCGAGGTAAATCGATTGGATCGTGGGCAAAACTCGTGCAGCCTTTTTTCCGAATCAACTGAATGGTATCTGATCAGGGGGTAAACGATTGGATAATAACTAATTGGCTTGGTGGGCTGTAGTTGGGCTTGCATCTGTGCCTCGTCCACACGAAAATCAACAATCTAGTAGCGAATCGATCCATTCTTCCCTAACCCAGCACACACCAGGTGTGTTTGGTTGCAGAGTTTCCTCACCTCGCTTATTCTCTACCTTGTTTCGATTTGAAATAAGTTGTACACGAAATATTTGACATGTCCACTTTGATCAGAGGTTCGGCTTGCTTCTCCCCCACCCTCACATATGTCCACATCTCCATTCATGTTTCGCACTAAAAGTATTTTGACCATATATGCGCTCCATATTTCGTACATTTGTCGGAAAAAATTTAGGTGCACTGTAGCGCGCCCAGGCTTCGACAAATTCCTGGGTCCGCCACTGGGAACAAGTGCATTGTGATCTTCTGTTCTTTGTTTGCGAATTATATATCTTTGCATAAGTGGCTTGGAATATTACAGATGTATCTAATGGCATGCACCAACTAATAATTCTCAACATAAAATTCAATTCAACATAAGGTGGAAAATTATAGGTTCTTAAAACGAGAGACGGGAAACACCAAAAACGGCCAAGACTGCACCTCGGAGTCGGCGGCAGTCCGTGGACAGTCCACGGCGGGCGGAGCGGATGGGGGAACGGAGGGCCCGGATGGATGAGGAGGGAGGCAGCGCCCTCTGTGGCGAGTGCGGCGGCTTCGGAGGGGCCTCCGACGGCGACTGGGGCAAGGGCGGGCTCGTCGCGGCGACGCTTGAAGAGGCCGGCGTCGCGGTTGCGGCGGCGGAGGGCGAGGAGGCGGTCCTCTCGGCGGCGGCGCGAGCGGCCGGCGTCCAAGCCCGGCGGCTTGTAGGCGCCGCGGCGCGCCTCCTCCGACGGCCGCCGTGGGATGCGCGGCATGACTACGACTGCGCTCGCGGCGAGGTGGATCGAGTCGAGTTCTGCTTCAGTTCCGGTCCGGGTTCAGAACCTGGTGCGGTCGGAACAAGTATTTGGTCTTCTGTGTGAAATCCACTTATGCTCTGCCCTCGATAAAAAAATATTAAAATGTCAAAAGTTCCGAACAAAATTTATCGTGTACATCTATGTGCTCACGCAATTGAATTTTTTGTGTGCTGTTTAAAAAAAAAATCTCATGGAAAGACTTTTCTTTTATCTTTTTAGACTACAATGAGTGCAGATATTTTGCAACTAGTTGTGCCTGAACCACTTTGTCAGATGTCTCACTTTTAAGTTTTTCAGATTGTAGATTATGTTGTATCTTGTACACCCAAAAAAAATCATTAAAAATTATGACCATACGTGACCTGTGAAAAAAAGAGAAACACCTAAATGAATAGTATCAAGTGCTATTCACACTTCATTTGTCTTTTTTTGTGGAGATCACATATGATCATATTTTTGGATAAAATTTTGTGGGTGCACAAGATACAACATAAAATATGTCTATGATTTATTTCAATTTTTTTGAAAATTATAAAATAGGGCATCGGATAATAGGGTGCGGACGCAACTAGTTGCAAATTGTAATTTCCCACACTTGGCACAAAAATATTGGTTCGTGAAACGACTTTGTGAGCGTATAAAACAATGATATGTAACGCAAAAAAAATCGGACATTTCAAAATACATTAACCATTTAAAAAACCGGGAGCATATGCTTCCGAGTGACGACAAAACAACCCCGCCTTAATTTTCTTATCTTTATTACAAGACTTTTTTTTTGCCAATTTGTGTCAAAGTGATGTCATGAACCGTACTATCCTATCTATGCTACTAGAAAAATACCCCGCGCGTTGCAGCGGGAATTTCTTAACTATCTAATGTAAATGAAATGTATAAGACACATATTATGTTTGGAGCAATAAGGTATACAGTTTCTATCATGACAGGGAAAGTCAGTTGAATCTGGGGAACTGATGCACATAATAAGAGCAAGATCCCAGAATTCACTCTATACTTCTCGTTGTGTGTATACTTCATAATGTATACCTTATAATTCAGTAAGCGAATTTACAAACGGATTCATAAACAGGAATGTACATTTGGGATGAACATGCAACTTACTATCATTTGAATTCCCGTACAATGCAAAATCCCATATGCAGCCGGTGCTTATCACTGTAATATTTCCCATGTTTATCTTTCTTATGAATTACATAGTTCATCCATAAAAACAATACCTCTCTGAGTTCTCATATGGAATGGAAAATCATGTACTCCTTAAATTTTGGTATCACAAATTCTGCTCTTAAATATCCCTCACGCCTGTTCATATGAACACTGAAAGAAAAGTCATAACAAATATGGATACGTGAAATAGAGAATTACAACAACAAATGGTGCATGAAATAATTTGCGGTGTAAGATGGAAAATTGGTTAGTTGTTGAATGAAGATCACATAAAAAAAAGCTCAAAAAATGAAAAAAAAATTTGGCAAGGAAAAGTTGGAAGGAATTGGTTCGTAACTTATCCTGCTGATGGTGAGTGTGGAGCATACGTACCTGTATGTATGATTCAGAAATAACCACCTAGCTCATAACCTAATGGTTTGTATAATAGAAAATCAAGAGCTCTCTGTTTCACTGCCAAAATATCATACCAACTCAAGTGATGGTTGCAACCATTTAGGAGCGAAATACACTGCAGACTGCTGGTGCAAAACCAATACAGCAAGATTGATTCCACTTGAGATATTTTCAGACGGAAAATACACTGCAGACTGCTGGTGCAAAACCAATACAGCAAGATTGATTCCACTTGAATTTTTTTTAGAGAGAACACACAACCAAGATATGAGGCTCATCGGCCTAATCTAGATAAAGCTGATGCCAGCATACACGAAAGACCTTGGAAGCTCCAAGCACGACAACCATTGGGGAGGATGTCGAAGGGGCACAGCCGCACATGGGACAGCGAAGACGCAACAGGAAGACTGGGAATAGGGGAATCGGTAATAAGAAGCTACTCCGGGCGACGGCGACAACTGTAGATGTGTTCCGGGCGACGACGAGGGCTGAATTTGTGTCCCGGCCGACGGCGAGGGCTGGAGATGCGTCTTGGCCATCACGCGCTGTACCAGCAGGCGATGAGTGTCGACCGCAAGGACTTCACATATTCCAATCAAGCGCAGTGGTTTTCTGCGGGGGAAATCTGATGAATCTTGAGCAAGTGCACTGACTAAATTGGAGAGCACATACATCCGTTACTTCTTGAAAAGATCGAGTAGGTTGACTAGAGGAGGGGGTGAATAGGCAACTACAAATTTTCTTTTTCTTTTAATACAAATTCGGGAATTGCTCAAATATAAGTTCTCTAGATATGCAACTAGATGAACAATCCTATATGATGAGCAATAAACAAGCTAGCAAGATATTCTACACAAGATAAGCTAGCAATACGAGTAAAGGAAGGTTAAGAGATAACCACACGGTGACGCGGAGATGTTCTACCGAAGTTCACTTCCCAATGGAAGCTACGTCTCCGTTGGAGCGGTGCGGAGTCACAAAGTGAACTCCGAATAGCCTTGATATGGCACACCGTATCTCCCTCGTGTTATCCTCCGATGAGGAGATCCACGAGCCACTATATGATGCCCTCGAGGTCGGCAACAAACCTTTACAAGGATGAGGCACACTCCACAACCGAATTGGAGGCTCTCACCAAATTCCCGCGGCTCCCAAAGCCACAAGAATCACAAGGCCGGGTCGCGTCTCCACAACTTAATTGGAGGCTCCCGGCTAATCCTTGTGGCTACCAAAGCCACAAGAATCACAAGTATCTTCTAGGTATCCAATGTATCAAGTTACACAAGATCTACAAGTGACTAGGTCGATGTAGACAAATCGGCTCGGTGGAGATGCGGATCTAGGGCTCCTCCTTCACTCCTCAAAGTATCAACGTGTTTGAGTGGTTGGAGTGGGAGCTCTAGTAGATTGAAGCTTGCAACAATGGTGGAGAGAGAGTGAGGAATCAAGCTTAGTCAACCGGAGGTAGGTGGAGGGGTATAAATACCCTCCCAGAAATCTGGCCGTTGGAGCTGTAAACAGCCCGCAGCGGTAGTACCGGGCCTCGCCCGGTAGTACCGGCTGACAGGGAACTGACAGCCTGGCGCCAGACTGGTCAACGCCTTCTCCACGCGCGCATCGGTAGTACCGGACCGCCTGGTCCGGTAGTGCTCCCCACCCGGTAGTACCGCGCTACTACCGGGGCTACTACCGGATTAAATCGACGAGTCCAGAGAGCATTTGGAGATCCGGTACTGGGCCCGGTAGTTCCGCACGGCAGAACACCCGGTAGTACCGGGGTGAACCCGGTAGTACCGGCTGACGCAATGAAGACTGCTTCTCTTCCTTTTCTTGAGACAAAACCTGTGCAATATTAATTGATACAATCCTGCACACTTTTAGCACACACATTAGACATCTAAGTGTGTTGTCAACAAACATCAAAACACTGTGGGGAAGGATATGTCCTTTCAATCTCCCCCTTTTTGGTGTTTGATGACAACATACTTAGGAGAAACAAATGATTTGCAAAAGATAGACGGGGCTCTCCAAATTGTGTGTTTATTAGGAATTTGCTTTTGAATGCAAAACACACCATATAAAATGGGCGGAGCTCCCCCTATATTTTACAAACCAAGCAAGTTCATATGGATAACAATTAAAACAACTTGCACAATATAAGCAACAATAAGCAAGTAACATACTAGATAGGTCTTATTACAATACCATAAGTTCAAGGCATGTCTTACATCATGCATAGAGAAGTTCAAAGCAAATATCCAAATAAAGATGAAACACAAGCATAAAGATCAAACGAAGTGCAAGCTTGTGTTTCCACCCATGCAAATCCCACGGCTCATCCTAAATAGAACACATTCTCCCCCTTTGTCATCGAAATGCCAAAAAGGGAGAAGCGCGATGCTAACACGTCCCTAGGAGCATCAAGCTCCACCCGCGCCGTGGTGGGTCGAAGAGGAGGCCTGAAAGCGATCACCATGTGGAGGAGCATCTTCATCACTCCAGTAACCATGCTTGGACACCCATTCCTCCTTTGGAGTATCTTCTTCAGAACCATCGGAGACGGTAATCTGCATATGCCTCATCATTGCTTTGTGTCGCTGAGCTGCCTTCTTGTGATACACATGAGCTTCATACAGACGGTCTTCCAAATCCAGTTTGAGGCAAAAGGCCCTCTTGGCCTTAATCTGCAGCTTCTTGAACCATGAAGGTTCCTCAAGAGGAGGTGCACTCCCACTAGCTCTCTCAGCTTCAGCAGCAGCCTCAGGATCAATGGGCTTGGTTTTGGGAGGAGCATGAGACTTGATACGCAGTTCCTTCACCAGATGAGCCACAACGGGCTGCCATCCTTCATGATATCTTCTCCATTCTTCTTGAGAGCCCACTTGCGGCGAATGAGCTTCATAATGTATGGGCCATAGATGGGGGCCCTTCTATCAATGATTGTGGACCACAAGTCATTCCACATCCAATCCATCACATCAAGCTTCTTGCCTTTGCCTTGATTTTCATATGAGAGCTTGAGAAGGTCAAACATGAAGCCATGAACCTCATCCCAGTTTCCCACACGGGAGCAATAGTTTCTCTATAGACACGGTGGAGAATCTCAAAAGGACGCACAAGATGAGCAGTTTTACCGGTGGTGCCTCTTTCCATAGTGATTGGTCCAAGAACATCCTTGGAGCTGGATCGATCATTGTCATGGCATCTCCATCCACTAGCAACACTCTCACCCTTGTCTTCATAGCCTAGAAGCTCTCCAAACTCCGCCAAGGTGGCAGAAAGCAAGGTGTCCTTGGTCATCCACCATAGGGTCCGGGCTTCATCATGGTCAAGGTAGACGGTGGCAAAGAACTGAATGATGTAGTACTCAATGTAGGGATGGTTCTCCTTCATGATGTCAATCAGCCCAAACTCTTCACACATTGCAAGTGTCTCATCAAAATAGCCCTTGTGCTTCGAGTTTTCATGTAAGGAATATCAAGAGTGTGTTGGACAACCACGGAGTAATCCTTGTGGAGATAGATTTCCTTGTAGATGGCTTCTTGATCATTTGTGTAAAAGTGCGGATTCCGCACAAGTGGTGACCTCTCCTCAGCATAGGGATTCTCTTCTCTGAGCTTCTGATAGTCATCATTCTTCCATAAGTGAAGTGCTTTGCGGGCTCTCGGAGGAGCAGTGGTGGTACGAGCAGCAGCTGAAGTTCTTCCTCTTGCTTGAGTTCTGGCTGTGGTGCGAGCAGGCAAACTTCCTCTTCTTCTTCCTCAATCTCATCCTCCACGAGACGTGGCTTCTTGGTACCACGGCGGCTACCTGTGAAACAGCATATAGGTAGGGCAGGGAATAGATGAGTGCACAAGTTCACGGATAAGGAATCAAAAACTAGCCAATAGATGTAAAGAATGGTTGAATCGAGCAAATTTGGAAAACCCGGTAGTACCGGGCTTAGCCCGGTAGTACCGGCTGAGCCGATTCAAGACTGAATGGCACAAAATCGAGAGATTCAACCATACATTACACATAGATGCTAGCTAACAAGGCCTAGGTGATCATCCATCCAACTTTAACCGTTGCCAACGGAGCTACCAATTTCCTCTCCATACATCTAGGTTTCAAGATCTAGAAACAAAGAATGCAAAGAACGGGGAAATACCGGAGGCCATGGAGGAGATCGACGAGGGGATCGCTCCCACGGAGCAGATCTGGCCGGAGATGGCGGAGACCGGCGGCCTAGGGCGGCGGCCGGAGCAGAGGCAGAGGAGGCGACGGGGTGGTTCGTGCGGGTGGGGAAAATGGGGAATAACCCCACCCTGCCCGCACGGTATTTTAATACCCGTGATTCCCGGTAGTACCGGGGCGGACCATCCGGTACTACCGGGGCCTGAATCTTTGCGAGCAGCAGAACTGCTTAGATTCAGAGCCCGGTACTACCGGATCCCACCAGGCGGTACTACCGGGGCCTCCTAAGAAACCCCAGTTTTCTCTTTTTGTGTAAGGAATTTGAACTTGTGCAAGATGGAAGTTGTTTTGAGATAGATGAAAGGCATAGGATTAGATCAACACACTGGAGATGGTACTTCATACTCAATTTGCAAGAATCAAACACACACAAAAACCAAATTGAGCATGTTTTCCATAGGAGCACTAGAAAACCAATAAAAAATCAATAAAATCCAAATGAAACCAACTCTTCACAAGGAAGAGGGCGGTGGCCGAGGCCACCATGTATGAGTATGTGGTGTGATACCGCGAAGATATATCTTGGGTCCACGGCCACTACTCGTCATTTAAGCTCACAATTCATAGAACGAATATAGAGATGCAAATGAATTCTTACTATCGGCATAATGGGGGGAGGGATGGTCCAATGGATTAGGACCGCACTCCCCCTATGTCCATGCCTACATCTAAACCAAATAAGTATCGTCTAATATGGGTAGGTATGCAAGAAATCCACTAAATCCAATTGGATATGTCCACCACATTTAGTTCTCCTCTCAACTCCTTGAATCTTGCTTCACCAAGAGGCTTCGTGAACATATCGGCGAGTTGATGCTTGGTGTTGACATACTTGATTGCAATATCACCCTTCTCAACATGGTCTCGAATAAAATGATACCGAATCTCAATGTGCTTGGTCTTGCCATGAAGAACCGGGTTGTGTGCAATTTTAATAGCACTTTCATTGTCACATAAAAGAGGCACTTTGTCACAAATGACACCATAATCCTTTAAAGTTTGCCTCATCCATAATAATTGTGCACAACAACTACCGGCGGCGATGTATTCGGCTTCGGTGGATGACGAGGCCACACAATTTTGCTTCTTGGAAGACCAACTCACAAGGGACCTACCAAGGAATTGGCATGTACCCGAAGTTGATTTTCTATCCATTTTGCAACCCGCCCAATCCGCATCCGAATAACCAACAAGATCAAAGCTTGTACCATGGGGATACCAAAGACCATAGTTGGGAGTATCCAACAAATATCTTAGAATCCTTTTGACCGCGGTTTCATGACTTTCCCTAGGACTTGATTGGAATCTTGCACACATACCCACACTAAACATAATATCCGGTCTAGATGCACAAAGGTAAAGCAAAGATCCAATCATAGAACGATAAAGCTTTTGATCAACTTCCTTACCATCCGGATCTAAGTGAAGATCCGCCTTGGAGTCCATGGGAAACTTATATGGCTTGGCATTGTTCATATCAAATTTCTTGAGCATGTCCTTAATATACTTGGCTTGACATAAGAATGTTCCTTCTCGAAATTGGTGGATTTCAAAGCCAAGAAAATAATTCAATTTTCCCATCATGGACATCTCAAATTCCTTGGTCATTAGCTTGCCAAATTGATCACTAAATTCACGGTTAGTGGAACCAAAGATAATATCATCAACATATATTTGGCATACGAAAAAATCTCCATTTACCCTTTTTGTAAAAAGAGTGGGATCTATTACCCCAATTTCAAAGCCACGGTCTACTAAGAACTCCTTGAGATGATCATACCAAGCACGTGGAGCTTGCTTGAGCCCATAAAGAGCCTTATGTAGTAAGTAGACGTGGTTAGGAAATTTAGGGTCTTTGAAACCCGGTGGTTGTTTAACATACACCAATTCATTTAGTGGACCAAGACGTGGTTAGGAAATTTAGGGTCTTCGAAACCCGGTGGTTGTTTAACATACACCAATTCATTTAGTGGACCATTTAAGAAAGCACTTTTAATATCCATTTGATATAAGACAATATTATGAGTAGATGCATAAGCAATTAGTAAGCGAATGGATTCAAGTCTAGCAACGGGGGCATAGGTTTCACCGTAGTCGACTCCTTCGATTTGGGTGTAGCCTTGTGCAACCAATCTTGCTTTGTTGCGAATGACTTGACCATGTAAGTCTTGCTTGTTCTTAAATATCCACTTGGTTCCAATGACATTATGGGAGGAGTCGTTGGGTCTTTCCACTAATGACCATACTTTGTTGCGCTCGAAGTTGTTCAACTCTTCATGCATAGCCGCAACCCAATCCATGTCTTCAAGAGCATCATATACCTTCAGAGGTTCTAAGCTAGACAAACAAGAGACATGACCACAAAAGTTAGATAATTGATTGCGTGTGGACACACCTCTACGGATACTCCCAAGGATATTTTCTTTGAAGTGTTGTTGGTAATCCAATTTTGATGCACGCCGGATGACCCGGCGTTCCGAGGCTTGACCAATTGTTTCACTAACACAAATATCTTCATCATTGCCTTTATCTTGCTCATGGTCAACCCGAAGTGGAGTTCTTGGAGTTGTGGGTTCATTATGTTCTTGTTCACCACTAGAGTTGGGTGGGTCTTGACCATCTTCTTGATCAATATTCGAGGTGGATGGCTCAACTTGAGTAGAACTTGTTCCTTCTTCTTGAGTATCATCAATGGGTCCTTCAATAGGAATTAGTTCTCCAATCCCCATAGTTCTTATGGCTTGAGATGGAGTATCATCACCTACATCATCATGATCAATATGCTCCGCTTGGGAGCCATTATCCTCGACAAACTCCACATTCATAGATTCTTCAACACACCCGGTGGATATGTTGTAGACCCTATAAGCATGAGACTTTGCGGCATATCCAACAAATATACCATCAAAAGATCTAGATTCAAATTTAGCAATTTTGCAACCTTTAATGTAAACATGGCATTTGCATCCAAAGACTCGAAAGTAAGATACATTTGGCTTTTTACCGGTGAGGAGTTCATATGGTGTCATGTCCTTGAGAGGACGGAAGAAGAGCCGGTTTGAGTAATGACAAGCGGTATTGATGGCTTCGGCCCAAAAGTTGTATGGGGAATTAAATTCGGCCATCATAGTTCTTGCCATATCAATAAGAGTGCGGTTCTTCCTTTCGGCAACACCATTTTGTTGGGGAGTATATGCAGCGGAATATTGGTGTTGAATGCCCTCCCCACTTAGGAAATCATCCATAGTGTAATTCTTGAACTCCGTACCATTGTCACTTCTAATTGCCAAAATCTTGGAGTCATATTGGCGTTGAACTAGGGTTGCAAAGTCAATGAATATCTTTTGAGTTTCACTCTTCTTCTTGATGTAGAAAGTCCAACAATATCTTGAGTAATCATCCACAATCACCAAACAATATTTCTTGCCACCAACACTATCATATGTGGGAGGCCCAAAAAGATCCATATGAAGGAGCTCCAAAGGCCTCTTAGTGGAGATAATAGTCTTCTTGGGGTGATTCTTTTCATGCATCTTTCCGGCTATGCAAGTGATACGTCTCAAACGTATCTATAATTTTTGATGTTCCATGCATGTTTTATATCAATTGTCACATGTTTTATATGCACTTTATATCATATTATGACATTTATTGGACTAACCTACTAATAGTTGCCAAAGTGCACAATGTTCTTGTTTTACACTTTGATGTGTAGAAATTATCAAAATTGGGCAAAGGAAACCTTGTTGGAGTCAAATTGGGACTTTCCAGAAATCTGTCTGAAAACTATTTTCAAAGATCGTCACGTTCGGGCCTGAAGACGACGTCAAATGGAAAAAGTCTAGTCGCGAAAGTTGCAGGAATTTTCCGCCGCACGTTTTATACAAAAGGTTCATCTCCATCCGAGTTCGTATGCGGCCTGTGCAGGCCCGACAAGTCGGCTCGGCCAGGAAAACCCTGACCCGCGCCGAGGCCACGTGTGGCTGCCTCGGGACCTTCTGAAGCTGCCCTTTGGACCATAAATAGCCCCCGCGGAGTAAACCCTAACACAATTGACGAAACTCCCGAATACATCTCCGTGCTCCGCCGCCACGAAACTCCGTTTCGGGGGTCAGAAGGTCCTGTTCCGGTACCTTGCCGGGACGGGGAATTGCCCCCGGAGCCATCTCCATCGACTCCACCGCCATCTTCATCGCCGTTGCTGCCTCCCATGATGAGGAGGGAGTAGTTCTCCCCGAGGCTGAGGGCTCTACCGGTAGCTATGTGGTTTATCTCTCTCTCCCATGGTGTGATCTTTATGTGATCATGAGCTTTGTAATCTAGTTGAATCCATAGATGTACTCTTCATTATCTTATATGCTACTCAAGTGGTTTTATTAATGTAATCTCCGGAGTCACCTTTGTCCCACGGTGCGAAGTTGACAGTGTGCGCCCCGTGTGTGGCTCTTAGGCTAAAGATAACAGGAATACTTATCATGAGTTATTATTTGCGTTGGATGTCTCTATGAAATTGCGGTGTTTGTCTAGTACCTTCTAGGGCGCTCAAGTTGACAGTGTGGGGTTAACTAGACATGGGAATGCGACTTTAAGGTGTGCTTTTATAGCCCTACGCGGTGGATTGGTGTTCGTTATCCAACGAGAGAATAACTCAGAGTAGCATAGTGAAGAGGAAATATCTATGTATTCAATTATATTATTATTGTTGAGAGTGTCCACTAGTGAAAGTATGATCCCTAGGCCTTGTTTCTAAGCATTGAAACACCGTTTACAACCAGTTCTGCTACATGTTTGCTTGCTGCCATTTTTATTTCAGATTGCAATTACCACTTATAATCATCCATATCACTTGTATTTTAATATCTCTTCGCCGAACTAGTGCACCTATACACCTGACAAGTGTATTGGGTGTGTTGGGGACACAAGAGACTTCTTGTATCTTAATTGCAGGGTTGCTTGAGAGGGATATCTTTGACCTCTACCTCCCTGAGTTCGATAAACCTTGGGTGATTCACTTGAGGGAAACTTGCTGCTGTTCTACAAACCTCTGCACTTGGAGGCCCAACACTGTCTACAAGAATAGAAGCGTGCGTAGACATCAAGCTATTTTCTGGCGCCGTTGCCGGGGAGGTAAGGTAAAAGGTACTCACATCCTCCAGCTACTTAGCTATTTTCTAGCACTGTTGCTGACGTGTGAGTGCTCGAAGGTATTTCCTTTAGATTCTGCAATTATATCTTTTTGTTTCTTGTTTTTATTTCACTAGTTAGGCTTAATGGAAAACAACAAAAAAATTAGAGAGCTCTATGAAATTTATCTTGATTAGGACATGATGCTTTTGAAGAGAAAATTAAAAAACCTATGGAAAATTATTTGCATGATGGTAGCAATGTTATTACTATAAATGCTTTGAACACCATTATTGCTAATGCTATGCAAAGTCTAAGCTTGGGGAAGCTGGTTTTGATGAATATGATATTTTTAGTCCCCCAAGTTTTGAGGAGAA